>PVJL010002389.1:0-107308 GCA_004026885.1 Lyroderma lyra | reverse complement strand
GTGGAGCCAAGCTTTTGAAAGAGTCATTCTGGCTGCCTTGACAAGATCTCTCTTGATAAGAAGATGATTTTGTATTTTCTATCCCGGAGCACGGGGAGGTAGCCATATTTCCCCTCCTGCTTGGTTGCCCAGCTCCACCTTTAACTTCCCTCCAAGCACTTCCTTGTCACCTTCCTGCCCTCCCTCTTCTCCCCTTGGTGGAGGATAATTCTCTTCTCTGCTCCTTGTTCTATAATCCTTACCTGTCCTTGAGCCACATGGATTTTGTGTCCTAGTCTTCCTTCCTTTCATAAGTCAATCCCCTTTATTTTTCTGACATTGCCTGTGCCTGCCTGAACTCTTGGGACCCAGCGGCCTGGCTCATCCCTAGCACACCTCAGGGCCTTGGGAAGGAGCCCAGCGCACAGGCCCAGTTGCTTAGAGTGATTTGGGTTGGATTGTCACCAGGCATGTCATCCTGAAATCCTTATTGAATTGAGTAAGATAAACCAAATATGTATTTATCAGGACATCTCTGTCCATCTGGAACATCTGAGTATTTACAAAATGTTCTCCCTGTTCGGGCACTTAAAATCCTTCCTCCAATAACATGTTTTGGTTCTCCTTATATGACACCATTTTGGAAAACAGCCCCTTCACAAAGAGTCAAGCTTTTCTACTCTTGAAGTCAAGTGTCCTGTTGCTTTTTGGACTTTGTGAAACTAACTAGGGATCATGTCTCCTTTTGATGAGTTTCCTGGACAGCAGGGGGATTGGTATGTATTGTGAAATGTGTAGACTGAGAAGAGATTGGAGGAGTAATAAACTGGGTCATTTTTCTTTATCCAAGTATTAAATATTGGCTGAGCACCTGCTATTTTGCAGGCACGAGTGATATGCCCTGGGATTAAAAACATGAAAAAGTCACAATCCCAGACCTCCTAGTCTACATGGAGACAGAGAAAAAGAAACAGATCATTATAATACAAAGAAATAAGTGCCAAAATTAGAGATAGACAAAGTAGCCTGGGAGGAGAGAGGAGGGACAAACTCTTCTTTGTCTACAAAATGCGGCTGATGTATAATATCTTACCTGGCAGGCACATTGTCAGGAATAACTAAAGTAATAATGACTTACAGAACAGGTGACATTTGAGCTGGATCTTGAAAGATGAGAAGGAGTTAACCAGGTAGAGAAGCACAGGGAGGAAGGTTACAGATGGATAATGTCAGGTCCTTACCCTGCCAAAAATGTTCTTAGAATCAAGTAAGCTTGGAAAATATTTGGAAAGTAAATGCACAGTTTTAGGATAAGGTATTGATAGAACTTGATCAGCTGTTCAAGTGAAGTCAGAGGCCTAGTTAGAAGCTTGAGGAAAGAGAAAAGAGTCCTGTGCTTTCACATATCTGACTTATACCCTTGGAGGACCAGGGGGCATCCTGGTCACTATTTCAGAGGAAGGGAAGGCACGAGAACTTTAACTCTTTTCTCTTCATTCTCAAGCCTTTCATAACCACTGGGAGGTTGAGAGTCCCATGCCTGCAGCACAGGGCTCCCTTGGGTTACTTAGGGAGTGCGGCAGTAAAACAGAGAGCCTCTCTGGCCTAGTGTTCAGCCCCTGAGCTCTCCTCAAGCCCTGGAGAGTCCACATTGTTGGGATCACTGTGACTCCTAGGAAAAGAGGCAGGTTAAAAGTTGCCCCAAAAGACATAGTAATGGGGGAAATAAGCACATGAAAACATGGTCAACATCATCAGTCACTAGGGAAATGCAAATCAAAGCTACAATGAAATACCACTTCACACCTATTAGAATAGCCAGACTTTTGAAATCGACAGTCACAAATCCTGATAAAGGTGCAGAGCAACAAGATCTTATGCACATTGTTAGGAGGAAGGCAAAATGATACAGCCACTTTAGAAAACAGTTTGGCAGTTTTCTTACAAAGTTTAACTTACATTTGCCATGTGACTCAGAATCCTACTCCTAAGTATTTACCTAAGAGAAATTAAAACCCCAATCAAAGATCTGTACAGTCTATTTAAAGATTTCTGTGCAAGTGTTTATAGCAGCTTTATTTGTAATGGCCCAAAACTGGGGGAACCCAAATGTTCATCAGATGGCAAATGGAAGAATAAGTGGATACATTCATATAACGGAATACTACTTGACAATAAAAAGGAACAAACTACTGATATATGCAGCAATAGGAGTGGATCTCAGAAGTATCGTATTAAGGGGAAGGAGCCAGATACAAAAGGCTACATACTGTGTAATTCCATTTATGTGACATTCTGAAAAGGCAAAACTATAGGAACAGAATTCAAATGAGTGCCAAAAGTAGGGGAAGGGGACTGACTGATGTCAAAGGAAAACAACCAGCAAGAGAACTCTTTGGAGTGTTGGAAATGCTCTATATAAAGAGTGTGATAGTAAGTAAACAACTTAATACATTTTTCAAATCTCATCATCAAAATGTATACATAGAAAAATGAATTTTACTTCATGTATATTATACCTTGATAAACCTAAGTAACAAAAGATTCCCCAAACCCAGGCTCAGGAAAATGACATCCAGGGTCCCACCAGCTGCTCAGGGCGCCCCTTAAACATACAATGACTTGAAAACGAAGTCCACACTGGTGCCCTGGTTCCCCACCCCACCTCACCCCTCCCCAAGCCAGTGTGTGCTTACTTCTGGCTTCCAGACCTGGGTAGGGCACATTCTGGCCGAGCTCTAATTTGTGGCATGTAATCCCCATTTATAACCCATTGACTGAGCCAAAGTTTCTGGACACTGTGGCTGAGCGTGCAGGGTATTTGGCTCATCTGCTGCTATCCCATCATCAAAAGCAAGAAGCATTTCTGCTTCTGTGCACAGAGTGTCCTGCAGCCTTATTATGGGCCCTGAGGGTGTATGTTTGGGGGCCTGTCGTTTCAGTGCTCCTCACATGGGTCAACTGTTCCAGTGTGCGGTGGGCCACCCGAGTTCAAGACATTTTCACAGCTGGGAAGCTCCTGGCTCTGGCCCTGATCATCATCACGGGGGCTGTACAGATCTGCAAAGGTGAGTGGTATTGGAACCACAGGGCTCTGCCCAGCTTTCCACCCCTTGCATGTACGCACCCCCTCACACTGTCTTGGGACGTGTGCACTCCCTGAGATTTCCCAGTGCTGGCCTTAAATGACTCCTCTTCCTCACTTGCTTGGCAAAGGGGAAGAGAAGCCATCTTCCTAGGAAGTAGGGCATGCTTTGCCTGTTACCCGATGCGGTCCTGCCACGCTGATCTCACGGCTCTAAAGACTTCAGATCTCTGGACTCCTATTGCCCTCTGCCCCAACCCCAGGGAAGCTCCCTGCATCTTATATTGTATCTTGTCCATATATGAAAATGGGGGGTGGAGGAGGAGGTTTTATGTTTTAAAATTACCCACAATCTCTACAAGAGAGAGCTCTACATTCCTGGGGCTCCTGCCAACATTCCCCACTGGATTTGGTCCTTTCCAAGCCCGACTCTGTATTTGGTTTCCATGGGACCCGGAGCACCAGGAGGCTCTGTCCAGTGTCACTGCCTCTTGGAGAAAGTCAGATGACAAGCAGGAGACCTCCCACCTGCCCACAAGCCCTGAAGGCAGTCTGGGGTACCTGGATTTTGACTCCAGGAAACATAATTAAGGGTCTGCTATATAAAATGTCTCTGATTATTTAATCAGTTGGATTAAGTTCTTTAGCAGGTTATATTGTTTTCAGGAATTTCGACTTAAGGAAATCACTGTGCTGTCTTTTCAAAAATAGAGTCTCTTCTAATCTGGACCCAATACTTTCTCCTGACCACTCTAATCTCCTTAGTTATTGTTCCAGTGATGAATTACAGGTGAAGTATGGGCTGTTACTCTGTGTCTCATTATAACCTCGGTCAGCAACCTTTCTTAAGGGCCCTCTGTGTGCAGGACTCTGTGCTAAGGGCTGGGAAGGCCATTTCAAAGCTCTTTGCTGAAGGACCTGTGTCCTCAAGGAATCTATACCATGGAAAGGGAGAGCAAACACCACCTTAGAAAGAGACAGGAGGAAATTAATGAAGAAAGCAGAACAAGCTCAAACTAATACAACATTATGGAAACTTATGTTTGAGTCTTTGTTGTTCTTGATACTTTCTTCATGCAAATGTACAGACTTAACTGTCTATCAGGGAAGGTGGTCAGGAGACTGCAAGGGTTCTAATCCTGCATCTCCACATCCCGGCAAGCCAGCTCCATGTAGCTTGCCAGCCCCGCAAATTACCCTGCCCTCCCTGGCACCCTTCCCCGGGCCTTTCCTTCCAAGTGATTTTGCCTTTATTAAAAACGAGCATTCAGAACTGTGCTTTGAACCTGAGCCCCCTCTGGACTGATGATGACCAGGTCCTGAGAGGTCCTAGACCAGTACTTCCCTGCTCCTTTTCACCCCACTTCTGCAGTGCATGGGGTTCACTGGAGACAGGACAAAGAGATGGACCATCACCACAGGGAGTGGCAGAGATGAGGCCAGCCAGGCCTCTGACTGGTCTCTCTGAGCGGCCTCCTGCCCCTTGTGTCCACAGGAGAATACTTCTGGCTGGAGCCAAAGAATGCATTTGAGAATTTCCAGGAACCCGACATTGGCCTCATTGCACTGGCTTTCCTTCAGGGCTCCTTTGCCTATGGAGGCTGGAACTTCCTTAATTACGTGACGGAGGAACTTGTTGATCCCTACAAGTGAGTTGAAATAGCCCAGCTCTTCCTCTCGCCCTGGAAAGACCGTGGCACCTGTTACTGGAAAAAGGGAGCCCACTTCTCCTCCTCCCAACCCCCATTCTGACCATGACCTGATCTATCCTGAAGAAATAGTTCATTTTCCAGGAACTTAGACCATTTGCCATCCACCCTGCCATGAGGAGAAAAATGACCCAGTGACCATCTCGGAGCAGGTTAAAGGCTGAAAATGGTGCTGAGATGACACACTGCCTTAGAGAATAAAACATCCTTGAGAGGTTTCCAAGCATCTTCCTCACCTAGTTTGGGACAGCCAGGTCTTTTTTTTTTTTTTTTTTTTTAAATGTGGGTAGCTCCCTAGCCGGGAATCGAACCCAGGCCGCAGCGCTGACAGCGCTGGAGCCTTAGCCACTGCACCACCAGGGAACTCCCAGCCAGGTCTTTTTGGCTTGAGTCAGGGAAAGGGGTACATTGTGGAGATTCTGGTCAGGAAGAGAGCAACAGGTGTGGAGTGTATTTCCAGCTATTTCCAGCCTAAACTGCTTCATTTCCTTTTGAATGTCTTGCCCATGTTGAGACAAAATCCACCCCGCTCCAGGGAGAGGGAGCATCATAGCAGGTTGCAAGGTCAGCTTCATGCAGAAATACACAAGGCACTCCCCGGACCCCATGAGGACACAGGTGGTCCCAGGTGCCCGGCCTTCCCCCTCTCACCTCCTCTCCCTCTACAGGAACCTTCCCAGAGCCATCTTCATCTCCATCCCACTGGTCACATTTGTGTATGTCTTTGCCAATGTCGCTTATGTCACTGCAATGTCCCCTCAGGAGCTGCTGGCATCAAACGCAGTCGCTGTGGTAAGAAATCAAACTTGCAGCCCTCACTTTCCCCTGATCCATGGATGTGTGGAGTCATCTCAAGTCCCTAGGGAAGAAACCACATATTCAAGTGCCCAGGAGCAAACTGGCAGCCATGATGGACCTAGAACAGCCTCAGTGGCAGAGCTGAGTAGATCCACAGAGACTGGATGGCCCACAAAGCCAAAATATTTATTTACTATCTTACCCTTCACAGAAAACGTTTGCCAACTCCTGATGGAGAGCACTTTAAACATGATGGTTGTATAAAGGAGACAGGTGCCTCCCCAGAAAGACATAATCTTGCACAAGATGTGCCATTTCTCTCTGCCTCCATTTCCTCCTTTGGATATTGTGCAATCTGACTCATTCCCTCAACAGGGAAAAGTATGTGCCAGTAAACAGTCCAAAAGTAGAAGCAGGTTGTGCTCTTAAGGCATTGGGGTGCTTGACATCTGGGGAAGACCTGGGAGCCGGGCTATTCCTTCACCTGGCTTACTTGGGCCATGACTTCCCCCCCCCCCCCCCCAGTGTCATCACTTGCCTTACCTTAAAACTAAAGGAAAGAGCCCTCCAATGTCCCATGGCAGCCTGCTCCGTGACCACTAGCCTTCCCCAGCAGGACAGCCGTTCTAAACAACCCCTCCTCCATAATACGCTGTAAGTCAAGCGTGTACTTGGCTCAGAGAATACAGAAAGGGCTGGTCCCTTAACATTTTATATTACTCCAATACATGAAGGCTGACTAGTCTATTGCTTCACTACTTTTCTTTCTCAACCTGCAAGGGCTGTCCAGAAAGTATCCAGCCATAAATGCCTCTATTTTTCATATTACATGCTGGATACTTTCTAGACAGCCCTCATATGTAATAACCTCTTATTCCCCACCCCTCCAATATCATTCATTTCTATGAATTTAGAAATTCTCACCCTATGAATTAGGATTCATCTGTATTTTACAGACAGGAAACGTGAGCCTCAAAAATTAAGAACGTTGCTCAGGGTTTCACAGTTCCTACATGTTGGGCTGAGAGTGGAGCCCCAACTAGCCTGACTCACTAGCCCACAATGTAATGAGGCCTAGACTCACACAGCGGGTTTCCATTCCTGGCCTTGCCACTTCCTGGGTGTGTGATCTTAGGCAAGGTACTGAATTGCCTTGTGCCTCAGTTTCTTCATCATAAAACAAGGATAACAAATGTTAGTTCATTATTAGTAGTATTAGCATTAGTATTATTACCTTCAGTTATCCCCAAACATTTATTAACTCCCCACTGTGCAGTGGTCACTGTGGGAAGTGATGGTGTGGGAAGGGGGTCAGGGCATGGATGCTATCCCTCCTCTCAGGAGCTTACCTAGAGACTCAACAAAGTGGGCCTGGGAGGGACCATTCCCCACAGTGACCCACAAGTACAGGGTTGTAACCTCTCTCCTTTTTCACTCACCCCTTATTTTCTCTCACAGACTTTTGGAGAGAAGCTCCTAGGAATCATGGCCTGGATCATGCCTATTTCCGTTGCCCTGTCCACATTTGGGGGAGTCAATGGGTCTCTCTTTACCTCTTCCCGGTGAGTGCTGTCCAGGCCCGTTCCAAACCAGGGGCCACTTTGCTGTGCATATTGCTCTGTGTACGTGGTGGGGAGGGCTTGTCTCTGTCAGCAGGGGTCTGTGTGGGCACTTGAGTGGTGACCTTGCAGGGAGTGATTGCTCATGTGAGGGTATGCATGTATCAGTGTGGACTCAGTGGTGTGTGCTGCTCACATGGTGACCTATAATGTGTGTGGCTTTATGTGTAGCGGTGAGAAGCCCCATCCCACCTCATCTGGACAGGTGCAGGGGGTT
Source organism: Lyroderma lyra (assembly GCA_004026885.1). NCBI lineage: Eukaryota > Metazoa > Chordata > Mammalia > Chiroptera > Megadermatidae > Lyroderma > Lyroderma lyra. The sequence continues at coordinate 99,901 of PVJL010002389.1, read as the reverse complement.
GAGGAGGCCCCAGGTTCCCTGATGCAGTCCCAGGTCAGGGGCCGTGGTTGGCAGCAGGACTGTCTCAGCTATAGCCCCAGAGCATGGGTGTCCCCTTTCCAGTCTGCTGGAAACAGGCCGTGCTGGCTAGAAAGGAACCCCTTTTTGAAAGGGATCAGGAGGGACCTGTGCCTAGGGCCTCTGGGCTGGCCTCCCAGAAAAGTTCTGGGACCAGACTGCAGGTGGGATGGGATCATCTCTGAGCTCTGTGTGACTGCAGGCTCCTCTCTGCTCAACAGACAGGCAGCTGTGGGAGATCTTCGCATGGCCACTCATAAGACTCAGGTGGAGCACGTGAAGGAGAGGGCTGGGGAAGAGCAGAAGGAAAACATTTTTCCAAAGTCATGTCCCCCACCCTAAACCTACTAGGGAAGTTAGAAGCTTGAGTGGACCCAGGAGCCCATGGCTGCTGCCTCCACACACCCAGGAATCTGACCTCCTTGGTGCCCCTGCTTGCTATGTCCAGAATGGGCTGTTGAGGCCAGCAGATGCTCCATGATTTCCATTGATGTGGTGCAAGAGATCTCCCAGTGCTTTTAGAAAGCCCCTCTGTGCCCAGGGCACAGTCCTACTCAAAAGATACAACAAAAGGAGTACCCTGGGTTTGACTGCTTCCCAAAGCACCTGTCACATCAGGGAGGAGTTCCCACGAATGACAAAGGAATGCCATGTTTTAAGGACCCAAGGCAGGAAAGAGGGAGTGTGGGTGTCTCCTCTTCCCCAGGACCCTATGACACTTATCCATAGCAACCTCATGTGCGTGTTACACAGGAGCAGTGGCCACCTGGAGGCCCCAGCCGAGGGCGAGCGGTGGAAGAGCAATGACCCATGAGGCTCTCTGGGATCTATTGGAGGAGAGTGACTGGCTACAGTCGCTTTAGAGTGGGGTTCGTCCCTCAGGCAGGCCAAGTAGCGGTCTGCGTGCATGTGGTAGCTGTGTGTGCATGCAGGAGATGTGGCCGGTGTACTCAGCCTCTGATTCAGAAGCACAGCTCACCTACCAGGCCTCCTCTGTTCATCTTCCAGGTCCTTCCTTCCTTCCTCTTCCTTCCCTTCTCTTCTCTGTCTCTCTGTCTCTCTGTCTCTCTCTGTCTCTCTCTCTCTCTCTCTCACACACACACACACACTCTCTCTCTCTCTCTCTCTCTCTCTCTCTCTCTTTCATGTTTTGGGATATGGAGAGAATGATCCTCCCTAAGGAGTAGGAGTGTATGCGGGTGTGTGTCATGCTTATTGTCGTTGTCTCCTCTGTTGTCAGCTAGCTGGGCAGGGATTGTCTCTTGTGAACTTGACACTTGCAAATGCTATTGGACCTGGACAATTCCACCTGGTCCTGGCAGCCTGTGGAGGAGGGATGTGAATGCGGGACCCTGGCTATGTGCATGATGAGGCCCACGGAGCACCTGGGGCTCAGTCAGCTGCATGAGGCTGCACTGTAGAGGGGCGATGCCATGTGACTTCATGAAACTAGTGACATTGGCTTAGTTATTTAATGATGGCAACTGATGGTGATGCATATGAGTACCTGGGCCATAATCGACTCCCACACTTCTGATGAGCTGCTGCTGTTAACTCCACTCTCCTCCTCACACAAATTACAAAGTCAGTGACAGTCCTCTTCAGAACACCCAGCCTGTTGGTGCTGTGCCTTTCTCTTCCCATCACGCCATCCCCTTCCTCTTACCCCTTAGGTGCTCCCTTCCCTACAAAATCCTAGAAAAAAGAAAAAGAATCTAATTCACACAAATATGCAAATGACTCTTAACAGCTTATAGTATTCTCTTCTCTCTTAGGAGAGGAAAGGGGAAGAAGGACTGCTTTTGATGTTAAAATTCTCTTTTTAAGAATAGCTCTTAAAGTGGGGGTTCCCTGGTGGTATAGTGGCTAAGCTTCTGCACGCTTTCACCACTGCTGCCTGGGTTCAATTCCCAGCCAGGGGACCAACCAAAAAGTAAATAAATAAATAAAAAATAACTCTTAAACATCAACATCCTGGTCATAATATTGTACAATAGTTTTGCAATACGTTACCAATGGGAGAAATTGCATAAAGGATACATAGGATCACTCTACATTATTTCTTACAACTTCATGTGAATCTGTAATTATCTTAAAATAAAAAGTTTAATTTTTTTAAGGTAAAAAATAATTTTTATTTTGATTGCAAATTTTCTATTTTAAAATATTGAATGTTTTTCTTAATGTCTAAGGAAGAAATTTTAATCAGATTTTAATATATGTTTTACATGCCCTGTAAATAATTTTTTTAATTAATTGGAATCATATTGTATGGAATGAATACAGTTTCTGTCTTGCTTTTTTCATTTACTATTATATTGTGAGCATGTTCTCAAGTAATCAGGTTTTTTTTAGAATATTATTATGACTGCATAATATTCTATCTAATGAATATAGCATATAGTTTATGTCATTAATTTTCTACTTTTAGGCATTTAGGGTGTTTCCAATCTTTTTTATCATCAAAATATCTTTGTATATGTACCTTTCACTAACTCTATGCCTTGCCTTAGGATAGCTTTTTGGAAATAGAGTGAGTAGCTTAAAGTAAATTTTTAGGTACAATTTTTTAAATTTTATGTTAGTTTATTTGAGCCACACTGATAACATATGCTGGGGAGTAAGATCTCAAATGATCCCTTAGATATAATTTATATACAACAAAATTTATAGATTGTAAATGTTCAGATGAATGAGTTTCAACAATTATAGACAGGCCTGTAACCACCACCCACAAAAATACAGGACATTTCCACATATTCTCCAAGTTTCCACACGTCCCTTTCTGGTCCACCATGCATTCCTCACCCCACAAAAGCAACTACTTTCTGACTAGAATATAAATACTTTTAAGGCTTTCCTTATACATTTCAATCCCCATGTAGCCTCTGAGGATGAGAAGGCACTTTAAAAAAAAAAAAGCGGGGAGTTCCCTGATGGTGTAGTGGCTTAAGGCTTCGGCGTTAGCGCTGTCGGCGCTGCGGCCTGGGTTCAATTCCCAGTCAGGGAGCTACCCACATACTAAAAAAGCAAAAAACAAAAAACAAAAACCAAATAAAAAAAAAAAAGGGATTAAGACCTTAGGCAAAAGAGAGAGGCTGCTTCCAACAGCAGCACTCCAGGCATTAAGAGAGTGGCAGCACAATCACCAACAACCCCCAGGCCACACGCAGGGTCTCCATGCACCCAGGATCCATCAACTTATCCACTGGCTGCCTGTGTTCTGCCTGCACTTGCATTTGTGATTGTGGGTCCTGTGACTAGTGGGCTGCAAGGTGTGCATGAGAAGACGAGTACCTGGTTGGTGGGGGGATGCTCCTGTGAGGGCAGAAGGGGGCATGGGTGAGGGAGCCCAAGCTTCTTGGGTGGTCCATGGGCCATCCTAGGCTGACCTGCTTTTCTCTCTGCCAGGCTGTTCTTTGCTGGAGCCAGGGAGGGCCACCTTCCCAGCGTGTTGGCCATGATCCATGTGAAGCGCTGCACCCCCATCCCAGCCTTGCTCTTCACAGTAAGGTCCCCTCTTTCTGCCAGTCTTGCACATACCTTTCGTCTTGTGCTTGCTCTGAGCTGGGAGTTCACACTTTCCACACATAGCTCCGTCACCCTTCTGGTCTGCTCCTAAATTTCACCAGGGCCTGCATAATCTGGCAAATGGTATACATAGGCTTTATTAATATGAAGAGATATGAGTCCTGAAAGACCTTAAGGCTCTCAGATCAGGTCATTTTCATTCTCCTGTCCTTTTGGATCAGACTGAAGTAACTTCTTCAAGACCAGGGCTGGGCAAGATGTTGATTGTGGTCCACCAGTGGGCGACCAAGCAATTTTGGGGTGACTGCCCGAATAATAAAATCAATAGCTAGTGGACCAAGACACTAGGAGAATTAGCCCTAGTGTCTAGCCCTAGTGTTGCCCTGAACAAAGTCTGCCCAGGTCTGCTCAAGACTCTGTACCTCACAAAGAAACGTCTCCTTTCTTGTCTCTCTTCTGCATCTGTTGCCCACAGGATTGCTCTTTGGGCCTCTGCTCCCAGCCAGTCACTGTACATCGCCACCCCTCCCCATCAGGACTCTCTGCTGGCATCTTGGGAAACATCACTGAACCAAATTCAGTGTTAAGGTTACACCAAATAAGAAAAATTATAAAGGAAAACTGGTACACTGAGAATAAAGAAACAGAAACTTGGGATGGAGTCAAAATAGTAAAATCACCCCAAAGTAGAGCCATTTAGAGAGAGCAAAAAGAAGAAACAAAGATTTGCCCCCAGTGAGCCTTTTAAGTTGTTTTTTTGTTTGTTTAGTTGGTTTTGTTTAGTTTTGTTTTGTTTTTGCTTCTGGATCCTCAATAAAACATTGAAAACGACTTTGGTTCACAGAGAAGTAGTTAGACCAGGATAATAGAGCTCTCAGAAGTCAAGGGCATTTGCTGTACATATAACATTAAGGGGAATTTCAGAATGTTCAGATACAGGATAAAGGTCATCATGATTGGTTAGTTGTGAAAGGAGACTAGAGAAAACTCAATACTCCCCACAGGCCACAAACTTTTTTCAGTGTGAGCCATCGATGCAGCACTATCACTACAAAGCAAATACTGTAGGAATCTGGCTTGTTTACCCGTTAAAATCTTGATTATTTTCACCATCAGCTCTCACAGGGAAACTGAACCTTCTTCTATGGGCCTTAAATTACCAGAGGGGATGAACATGGTTCTGAGAGAGCCACTGAGATGATTTTTGAAATTGGAAAGTGGACTCTATCAAAAAAATTTCACAGGGACGTTATGAGAGTTAAATGAGTGAATACTTGCAGAATGTAAAGAATAAGGCCTGGCACCTAGTTAAGTGCTATAACTGTTTATGATGTTTAAAAAAGTCAGCGGGGGGGGGGGGGCGGGAAGGAAGGAAGAAAAATAAATTAGATGACTCAGACAGAGAAGAGGATGAGATCAAGATAAAGCCTTAATCTGCAGTTAACAATCTTCCCTAAGGGATAAAAAAATGAAATTAATTTGAGCTACAGCCAAAGAAGAAATACAAATGAGACTGGGGTGGACACAGAGCCAGGTGTCACCAATATGGCCAATTCAGTTATTTACAGCCAAAATCTGTCCTGAGTAGTTGGTGCCCATGCCACACTAAAGATTTTGATTATCACCCCTGCACTCAGAAAGAACTTCCTGGCAATGACTGTGTTGGCAATGGCCTGGGTGTCTAGGGGGAGGTTGTAAACTCTCCATTTTGAGACATCCTTTATGAAATGGCACCATCTTCCTGAGGTAGCAGCATGGTTCAGTCTCCAAACACCCTTCTGATCACTGATGTGCTTCTCCCTACTCCCACCTCCACCCCCTAGTGCATCTCCACCCTGCTGATGCTGGTCACCAGTGACATATACACGCTCATCAACTACGTGGGCTTCATCAACTACCTTTTCTACGGGGTCACAATTGCTGGACAGATAGTTCTTCGCTGGAAGAAGCCTGACATCCCCCGCCCCATCAAGGTGCGAGAACCTCCCCATGGGGTCCCCTCCCCTTCCTCTACTGATTCTAGCTTCAGTTCAGGTTTTTTAACCACCTTGTTCTCAGCTGCTGACCACAGATCATCTCTGTGGAGGTAACAGACCATGTGGGAAGCAAGGACTATGTGTGAATGGGGCAGCCATTTATTTCCTTTCATTCTCTGCTGGGGACAGGACCAGAGCAAATTTGCAGCTGGAGAGAGAAGTTAGAAGAAATGATACTTTCATCACATCATTCTTTTGTAAACTCCAGTTGATTGCTCAAGGCTTCCTTATGTCTCCAGCATTTCCCTGGGCCCCTAGTCTGGCCAGTCTCCTCTTTGTCCCTCCAAATGGCCGGGTCCACTGTGCTATGTTTCTATCCCAGAATGAATTTTTCTCCTCCCATCTGCTTACTTTGACCATTTTCTATGTAAGCTTCAACCACCTCCTCTTCTTTGAAGCTTCCCAATCCACTCCAGCCATCATGAGCCTCCCTTTTAAAACTCCTGTGACCCTACACATAGCATGGTGCCCAGTGAACCTATTGATTGCTACAAGAAATAAATTTGTGATGGAAATGATGGGATTACTCAGAACAAAATATGCAAGAGTGCTATTTTCCCACAAATTAGAAGAACAGAGTACAGCCCTGATTTTTTTGAACAATTCTATTCTAGAAACAGAGGGAGACTAGATGCTTCTAGAAGATTCTTCCAGCTGGGACATTGCGGGCTCTCCAAATCTCTGTTTCACACTGCCACTTTCCTACCACTCTTAGAAAGCCTGCTAGAGGGAAGAGGAGGAAGAATAAGCCCATCTCCCCACCACATGCATACTCTCTCAGAAGAGAGACAAGGAGAAGAAAGACAGTGAAATCTAGAGGCTTGTTGAGGACTCTACTGGGAACTCCCACCTGTAGTCAACAGAAAGGAATGAAGCTCAGAGAGAGATGCTTCTTTCTGAATAAAGGGCCCAGACAGCCTTACACAATGCTAGGTTTCTTGCTTTCTCAGGTCTTGGCAGATTTATCTTCTCAAATTGCTTGAGAGAAACAAATTGGGACTGGTCCTGGTGAGAGGGATGGCCATTTGTCACATGCCCAGATAAGGGCCCTGCTTAGAAGTGTGTGAAGGGCAGGGAGCCTGACCCAGGTTGTTTCCTTCTTGCCCCTCATTTCTCTATGTCTCCTCCACCCTAGGACCTCACAAGCATATGTCACTGTACCAGCAAGCTTAGCAGTCCCCACAGGCTGGTCTGATTGCCACAGGCATGCAACATGGATGACAGGGCCTTATTTGATCCCACCCAGGAGGGAGGAGATGGGCAATGAGTCACCCTCTTCTTCTTGTACCACTGCTCAAGTTCACCAATATTTGCAGACACAACACTTGCCCTATCAGGGCTCAGGGTGCAAGAGCCACAGGACTGAGTGAAGCCCAGCCTTTGCACTCAAAGACTCTCCCTGAGGGTGAAGAAGAGGGAGGGGTGCCCTTATCCTGGGGACACAGGGTCCACACAGCTAACAGTACCTCTGCTCCACAGATCAACCTGCTGTTTCCCATCATCTACTTGCTGTTCTGGGCCTTCCTGCTGGTGTTCAGCCTGTGGTCGGAGCCTGTGGTGTGCGGCATCGGCCTGGCCATCATGCTGACAGGAGTGCCCGTCTATTTCCTGGGTGTTTACTGGCAACACAAGCCCAAGTGTTTCAATAACTTCATCAGTGAGTTGTTGAAGGTTCTGGGTGACTAGAGAGCCTCCTGGTCTAGGATAGAGTGGAGCCCCACCAGAATCAGGCGGCTTAGGCTGGGCCACAGAGCTCTGGGGAAGGAGTTGGAGGCAGGAAAGGAGGGGTGCCTTCCCAGGGAAGTCTGAGGAGAGAACAGCTGACGTTTCTATGAAGACATTAGACCTGTAGGAATAGGCAACTTGATAGCCATTCTGCAGGAGCTTCCCTGGGCTGGGTGAAGACCAATGGAGACCCTGGAATTGGTGGTCAGTGGGTGTAGGGACAGTGGAAAATTGGGGCCTTGAAGAGCAAGGGGCAGCCAGCAAAAAGGCTGCCCAGAGACACAGGAGGCAGGTGGGGTGGCATGTGCTGGAGGGGTTATCTCCTGAAGGCACTGATCGCTCTGCTGAGACAAAACCCAGGGCAGGAGAGTGGGGAAGGGCATGGCCAACCAGGCTGGTGGGACACTTGGCACTGACCTGGTTTCCGTGTGACCTTTTTCCACAGAATTGCTAACCCTGGTGAGCCAGAAGATGTGTGTGGTTGTGTACCCTCAGGTGGAGGGGAGCTCGAGGACAGAGAGGATTAATGAGGACGTGGAGGAGCAGCAGCAGCCCATCAACCAACCCATCACCTCCAAGGACAAGGACTCAGTGCAACAGTCCTAGCCCTGAGGTCCACCATCCCCTCTCAGCTGCCTCCTCCCTCCTTTACCCACTTTCTGCCCTTTTCCCTACCTGGGTCCCCCCAACACATACACACACACAAACACACACACACACACTCTCTCTCTCTCTCTCTCTCTCTCTCACCCTCACCCTTCTGCTTCTGTCAAGCAGGGGCAGGACCTGGGGGTGGGTGGTAAGAAACTATAAACAAAGACACTAACATTGTTACCCAAAGAACCAGACCTTCACCCCCAGGACCTGTGTCCAAAGCCAGGGCTGCCCAAGCTCTGAGCTGTTAGAGAGTGGAGCTACAGAAGTGCCCTATAGGGCCCTCCCTGGTGTGGGCCCTATACCCTTGTTGCCTCTTCAGGAGTTTGAGGTCAGCACTGCCTTCCCTCCCCATTCCTGAGCCCAAGGGAGGCCTCAGTTCTGAGAGAAGTGGCAGCAGCAAGCAACAGTGAGCCAGTTGGAGGGACAGACTCAAACAAACCTGTCACTATTAAAGGTCAGCAGGAGAGACCCGTATCCCCTCTTCACTAGGGACCCAAGAAATCAGAGGCCATGCTTCTTTCTTCCCCACCCCTCCCACCATGCCTCCACCCACCCCAGCATGGGTTCCCTGTCCAAAGTAAGATCCTGTCTGGACGCCACCCCCCGTGGAGCTAAGGACCAACAATGCAGGAGAACTGCCCCTCCCCTGACAACCCCCCACACACACACACCAGCCTGTGGAATACATTGGGAAAGGCTCAAATTGCAGAAACCCAGTCCTGCCCCTGCCCCCTGCCTCCTGCCCCCTGACTAGGTGCCAAAACTCCCAGAAACCAGAAAGTCTCTTCTAATGACAAAGCAGCACAGCTCTGCCTCCCTCCCCACCCCCATGGGAAGGAGCAGTCACCCTGTCACCCTGTAGCTATGCTCCCAACACACCCCCACGCAGCCAGCACTGCCTGTGCCCCCATCATGCCCTTTTCCTCCTGTCTGGACCTTGGCTCCCGGACCTAGGACTGGGTGTGAAGGCTCCCCAAGCCCTTCAGGCCTGAAACCTGAGCCAAATCAGCCTTAAGTCACCTCCCATCCAAGAACCGGACCTAAAAATACTCCCTTATTCTAACCTTCAGGGCAGACCTGGTATGAAAAGCTTTTCCAGGAGGAAGGGTGCTTTCCCCTCTCCCCAGAAGTACTGATAACCTTGGAGTGCATTCTGAAGGCCAGTTCCTCCCTCCTCCCCCAACTCAGATAATCCCTCCCTCCTTTCGGGTTGCACCACTGCCCTGTCTTTGGCCGGCCAGCCTCCAGGGCAGAGTGAGAAGGTGATGGCAGAAAGCACCCACTTTGGAGGCCCCGGGAGAAGCCTGTCGTCCGTGGTGTACAGACTGTGGCGGAGATGGCCCTTTCCTGTGCTCCAAAGGAAAGAGGCAGTGCTTGTCCTGGGCCTGGAGCCTTCCTACCACACCTGTTGTGCTAAGTAAGGATTAGGGTCCTTTTATCTCAAAGCAGGAGTTCCCCCATTCCCCCAACTCCCCATCCCACCTGTTTAAACTGGAATACCCAAGGAGCCCTCCAGGCCTGCTCCGGTCTCCCAGCTTCTGGCCCAGTCTGCTGACCCTGTGTTTGTGACTTGCCAGGTTTGGTCTGAGTTATGGCCCCTTTGGAGTGGACTCTAAGAGGGCTCGGGCTGGCCCCTGGAGGGTCAGGGGACCACCCTCCTGTTCCCCCTTCTCATTCCTCCAACCTCCTTCCCTCCCTTCAATTATTGTTTATTTTGTTTTCTTTTGATTTTTTGTAAAGTGGATGCCTTACTTTTTGGATAAATATTTTTGAAGCTGGCATTTCTATTTCTTTTGGATTTTTTAATGTAAGGTTGTTTTGGGGAGCAGGGAGTTAGTTATACCTGGATGATCTTCTGTCTTTGAGTTTGGTTTAGGTCTTTGAGGGTTTGTTTGTTTCTTTTGTGGAGGGTTTTGGGGTTTTCTTTTGATGTAATAAAATTTAAAATGGAAATGAAGCCAATGGTGTTGGTAATTCAATGACCTTTTGAGACAGTCTCCAGGCATTTCCTGCCTTCATCAGGGGATCTTTAGTTGCCACATTTCTTCCAGGAGGGCATTCCTAAAGGCCCTTGCTCTGTCCCAAAGACCCAGTGCCAGTACTTTCAAACAGCTACTTCTTGTTTTGAACCAAAACGTTCTCTCGTTTCTTCTGTGAAGTCACAAAGTATTATTAAGTTCCTGCTGTGTGCACTGTGCTGAGAGCCTGCCAATTAGCAGGCCAGGAAGAATCTCATCACTCCCCTGGGTGGGACCATAGGCACCAAGTGAGTGGAGGGAGGTAAAGGTAGAGGTGGTCCCGAAGACCTGGTGGTCAGCAAAGTCTTCTGCCTCTGGGACAGAAGGAAGGGACAGCCTGAGCCTGTAAAGAGACACAGAGGGGGACTTGGGAGAGCACCCAGCTGGGTCCAAGGGGCTTGATAGGAGACCCTGAGAGGTTAGGTGGGGTCCACTTGGCTGCACAGAGCTACAAAATGGGAAGATTTCTAGGGGGAAGACGAGGACTGTTGCACTAGTATAAATGAAGAAGTGATTAAGGTAGGAACAACGAGCTCCTGACACTTTGGATTAATTGCTGGAGAAAGTTGATAGGATTAGACCCTGTTCTTGCTTCGAGTCCCTCCTTTGTGGGCAGCCCTCCTGAATGTCTATCCTGGGCCGGCATCATTCCAGAGCCAGCACTGCTGACAGACATGGGCAGGAGAGGGGGCAGGTGGAAGGGTGTTAAGACGTCACTTTCACCACCTGGGACACTGTGAGGACACAAGCAGGCAAGATGCATCCACTCCTGGTCCTGGCCTGCCCCAACGCTCCTACATTCTTCTCCATTGGTTCCCAAGTGTACTCCAGGGGTACCTGAAAAATAATCAGTAAGGTGAAAAAACAAAGTAAAAAAAAATGCAAAACCTTGGTTATGGAACAATAAATGTTAAGTTTGAATCACCATTAATGGAGACACTTCAAAATTAGAACACAGCAGCGAATGATGATTGATGAGGGTGTGGTTATGAACCCTGCTCCCAAACTGCTCTTCTACCAATCATTACATAGTTATTTATTTATTTATTTATTTATTGGTATGTGGGTAGCTCCCTGGCTGGGAATCGAACTCAGGCCACAGTGTTGACAGCGCTGAAGCCTTAGCCACTACACCACCAGGGAACCCCCTACATAGTTTTAGAACAATCCATTTGCAATGTTTCTAGAACTTCCCCAAATGTATAAATATAAATATATCCATAGCCCGACTATTTGCTCAGTTTAGTTATTGACTGAGTAAAAGTAAGTGTATTGTCTTTAATCATGATTCAAATTTTTTTATTTGATGTTTAACAGTTATTATTGTCAGTGATTTTTAAACATGTCAGTTATGAATCAGTGGTTGAAAACAAGAACAGTTAAAAAAACCAAAACTTGATGTGGATTATAACGCCAGCTCAACGATCTAACAATGTTTCAATCGGCTAGTGATCTGCATAACAATTATTACAGACTTTTCAGATAACACACATAAATATTATTACTAATAAATTAAAATATTTGTTAAATACTTGATCATCATTATCAATATCTAACAATGTTATGAGTACTGTAAAATTAAATCTGTGGTTTGTACTTTTAGTATAGTAATTTTTCTTTCCTAACTTATTACCTCATTTCCACTATTTTACATTAAGATCAGCATTGAACAAAAGTGTCAGTATTTAAAAACAGCTGTTTTAAAAACAAGGGGTACAATTTATAGACATGGGTTTAAAAGGGGTACGCAAGTGGAAAAAGGTTGGGAGCCACTGTTCTAGACTGAGGTCAGAGGCTCACCACTCACAGGGGCACAGACACATGGCTCTGAGGCCCGGGTCAGTCACCAAACAACTGTCCTTGAGCAAGTCAACCAACTTAGCACTTTTAGAGAGGAAAAGAAAAACGAGAGAGAGAGAGCATTGAATCTAATCTTAAAGTCTTCTTCGATCTCCCAGCCCAAGTTTGTCCCAAAAAAGCAAGGGCGAAACTAGGCCAAGGCCCGTCTTGTGCAAGAGGCCCCTCTCCAGACCTCACAGCCACCCTTTGGGACCACTTCTTCCCCAACAGACTTTTCCTTTCCCTGAGCTGCATGAGGTCCCCTCAATGTCACCCCACTCTGGCAAGTCCAGCCCTCTCCAATCCCCTCTCACTCCGTGGAGACACTTGTCCCTGGGGGCCCCGTCTCTCTCTCTGTAAGGTGACACTTGCTGCTCTTTTCAACCTGGTCAAATGGGCAAATGTGGGTGTCTCTCTGCCTGAGCAACATGCATTTATTTTTAACCTGGGCCTTTCCCCTGTTTTAATCCTGTCAGTCACTTTAATGCTAGAAACTCAGGTGCTCAGACCTTAGGGAACTTTGGAGCCTTTTGGAGGTCACTGAAATCATAGCTGCTTAAGCATTCATTTATTAATATAGTCATACAACAACTCTTTTTATAACCATTGTGTCCAAGGATTTTGCTAAATGCTCTGGAATAGCAAACTTATTTCTGAATTTTCCAACAAATATTTTGTTCCATTTTCCCCATAAGAATATTCATACATGTCAAACAACCTGTCCCTAATTTTAATTCAAGCAATATGGTCACTACAGCTAAAGAGGTCCAAAAGATGTATCTGACCCTACCCTACCCTCAAGGAGCAGATAGCCTATAGGGAAAGAAGGCAAGAATGCACATGGCACAGATAAGTGCCCTTCACGGCATCACTGCCAGCCCACTCCAGCTGGACTTGAGCTGCTGCAGGTGGGGGCTGAACCCACCAGATCCCCAGAGCCTGCACAGTGCCTAGTACCCAAGTGTTCAAAAACGCTTGTCAAATTGTTTGTTGCACCATGACGAAGTAATTGCCTGAGCTAAAGCCGACCCACTCCTGTCAAATTGAGGCATCAGATGAGGCTGCAGCCAATGCATCTGCTTAGAAGATACAGATAAACTGCAACAGGCAGTCAGAGGAAAGGCAGAAAGAAACTGAACATTGCTTTCCGTACATTATCTTACTCAAACTTTAATTAAACAACCTGACAACTACTACTACTATTTTACAAGTAAGTTTAAATAACTTGTCCAAGGTCACCAAGCTGAGGACAGAGGCGGGGTCTGAGCCCAGTTCTCTCTGACACTATACCACTATGCTCAGCCACCTCCGTGTTGTAAAGACTCGGTGAAAGAGGTGGCCTTTAAACTGAGGCCAGTGACCAAGTCAGTAAGATAATGCACGTGCATTGCTTCAGTTAATGCAAGCAGATAGCAGCTTCAGGGCCAAGATCCTGCTGACCAGGGAGACTTTCTGCTCCTGAGCCACTATGCAGAACCCAAGAATCCCCCAGCCCTGATGGGCACTGCCCTTCCCAACACCCTCCCTGCCCAGCAACCCCTGCTCCCCTGCCCAGACATCCAGAGCTTCTCCTACCCAGGCAAACCCCTTGGTTACTGGGAAACACTGATGTCAGTATGCCAGCAACGTCAGCCACCAGCCTGGGAGGTGAGGGACCGAGATCACTTATCTCTCCCTGGCCAGAGCGGCCGACGTTCTCATTTCCTGCCCGCTCTGTTTGCACACCTCCCTGCTTCCTCCAGCGCTGGTTCACTGGCTACTGACGCAGCCTCCCTCTGCCTCAGGGGGCTGACTGAAAGCAAAGAAGCCACTCTGAGTCACACAGTACCCCTTTCCCTAACCCTTCTTCCCTGGGAGTTTCAAGAATGAGCCCATTGCCCTCTCCCGCAAGATAAAGGGCATTTCAGCCTCTCAGCCGTGTTGTCTTCCTTTATAAGGCAAAGATAAAAATACCATCTGTCTTGCTTACCTTCCTACTTAATTCACAGGGAAACTGTCAGCGTGGAAAAATGTATGTTTCAATGACTGAAAAAGCGTAATACCAGAAAATTCCAAGCTTTTGCTATCATCACTAGTATTTCAAAGTTGGGGAGGGGCAGAATGTCTCCTCATGGAGACAAGGCCCTGGCCCCAGTCTTCCCAGCCTGCACACTCCCTGTAACTGCACTGTAAGCCTTCATTGCAGCCATGTTTCCTCTTCCTCCTTCCCCATGGATGCCCAGCCCGTCTTGTGGGTGCCCAGGCTGTGGGAGGCTGCCCTCTGTCGTCCATCTGATTCCTGACCACATCAGCCACTCCAGTCCTGAATTTTGGACCAATATTGTCACCTGGTGGTCACCAGAGGAACTGCAGCCAAACTGAAGTAGCTCAGCTGTGGTACCTGTTTGCCTCGGTCCTTAGAAAGGAGAAGGCAGAAGAAACCTCCCTATCTGGTTCCTGAGATCTGTGTCTGTCACGCATGCAGATCCTCCCAGGCCAGGTCAGGGAGTTCAGAGAAAGCACCTTGAAACCTGCACAGAAAGCTCCTGGGGTAGTGTGGGAATGGGGAGGAAAGGGGAAAGAAGATACTAACTAGAGGGGCAATTTGCCTGACTGGTAGGCAGCCCTGTCTACATTTACATACTTTCTTTTAGTGTTCAATGACACACATGTCCCCTCTGCATTTGCCCCACTGTGGCCTGGCCCGTGGTGTGCCAACCCATAAACCCTTCTCTCCCCACACAGGCCACCCACAGCAGTTGCTGGTGATAAAAGAACCAGTGATACATTTCTATGTGTCCTTTCCTTTTCACTGGACCTACAGTCCCTTTTATAGATGAAATTTGACAAGTAAAAGCAGGGTCACAGCCAGTGCTTCTGACAAAAGAGAATGGGGAGTTCCTAGAAGAAGAAAAAAAAAGAAGGGAGGGAGAGGGGACCCAGCACAAGACCAAAAAATGCAGAGAGCCAACCCTGGGATTCTCCCGAAGTCCCTGAAACAGAGCCTCAGAAAGAAGTAATGACAAAAGACAAGGCTTCTCAAGCCTCACAAGAGGAAGTGGACCCAAGAGAGACACACCGAGGTCAGAGAACGGCCATGCAGAAGGAAAGACAGCAAACCAAGCTATAGCGAGTGCCTGAGCCCTGCGGCCAGGGCACAGGAAACTGGGCAGAGCCCCAGGACCAGAGCAGGGTGGAGTGCCAGCCTAAGGCTCTGGCAGCACAGGACAGCTGGAACAGAGAGGCACTGGAGCCACCAGACCAGTACAATTGTTGGTTCTGGGGGCAGCAGCCTGCCTGGGCCTGGGACACAGAGCCCAGGTGCTGACCAGGAGCTTCAGACAAACCTGAGCACTCAGGGACAGTGCCAGGCTGCTAGAGCCTGCCACAGCTGGCAACACATGAGGGTTTGGGCTATTGCACAGACTTTGTGCAAAAATCTAGCAAATGAGCATGCTCTATGCCACGACACAAGCCCCATGTATGGTTTGGTGCCAGAACCTATCATTACTTGCTAAACCCCTCAAACATCCCCAGTCTGCATGCAGGAGGATGACCTGGGAGGTGGGGCTACAAAAGGAACTGACTGCCCCTGGGGGTGGGGGTGGAGCCCAGCCCTTTGGGGTACCCAGAGGGAGGCGTGTCAAGGGCGGAGCTCAGACCAGCTCGGGGTCGGCACTGGAGGAAGGTATTTTCCGTTCATTCTGACTTGTCGCCTCATTCTGCGCAGAACTTTTTCAAAGTCAGAGGGAAGAGGACGACGCTCAGCAGGAAGGGTTGCCCCCAGCGAGGACTCTGGATTGCCCTGGACCCCATGAGGACTGGAGAGGCCTTTCCAGACACATCAGCTCCTGGGGAGCTCAGAACTCTGGCTTGGACCCCAACCAAAGAGTGCCCCAAGCGCTAAACAGTCCAGGGCCCCTTTTCTCTAAGGCCTGCATCCCTCTCTTGGGGTGTGCCCTGCCCCTCCCTGAGTCACCCCAGGGAGAGGGGGGAAAAAACGGAAGAGAAAAGACGCATTGACTAGAGAGGAAGGAAAAGGAAACAGCAGAAGAGGGAGGAGAGAGGCCACACAGGAGAAGGTGACAGAGGAGACCGAGAGGGCAGATCTAGGGCAGATCTAGGGCAGGGGGTGATCGAGAGAGGGCAGGCCGAGCATCCCAAGTGTGCCCCAAGAGCAGGGTTCAGGGGCGGGGAGCCCAGGGGGCGGGCCAGCCATGTCCCACGGGACCTACTACGAGTGTGAGCCCCGGGCTGGCCAGCAGCCACTTGAGTTCTCAGGGGCCCGAGCGGGGCCTGGGGAACTGGGGGACATGTGTGAGCATGAGGCCTCCATCGACCTCTCCGCCTACATTGAGTCTGGGGAGGAGCAGCTCCTCTCGGACCTCTTCGCTGTGAAGCCAGCACCGGAGGCCCGAGGCCTCAAGGGGCCCGGAACCACTGCCTTCCCCCACTACCTGCCGCCTGACCCACGGCCCTTCGCCTACCCGCCTCATACCTTTGGCCCTGACAGGAAGGCAATGGGGCCTGGCATCTACAGCGGCCCAGGGAGCTACGACCCCAGGGCTGTGGCCGTGAAGGAGGAGCCTCGGGGGCCCGAGGGCAGCCGAGGGGCTGGCCGAAGCAGCTACAATCCTCTGCAGTACCAAGTGGCACACTGTGGGCAGACGGCCATGCACCTGCCCCCAGCCCTGGCAGCACCCAGCCAGCCCCTGCGCGTCCTCAAGGTAAGAGCAGGTCAATTCTCCTCCTTGCTTTTCAGGGACTGGAGAGTAGTGTTGCTCTGTGAAACTGACCCTCCCCAGAGCCCTCTGTGACCAGCACCCAGAGGACCTTGCTTTACTTCTCTGTTAATTCACTACCACCCTGAACCCCTCTGTGTCCTGCAGTCCCTGTGACCAACTGACGTGCGGAGACCTCAGGGCCCCCACCAGCTCTCTCCTCTTGTTTCTCTACCTCCTACTTCTTGATGAGGCAATGCCTGCTGATCATAGAACTAGAGACTCTAGGTACACTGAAGTGTCCTCAGAGGGAGTGCGGGAATACGAAAAGGGTTTTGGTCAGAGCAGGGGCCCCGTGCACTGGCAGGGCAATGGCTGCTCTGACTGAGCTCCTTCTTGGCTCCTATCTCCCTTCCATGCCCAAGGGAACTCTGGCTGCTGGCCTTCCTGCCCTGTCTCCACTCTGCTTCCCGGCCAGCCCTCACTCTCGTCTCTGAACCTTCCCCTCCAGGCCCCTTTGACTGCTGCCGCACCCCCCTGCAGCCCCCTCCTCAAGGCGCCCTCCCCATCCGGCCCCTCGCACAAGGGCAAGAAGGCGGTGAATAAAGACAGCCTGGAGTACCGGCTGAGGCGGGAGCGCAACAACATCGCGGTGCGCAAGAGCCGGGACAAGGCCAAGAGGCGCATTTTGGAGACGCAGCAGAAGGTGCTGGAGTACATGGCAGAGAACGAGCGCCTCCGCAGCCGCGTGGAGCAGCTGACCCAGGAGCTGGACACCCTGCGCAACCTCTTCCGCCAGATCCCGGAGGCCGCCAACCTCATCAAGGGCGTGGGCGGCTGCAGCTGAGCCCCGCCGGCAGACTGTGGGCACCTGCCCCCTGGCCCAGCCTGACCTTGGGGACTCCCACCCTGCTGGGGCCCTAGAGCCCCTCACAGGCTGAGCCTGAGACATAGACCATGGACAAATGGCATTGGGTGGCAAGGGAGTAGGGCAGCATTATGATTCTGTGGCTGAATAAAATTGCACTATGACTCAGTGCTGGGGCTGTACACTAGGCGTGTGTGTGTGTGTGTGTGTGTGTGTGTGTGTGTGCTTGTGTGGTATGGGGGACTGCAAGGGCAGGGAATGCATGTGGCTGGGTCTGCATACCTCTTGATTCCATGCCTGATGACTATTTGGGACTATTCCCAAATAGTCAGCAGACATGATGCTATAGCTCTTTCTCAAGATAACACCTGACCAGGTCCTGTCTGTCACTCTGTTCTTCCCTCTCCCCCCTGCCCCCACCCACTCTGTCCTCTAGACACTGAAGGCTCCTCCACCCCAACACACAGGACCTGGAGCAGTCTCTGGTTACTGTCCCTACAGAGCTCTGTGGCTTGGAAGGACATGCAGCACTTTCTGCCCAGGCCTGCTGACCCCAGCCTCTCTCTCTGTCTCTCTCTCTCTCTCTGTCTCTCTCTCGCTCTCTCTCTGTCTCTCTCTCTCCTTGATCTAGGAACTCCTGTCTCGGGTGACCAAGGGAAAATTCCAGATGGTTCTGCCATATTTCTAGTCCCTTAGCCTTTGATCCAGCAGGACTTGATACCTTCCCTCTAGATCCACAGCTTTAGTCTACCAGACTGACATGCCTCTGTGGCTCTCTCCCACCCACTTTCATCTTTGTCCCTTACCTGCTGGGGCTCAGGTGCCCTAAAGCTGAGGATCTGAGTGCTTGTGGGATGAATCAGTTGGGAAAGGCCTTGAGACCTGTTTGCATAGGAGAAAACTGGTAACAAGGAGGAAGACACCCACCTGTGCCAGGGAAACCCCTTTGTCCAAAATGTTTTCTTTTTCACAGAACTCTCACCTAAGAAGCACAATAGCACAATGCTGGAGAGCCTCAATTTGAATTTTATTTTGCTATTTACTAACTCTGTGACCTCAAGCCAGTTACTTCTCTCTGTGCCTCATTTTCCTCATCTGCAAAATAGGAGTAGTGCTAGCACCCACTTCATAGTGCCGTTATGTTCACAGATAAACAGGGCCTGGCACAGGCTTATTATTCCATTTTGCTAGATGCAAAAGGACCTCCAAGATCTCATCTAAACTTCTCATTTTGCAGGTGAGGAAACTGAGGCCTCCGAGAAGGGAAGGGACTTACCCAGAGTCATGCGATTGGTTAGAAGCAGAACCAAAATTAGCTCCATAAAATCACAGATCTCTAGAGGTGCTGGAAAAGACCTCAAGAGATCATCTGGTGGGCTTTGCCCTCAGAGAAGCAAGATAGTGCGAGCCACATTTTGTAGATAAAGCAGTTGAGGGCCAAAGAGGATAAGAGACATTCTCCTGAAGCTCGCTTAGTCCCTGTGCGGTCTCAGCAAAGGGCACCTGTCTCTCTACTCTGCTGTCGCACCTCCCCTCAGAGGCATACAGCACACAGCATGGCACCTGAGTCCCATTCCTAAGTTATTGGGAATGCCAGACAGAGACAAGGCAAGAGACACAGTTCAGGCCAGACACAGGGGTGTCCAACCTTTTGGCTTTCCTGGGCCACATTAGAAGAAGAATTGTCTTGGGCCACACATAAAATACACTAACACTAACGATAGCTTAAAAAAGTGGGGGGGGGGGCAAAAAAATCTCTTCATATTTTAAAAATGTTTATGAATTTACATTGGGCCACATTCAAAGTCATTCTGGGCTACATGCAGCCCACAGGCTGTAGGTTGGACAAGCTCGTTGGAGTCTGTCTTAGGCCACTAATGACTTGTAGGCCACTACTGAGAAAGCCTGAGATAGACATCAAGGAATAATTTTCTGAGAGACAGAGAGATTGGGGTCTGGGTCCTCCCTGCTCTCCCTCTGTCTCCACATTCCCAGTGTCAGAATGTTCCCACATCCCATGCCATCTGTGTTCACCATGCCTGCCTTACCCAGGACTCAGTCTCTCTCCTGTCTTTACCTCGGTGTCTCTCGGGTACCATCTCTCCCACATCTGTTCCCTTAGCCCCCTGCCCCAGGTCTGGTTTAGCTAGACAGATCTAACCTCACTAGGTAGTTTATTCCCTCCCGTGACCAGGGAGGCCTGAATTTGGAAGGGGGAGGTGCCAGGCTCTGTGGATGCCTGGGAGAATCCTGCACCTTCCTTTCAGCCCAGGGGGATGGGTTGCACAAGGGGGGTTTGTACAGAACATGCTGAGTGACTCAACCTCCGGATTTCCTCCTCTCAGCTCAAGACCACTGACCCTTGACTTATTTTCAAGGTTCTGGATGATGGGACCTGGGTTGCTTCGGCAGCAACCCCAGGTTTCTTTCCCACAGCTCTTAAGTGTGTCTCCTCCCAGCCCCCACTGCCCCTCAGGACAGGAGGCTGGAGAAGGGCACAGCCCACCTGGGAAAGGAGGGCAGGCCTGGTGGCCCCAGTGTGACATGGGGTGACCAGCTCACCTCAATCCTCTGTGGCAGATCATATCCCATGGAGAGGACAGGTAGCCAGAAGTCACACTTTCTGGATAAGGCTTCTAACCTGACCTCAACTGGTTTGGGCCAAAGTAGCTTATTCAACAAGTATTGATTGAGCATCTCCCCTGTGTCTGGAACACTGCAGTATGCAAGACCAATCCAGCTCTTAGCTGGAGGGGCAGGAAGCAAAAGGCAACAAACACATACACTGAATATTTCCCTCTTCCCCTCCTTAGTCAGCCTGCTATGTTCGAGGTGGCACAGGCGAGTGAAGTTAGGTGCCTGTCCCCAGCCCCTCTTGCCCACCCACAGGTCAGGTACTCTCTCTGCAGCTCCCTCTTCCAGGACTCCTGCCCTAATGGCCTGGGGTGGTACTGGCCCCCCTGCTGTGATCAGCCCCACTTCTCCACTCCCCGCTGCCTCCCCTTAGTCCTGTCCATTCATACCTCTATAAAGTACCTTCATTAAATTCATTCCTTGCTCCATTTGAATATAGCCACGGGGGAAACGGAATGAACCAGCAAGTAGGGAGGCTGTATTAGCCAGGGTGGTCTGGGAAGGCCTCTCTGGGGAGGTTACTTTTAAGCTGAAAGAAGCCGGTAGATGTGCTTAATTGGGGAAAAGGGTGAGCAGAGGGGAGAGCAAATGCTAAGGTCCGAAAGTGGATGGAGGGGCAGGGGCAAGAAGAAGAACGGAAGCCAAGTGAGGCTGGCAGAATGGAAAGAGGGAGGAAGGGGGTTAACAAGAAACACCTCCTCCCTCCCTCTAGGACAGAGTTGTAAATGACACTTTTCTCACTCCCTCTGCCAAGGAGGGATAGTCCCTAAGAAGCTGGGGGGAGATGAACAGCAGGCTTATCTCCGCTCCCCCCTCCCAAGGCAAAGCAGATGGCAGAAAGGAGGCGCCCCCAGGAAGGGCGGGCAGTCAGCCATCCCTGCTTGGGGAAAGGCAGGAGGCCCAGGAACACGCAACTTGGGGAAACCAGCAAATCAAGGTGCACACCGCACAGACATGCATTCTTATTACTTTAAAGTCCACAGCATGGGCCCACTTGTCCTTCATGAGCAAAACTGGGCCCCAGGATGAGCGTCTTGACCTGAGAGATTGGACCACAGGCCCCAGGGAAGCCACAGAGGAGGAAGCCTATTTGGAGACACCGCAAACAGGGAGGAAGCTGCCCAAGGTGAGCCTGCCAAGGTCAGTCCGCGGTGGAGGCCGCTTGTGAAAGCCGCTCTCCCTGCTCCGTGCACACCTCCCCACCCCACCCCCACGGATTGCCACATGCCCGGCCCCCAGGGCCCCCATCCCAGTGTTGCAAGATCCCGGTTGGGGCTGTGGGGGTAGAAAGGGGCCTCTTCACCTCCACCCCCTACCCTGCCCCAAGCCAGTGAGGGGACTATGGGATGGAGGAGGGCTGTATAGGAGATGCTGAGGCAACAAGAGCCAAGGCTGCACCTGAGGACCCGTGCACCTCCACGTCCGCAGGCCAGTTGCTTCCCATCACCCTCACCTGCCCCCAGCAGGAAGACCTCTGTCCTCTCAGGACTCAGCCTGGGCTGCTCCAAAGTGGGAATGGTCCAACATGGACAGGACTCCTACCTGGCCTCTGTCAGCTGCTCCTATAAGCAGGCCTGGCCTCAGAAAAACTTCAGTGGCACATAAGAAATTCTCCAAAGTTATCCCATGGGGAAATGGTGGGTATTTTTAGAGGAAAATGGGTGCAACTTGTCACCAATTCTGACTTCAGGGAGCAGCGGGGGGTCCTGGGACTTGGGGAAAGGAAGGATTCCTAATAGGGAGAGACCCACCTCCAGAGCTATGGCTTCTCCTCCTATGGAAACAGAGAGAGAGCTGTGGTGGGCAGAGACAAGCCAGACATAGATTGGATCCATCCCCTATGCCCCATAAGCCAAGCTTTGCCCCTAACCAAGCCCCAAACTGTCCAAACCCCTGTTGCCCCCACACCTAGCACTGTCACCCCTGGTCAGCCCATCCAACTCTGCTGCAATCGGGACGGTTTGCAAAACACCAGCTAGCTCCCGCTTTGTCACCATCTGAGGTTAGGACTGTACTTGGGAGATAAGCCCAGGCCCCACCCGCCTGTCCCGAGTGAGACTGCTGGCCTGCTGCAATCGGGACGGTTTGCAAAACCTTTGCTGGCTCCAGCTCTGTCACCATCTGAGGTTAGGGCTGCACCCCAAGATAAAGTCTAGCCCTGCCCACCAGCTCTGCCTTCAAACCTCGCAAGCAGCGTGGCCAAGAGACAGAGCTCCTGAGAAGCCCACTCAGGGTCTGGAAGACTTCCTTAGGCCCAGTGAAGACCCGTGGTTGGGCTGACCAGATGTGCCATTTTAAAAGGGACAGAAAACAACAGTAGTGTCCCATTTCAAATGGTACGTATGGTCAGCTGCCTGACGCCTTGAATTTAGCCCAGGGAAACTAGGCTGACCATACATACCATTTGAAATGGGACAGTACTGCTGTATTTTGTCCTATTTCAAAAGGTACATATGGTCAGCCTACCCCTGGTCCTCTCCTCACCTGTCTTCCCCTCCATCCCCAGCCTCACCTTTACACTCTGGCCTCATCACTGCCCTCTCCATCTACTCCCCTTATCTTCCATCTTTCATGGTCACCTTTCCTCCTGCCTTCAATCCCTCATTCGTTCATTGGCTTAAAAAATACCTAATGGCACCTGCTCCAGGCCAGGCACTTTGCTCGTTATGGGAGCTACAGGATAAACAAGGAGGACAGTCCCTGCCCTTGGAGGCCTGACCAATTCCTGAGGCAGACAGAAAAATGGAATCTCACAAATAAAATTCTAAATTGTGAACAGCGCTAAGTGGCAAAAGTACAAAGGTGACGGTGACAGATATTAACAAGGACACCTGATTTAAATGTGTGAAGAAAGGCTTCTTTGAGGAAGTGACCTATAAGCAGGGATCTAAACAGTGAGTAGGAGTCAGTCTGGCAAAAATGGGGTTCCCGGTATAGAGAGGCCCCAAGCAGCAGATCCTTCCTCGTCACTGACAGAGACTGGGCAGGGGCAGGCAGATTGGATTGAAGGTGCAGAGATGCCGTCAGAGAGGACCTGACATCTCGCTCTGGTGGGATCCAGAACATCAGAGAGAGGCACCACCTTCCAATGGAAGAGGACATCTCCTCTCCTAAGAAGGGTTGGAGCAGATACGCACCAGGTTTGTAGCAGGCTGAGGATGGCTCCTATTTCACCATGAAAGAAGAGGTGACTGCAAGGGACTGAGCAGGAGGCTCAGGGAAGTAGGCTTGACGGCGTAACGTCCCAGATGCTGAAAGTGGCTGAGGGAGCTGATTGCTGAGATTTCTGCCTTGGGAGCACCCAACCCATGACAATTTTAGAGTGACAACAGTCTGGGGGGATTTCCTTAACTGCTTGGGAGCAGGTGGGGTTTACCCAGGGAGACAAGATGGACAGGACAGACTGGAGGGGAGAGGAAGACACTTACAAAAGAGGGATTTAATGGTGAACCTGGAACCCAGGCAGACAAGGAGAGATAAAAAGACAGGAAGGGCCAGTGGTTCTTCAATGAGCCCATAGAACAGCTGCAGGGAGCTGACTTGAGCAAACAAACCATAAGGAAAGGAGATCATATCAGAGAGTAGGATGTTTGATTCGGTTATTTCATAGGTGCTGCAGTTTCTGGTGATGATAAGGCACTGGGCATGACTCTGGGAGTGGCTCGCTAAGGTGGAATGGAGAAGAGTGTTAGAGATGAAAGGGAGAAGTCAGCATGGATGGATGGAACCGCCACAGGGATGATACACCACCCAGGGTGACTGCTCTGCTCAGCCCCATCTTCTCACCACCTCCCCCATCCTCTTTCTCACTTCCATCCCTTCCTCCTCAATATCCTCTCTCCTTATCCCTAACTTCCTGTCCACACGCCCACTCACACCTTCATCCCCACCCTCTCTGACTTCCATTCTCCAATCTAACGCCACCCTCTGTTTATCACCGTCATCCTCTCCTCACTCATCGTTTCTCCTTGTCGCCACCCTTTCTGCTCACCCTCGTCTTGCTCATCCTGTCCCTCTCATCGCACTTTATTTCTCCTCTACCTCTGCTGGGTACTGGAGAAGCACTACTGCATGGTGGGTTCAAGCTCGTGCTCGGGAGCCTAACTACGTGCATTCAAATCCCACATTTACCACTACCCACAGCAGTTTTGCTGTGTCTCAGTTGTAAAATTGGGACGATAATAATACCTACTTTGTAAGGATGCAGAAAGGATTACATGAGTTTCAAGTGCTTGAAACAATGTCTAGGCACAAAGGAGGTGCTCGGTAAAATGATTATTATTCTCACCCTCTCTCCTTACCTCCTCACCGTATCCTCACTTTCATCTCTCACCTCCATTATCCCTCTGTACTACTTCCTACTTCTTCAAAGAGGCAGAGATGAATCAGACTCAGCCCCTGCCCACAGTCTAGCAGGGAAACAACTACAAAAATAAACGTCAGAGGGGTATAAATGCTACTTCAAAGATATGAAAGAATTGCTATTGGAAAACAGAGGATATGCACACTAACTCAGCCTGGGGAGTATTCTCAGCAGGCACATAACCTCTCAGGTGCATCTTGGAAAATGAGGAAGAATTTGCCAGGCAAAGGCAGAAGGGAGCTATCCCAGCAGAAGAAATGCGAGGTGTTTTCTTGTGCTTCCTCTGCTAGAAGGTAGGAAGTTCTGCAAGGGTGTGTGTACAAAGTTAGGGTGAACCCCAGCCCCAGAGGGGCACGCCCTCCTCAGTATGGCCACAAGGGGGCAGCAAAGCACTGGGAGCGGCTGCAGGCGGCGGCCAGAAAACCTGCCGGAAGCCACACAGGCCTTGGATCCATCACGCAAAGGCTGACCAGGGGGTTTTGTTCCGGGATCGCCGGCTCAGGCAGGAGAAAACAAAGGTTTCCAGCACTTGGAGAAAAACACTAGGTTTGTCGTAGAGAAAAGAGTCCCCTGAATGTTTGTACACATGTCGATAAGAACAGAACAATTCTCCACTGAGTTAGTCTATAAAACATGCACTCTTTACTTGACTTAGTTTGTACCATAATCCAGACACTGTTCTTGGCACTTTACAAACCCTATCAGGCAAGTACAATCATCCCCATTTTGCAAATGGAAAAACTGAGGTATTTGGCCAAAGTTACATAGACAGGAAGGGCAGAGTTTGTTTGGCTCCAGAGTTTGGAAGCCTCCCTTGTAATGGGTAGTGTCAGCCACAGCTCTGGAATGTAAAAGTATAAAATTCAACCACCCTAGCCTTGTCAGTTACTAATTAGTTATGTTCCTTTATGTCACTTCACCCCCGAACTGCCTCTTCAAAAGTTAAATAATAGGGTTAGGTTCTGTTCCTTCATTCCCAAACTGAAGACTAGGCCACCTGGGTTGGGCCCAAGTGTTGTGGATATAAAACCAGCCAAGAAACAGCCCTGCCCTTGGAGGAGTGTGGGTTGTGAAGGGAGAGCTTCTAAGCCAACAATTATAATAGAAGATGACAAGTGTTGTTAGGAGCAGGGAGGAGTGGTCCTCCTCCCCCTCTGGCAGGTGTGGAATTTGGGCAGGAGGTGTTAAGAAGGGCTTCCCAGAGTAATTACAGGGAAGGTAGGAATTAGCCACGCAGGCAGGAAAGGAGGCGCAGGGGCAACAGAATGTGAAAGCACAGCACCAGCGAAGAAAACAAAGGGAGTTCTAAGAGTTGGGTAAGAACATCTTTGAACATCTTCCATTCCGGTTCATTTTAAGAGTTTACTTTCCCTCCCTGACATGCCTATAATGGCTTCTGTGAAGCCTCACAGAGCTAATACAACAGCCTCTCATTGGAGGTGTCAGTCAACTGACATGTATTTGTTGAGCACCTACTAAATTCCCTGCACAGATGGAGGAGATGCCTAAATGTCGGCTCTGACTGGGGCTAGTGAAATGCAGGAGCCTTATTTGCCCATCTCCATAGAGCAAGGCATCTATGAAACAAAGAATGTGTGCGTGCGTGTGTGTGCGTGCGTGTGTGTGTGTGTGTGCACACGCGTGCACGCGCACACACGTACACACACACACACACACACACACACACTATTATTTTAACACCCATATTTTAAGTTCTAGGAAGGTTCCAAATATGTCCACTCAGCATGTCAGGAAAGTTAGGATGAGCTGTGGAAGAGGGTTAGGAGAATTCCTTTGAGGGTGGGGCAGGCTCCTCTTTGCAAAGGTCACTTGAGGGAATAACACCGCCCCTCCCCCAGTTCCCACCTCTGGCGCTCCTGGGAGGAGGCAGCTTTGGCCTTTGCGACTCACATCCGACCTCCTGGCAGGAACTGTAGATTCAGTCAACAACACACACATTTTGAAAAAATAAGCAAGAGTGGTGGAGGTGATATGCAGAGAGAGACGGTAAAGAAAGGAAAGCCAGGAGTGAGTGAGGCAGGGAGGAAGGGAGCCGAAGACAGCATCCAGGACGGGCTATGGAAGACACAGAAGATGCTGCTGCTGCTGCTGCTGCCGCTACTCCTGGGGGCTGCCACCAGCAGATGTCTACATGACGAGACACAGAAGTCTGTGAGCCTTCTCAGGCCCCCTTTCCCCCAACTGCCCTCAAACTTCCGCTCTTCCTCCCTCACCCTCCCAGGCTCCCATGACCCTCAACCCCTCCGAATCCAAACCTGCTATGTGAGAGACCCCGTGTCAGATGGAGCTTGGGGTCCGGAGGGAGACAGCATGAATGGGGAATCCGGAGTGCTGGCTGCAGTGAGTGAGGCCGCTCAGCGGCTCCAGGGTGTCCTAGCAGGTGAGTGGGGGAGCAGAAGGAGTCGGGGAGGGCTGAGGATCCGAGAGAGCTGGGGCAGAAGACCACCACAGGAGAGGAACTGGAACTCTAAGATGTTGAGGTGAAATGAACCTCTCACCTTGTTAAGTGCCTCCAGTGCAAGGACCCCTGCTTCTGAGTCGAGACCCTGCCCAGTATTGCCATGCTGTCTGGGGAGACCCAGATACCCCTAACTACCACAGGTGAGTTCATGTCAATGAGAAAGTGCACAATACCTCTTCAAGCGAACCCAGAAATGTCTCCAGCTCACCTACAGATATTCATTCTTGGCAGGTGCAGCATCTTGAACCCAGGGTACAAAGGAGAGAGTTGCCTGGGCGCAAGGGTGAGAGCAACTTCTCAGATTCCGGGACCTGAGATCTCCAGCCCGCCCACACTCCTCCAAGGCCACTAGCATCAGAATTACTTAATGTACTTCCTAACAGTGCAGATTCCTGAGCCCCCTCTCCACCTGGCACTTTATTAAATCAGAGATGTGGGTGTGCAGCAGTAAACTCCCTACTCTAACCGACTGCCTAGATGATGCCAAGGCAGACTAGACAGAGCCTCTCTGCCCCTCACTCCTAGAATCCAGTTTCCTGTTGTCCTATCTCCCAACCCATCTGCTAATCTAGATGCCACCTTTCACTCCCTGCTAGATCCCTGATGCCCATCTCCATGGTTATGCCTTATGGCCAGAGCAGGGTCCTCCACAACTGATCCAGCCAGATGGGCCTGGGGTCCAAAATACTGATTTTCTCCTGTATGTGCGGATTGCCCACACTGCTAAGTGCCATCAGGAGGTGAGGTTCAAATCCCTTTTCCCTGCTCTGCCTGTCTTAACCTTAAATATTATACCATGGGAAGAAGAAGTAAGGAGCATAAAAGCAATTTTTGTTAAATTGTGCTTACTTGGGATAACTTGGGACATGCTGATAAAGTTTGGGTGGGGACTAAAAACCCCCTAAGCTATCCCTTGGTACCACCCCTGCCAAGTTCCTGGCCCACCATTTTCAGGAAGATTTTTTTCTGTGTTCCACCACTTCTCTCCTTTCCACCCTACCTTATCCTGACCCATCCACAGCCCTCTATCATTGCCTATGCTGCATGTTGCCAGCTGGACTCAGAAGACAGACCCCTTGCTGGTGCCATTGTCTACTGTGCCCAACATCTCACTAGCTCCAGCCTCAGCCATAGTGACATCGTCATGGTGACTGCTGCATGATGACAGGTTGGGGGAGGTGGGGCAGGTCACTCAGCTTCCCATGAAGCAAGAGAACCCACTAAGGATGGAATAGAAGGGGTCTCAAGCTCTAAGAAGAGATTGGACAGAGGAGCTGGTCAGTCTGGCTGCAAATCCAGTCCCCCTCATTCTGCAGTCATTTGTTCTCAGGCCACACTGCACGAATTGCTCCATGCCCTGGGCTTCTCTGGACAGCTCTTCAAGAAGTGGCGGGATTGCCCTTCAGGACCCAGTGGTAAATGAGAGGAGTAAGGGAGAGGTCTTCCCACAGTGTCAACCGGGGGGAATCACTACTGTCTTATGAACTCCTTCCTTCCAATTGTACCTCACCCTTCCTAAGTTTTTCTGTTTTCATATTGCCTTCTCCCCTGCCTGTACTCAGTTCGAGAGAACTGTTCTACAAGGCAACAGGTGACAAGGCGAGATGAATGGGGACAACTGCTTCTCACCACACCATCTGTTAGCCATAGCCTGGCCAAACACTTGGGAGTGCTAGGGGGTTTGCTGGGAGTCCCCTTGGAAGAAGAGGTGAGAATGAGAGCACGTTGGGCTGATGGAAGGAAGAGGGAGTAGCCATGTGACAACCAGCTACCTCCTCCTGTAGGGCCCTCTGTCTTCACACTGGGAGGCCCGACTCCTCCAGGGGTCTATAATGACTGCTACCTTCGATGGTGCCCAGCGCACTCGTCTAGACCCAATCACTCTTGCTGCCTTCCAAGACTCAGGCTGGTACCAAGTCAACCACAGTGCTGCAGAGGAGCTGGTGTGGGGCCAGGGTGAGAAATAAGGGAGAATTGCAGAGGGGCACTCATGCAGTGAGCTGACTTTCAGCTCAGGGGAAGTGGGAGAGGCTGGAGAGGATTATCTGCTGCTGAGATGTAATGGAAGCTGTAAGCATGACTGGCACTGAGGGATGTCTGGGGCTTCATTTGTTCTGAGGCCTCTTTCTCTTTCTTCCTATCTCTCAAGCAGGATCTGGCCTGGAATTTGGCCTGGTGACCACCTGTGTGACTGACTCTTCAGACTTCTTCTGTACTGGCAGGTGTGTGTGTTGAGAGGTTGAGGGGCTGTGCTGCTCTCAGTGATTCTAATGTCACTCTACTATCACTCCTACGCAGTGGGCTGGGCTGCCACTACCTACACCTGGACAAGGGAAGCTGCTCCTCAGACCCTGTGCTGGAAGGCTGCCGCATGTACAGGCCCTTGGCCAATGGGGTGAGTAAGAACAGAGAGTGTAACTGAATGGGCCTGGAGAAGAGTCAACTTCAAAGGCATTGAGGCAAATACTAGTCTACCTTCTGCCCTGCCCTTCAGAGTGAATGCTGGAAGAAGGAAAATGGATTCCCACCTGGGGCGGACAATCCCCATGGGGAGATCTACCATCCCCAGAGTCGTTGCTTCCTTGCCAACCTCACGTCACAGCTGCTCCCTGGGCACAAGTCCAGACAGCCCTCTCAGATATCACACCCGAAGGAAGTGGAGCTCACTGGCCGATGCTACTTACATCAATGTACAGAGCAGGGGGCCTACAATGTGCAGGTGGAGGGATCCCCCTGGGCCTCGTGCCTTCCAGGAAAGGCCATTCAGGTGGGTGTCATAGGTGAAAAAGCTGTAGCACACTGACAAAAAGAAGTTTGGAAATGCTCGTATGATGGTACTATCTAATGTGTCTCATGTTCATTTTTTACTAAGTACCCACTGAGCCCATGACTCTGACTTAGACTGTACATTTTCCTTAGGAGGGCTTGAGCAAGTAACTGAGGCTCTAATTGTACCTTGCTACATGTTTCTTTGCAGATACCTGGGTACTATGGTCTTCTCTTCTGTCCCCGGGGTCGGCTGTGTCAGACTAACGAAGGTACAGATGATGTTATTTCCCCACCTATGACTCCTTCAACCCAAGACCCGTTATTCCAGCTGTCTTTAGGATTAGTTGGGGCCCCAGGCCACTCCCTGGGGAAGGAAGAGCGAGAAGAGTTGACTGAAGCAGTCCTACAGGCACTGGTGAGCAGAGGCGGCGCTGGCAGGTAAAGACGGTCCCGACTCAGGATTTATTTACACGATGGGCCAAAGAGAATGCTTAAGTCCTTTACTTCACAACTGTCCTCTGGAGACTTTCTGTTCATCCCACTCCTAAGCCTGCTTTATGAGATAGACTCTTCCAGAGCCTGTTCCTCCATTAAGAGACCCTAATGTCCATTTAGGTGTTATTTCCACAACGCCTCAATTACCACTAGTCTGGTGTTCAATGTGCGTATGTGGAAGTCCCCTGGTTGCCAAGGGCCTTTGGTTGGTATGCTGCACAGGGCCCTGACCCTAACTCTCCAGAAGCAGCCTCTGGAAGTATATTACAAAGGAACCAGCTTTACCACAGAATACAGCAAGTAAGATAATATTCCAAGTAATTTTTTTTCCAAATTCCTGGAGTCCAGGTGTTTGAAATTGCATTTATTAAGCATCCACTCAGGTGAATACAACACTAAACAGGCTTACTTATTTCAGAAAACAAGCAACCCTAACTAACATGACTACCTCAGGCCTATCATTATGGGACACCACTCCCCCAACAACAGTGGAGTTTCCCCATCTCTAGGACATAGAGATCCTAGCCTGCTTCCTTTATTTATCACTACCCAGGCACCATGTCTAGATACCTAAACACTAACTTTTCCCTTAAGCCACTACCCTCACTGCCAAGTTGTCTCCTTTTTTTTTTTTTTTTTTTTTTGCTTTTTGGTATGTGGGTAGCTCCCTGACTGGGAATCGAACCCAGGCCGCAGCGCTGACAGTGCCAGCACCAAAGCCCCAAGCCACTACACCATCAGGGAACTCCCAAGTTGTCTCCTTTCAATCTTAAGTTGCTATGAGGCCTGGATCTTGGTCTTTTTCCTAGTTTCTGATTCTATAGTCCCTCTTATTATTTTTTGTTTAGCTTACTGTTTGAATGAAGTGGGGTTTCATGAGCTCTACATATTATAATAAAGGTAAAGCACTTCACCTCTTAAGCCTAGGCATTATTCCAGGCCAAATATTACCTCTGTTTCTAGGTTGCCAGTTACCTTGGGCCATAATCCTTCCATGACCTGTCTAGGTCTGTCCATGGGACTCTGCCTAATGCTGCTTATCCTAGTGGGTATACGGGGAACTGTGGCCTATCAGAAACGAGCTACTGTTCATGTGGGGACATCTACGCCTTACCATTCATCAGAGCTCCAAGGCATAACAAGGGGTCCAGTTGGAGAAATAAGGGAGATGTGACGTTAACCAGAGCATGATGGGAACAGGACAGAGATCATTTCTTGGAAGATAACTGGATGGAAGGTCAACCTACTAACTTTAAGTTCTATTTTTCTCAGAATGCTTCTTTCTCTGGATATCAACTTTATACTAGGCTTGCGATTAAAAAAAAGGTAGACTTATGATTCCAAAGGTTCATTCTTTATTTTGATACAAAAAATAAACACTTCAATTTGTAGTGTCACTTATTTTCATATTGTTGTAAAGCAAACTTAGATTAAGAATACCTTCTCCCAGCTCCCAACAATATCACGTATGCTTTAGAAAAGTCATTGCTGTTTAGATTCAAACACGTTAGTGTGGAGGAAGGAGTAATTATTTCCTTCTTCTTATTTTTCCACAATTTTACTAAATCACCACAGGAAAGCTAGTGGTTAGGATATCACATTATGCCAGAATCTGGTAAGGGTAGTGAAACCAGCCACCTGAACCCAGCTAAAGTACAAAAACATGACCTTTTACTGCCCTTCTCTCCTGTTTCTGGAGTAGAAGGGTCTACTTTATATCCCTGTGAGCCAGCAGTAGGCATGAGCTAGAATGTATAGGTGCCTTTTGGTTATAATTGCAAAAGAAGCCATTAAATTCATGAGGGTTTGACATCTCTTGAAAACAAGCAAGATATTAAGCAGACTGCTGATCTGGGTTTGCTTAGGTGGAAAACATTTACACTAGGAGTCCAGCTGATATGCTGTTAACATTGAAATAATCAGACCTGTACTGGTCAGCAAGTTCAGTCAGCAGATTGGGATACCATCTGGAGACCTTTAAGTGACCTATTTGAAGTTCTCACTGTAGAGATGTGGCTACGGCTCCATCAGCAATGGTTATCTTCTTTGATTTTAATGACTATCAGTCTTTACCAGCTGTAGCAGCCACTGCTTGGTAAAACTTTGCCACGAAGTCTGGCTCACTGACCTCCAGCTGCCTGACAAATTCATTGCGTTCCTCCTCAGCCCAACCTCGAAACCACTGATCCCAAAGGCGTAGTTGGCACTCAAAGATACAAGGTGGCCGGTTTGCTCCAGATACATTAAGCTGCTCCAGACCTTCCAGCAGTGGCTGTAATTTTCCTGGCACTGCCTTAGCTACCAGGTCCTGTAGGAAACGTTCACGTTGGGGACCTGACCAACTGGCAAACCAGTGAAGAATACACTTCATCTCCTGGGAAGTGATGTAAGACATTGGGGGAGGGGAAGAGTTAGTAAAATTGTCTGGCACTGGGGGTAAGGAAGAAGGGAAGGATAGCTGCATTGAAGGTGATGATTCCAGTGGCATCCTGAAACATAAAAGCACTAGTTATATACTGTCTAAAGTCAAAATACAACTTTCCAACAAGGAAGCTTATCTCAATCAGCATCTAAATAAAATTACTTTTCACCATTTCAATTTACAGGAAAAAAGGTAGGATCCTTTATTTGGGTTATTATGGGAAGTCACCCAAGATTAACTTCATTTCATATTTGCCAACCTTTTTTGGGGGGGGCGGGGGTAGTTCCCTGGCAACATTGAGAGAGCCAAAGCCTAGCCACTACACCACCAGGGAACTCCCTTCTTTTCTCTTTTTTAAACTACTGTTTCCCTCCACCATTCATACAAAGAATCTAAAAATAACCAACACATTTCTTTTAAGTCACCAAAAACTATTGACTAAATTCTATTTCATGTAAGAGGATTTATTATTAGACTTTGGCAATAAAAAAACAAAAGCGGGGGGGGGGGGGTCCCCTGGTGGTGTAGTGGCTAGGATTCAGTGCTTTCAACCTGCAGCCTGGGTTCAATTCCCAGCCAGGGAACTACACCCCTACCCCCTGCCAAAAAAAAAAAAAAAAAAGGCAGCCTTTTACAGAAATAGGAAAATGCCAAGGGTGAGGGTAGTCCACAGTTTTACTATAGAATATATATTTTTTCAAAAGGCCTCTCTGCCTTTGGCCATATCAACTCTCAGTTTAGATGATTAAATACAAATTTTCAAAATCAATTCACTTCTCTAAGATCTTCGATGCTTTCATCCACCTCTGGCCATTTTTCCTGAATGACATCAATATGTCATCTGTAAAGTCTCCCTGAATGTTTTCTCATCCTCTCCTAGAGGTACCACAGAATATTTGAACAAAATATCTTTGTGCTTCTTTAATATCAATTTCAAGAGCTGCAAGATCACACACTCTTGTTACGTATTTCTTCTTTGCTCTGGGAATTTTGGTTATGATAATCTTTGGCCACAATCTAATTTTTTGTTTTATTTGACTCCTCCCACCTTTCGTTCTTTTTTTCTTCCCTGCTGTTCCTTCAATCTTACTAACTCCAGTTTCTCCAACACATTTCTTGCTCATTCTCTCTTGCCTATTTCTATGTTCCAGGTTGAGTAAAGAAAAACACAATGATTAATGGTGGTCTATCACATCTTCCCTAAAGTGAAAAAAGGTACTTTTTAAATTTAGTACATGCAGTTGGTCAGGGCCTTGATACTAATCATTCCAGAGCCATCAAGAGTGGAGAAAAAAAGAAAAAACATACATAATGAAAGAGTCTTCTTTGCAGTGTGCATATAGCCTTTAAAATATACAAGCCAAGAACTTGATAACATCCATTACTTCCTTGTATTTCCTGTAAAGCACCAGGAACAATTAAAGATCAGGGTAAGTGATGGGTTCATGGCCCAAAATAAAATAACACAGTAAGAAAACAGGAGACGATGGCACGTGTTTATTCAAGAACTGAAAAAAGTCTAGTTGGTCTGGTGATCTAACAGTGTTGTTATACTGCTGTAGAAGTATGACAATTGGTGTCTGAACAATTTTTCTTAATGTTTAATATATCGCCTATTGGTCACTGATTTGCATCACGAATGCAACTGGAATGTCAACCACCATGAATAGTTTTCGGATCCGTTTGAATACGTAACAATGAAAACTTTAAACTACTACTGTCTGACATATTTTACTGTTTGTAAAGTTTGCGGCAAGATGGGAGTATCCGTAGTGAGAAAGAAAGGAGCCCCTAAGCAATTAATATCAATTCAGTGCCAAAACAATCCAGAGAGGTTTCCTTTTTCACAGTGGCCCTACAAGAAGCAATTCCTCCTACAGGAGTTTTATTTTTATTCGCGGAAAGGAAAAACTTCCTGAGTCTTACGACATGGCTTCCACGGCAAACTCGAGTTCAATGACCATGAATTATGTCAGGCTGAGTCCGAAGATACGGTGCTGCCACGAGTCCCCCTGGGCCACGGAGCCTGGCATTCCGAGGTCCCAAAGAACAACGTAGCCTTAGATGGGAGTGGCGGGCATTAAGAGGATGGGAGGCGGCAGCTGTCTCCTTAGGGAAGCAAGAGGCTTGCCCTATGAGGGTGACCCGCAAAACACCGAGTCTAACCCGGCAAAGGGAGGGACTTCCACCCTGCTTACCTCCCCTTTACTTTCACAGGGCACCGAAAGGCCGTCACAAGAGCGCTTAGACTCCAACTACCGTGGCCGCGTCCATGTTTCCTGAAAACCCCAAGCAAGGCCAGCCAGGCAGCCCACGCACTTCCGGTCCCTGACCAGCCCCAAACACCCAAGCGCCTAAGCGCCTCAGCCTTAGCTCCGGAGAGAGTCGAATAACTCCGATCATGGTTATGCCAGAGTCGAGAGCTTCCGAATAGATCCGATTCAAAGCCTCGGTAAAACGAAGATAACCGAGTTCTGAAAGCAGGGCGAGGGATGGGGAGCGGCTGGGAGAATGGGAAGAACCGATTGGTGCCGATGTAGAGACGGAAACACCCGAGTAGTTCCGGAGGAACCCGGGGAGTGCTGACTGGTAATCGAGGGGTCGACTACGGCAGTGGGCGGAGTCAGATCGGTACGTTCGAAGGGCGTTGGCGGAAATTACCGAAGATGCCCGAAGCCGTCGGGACGGACCCGAGTACCTCACGCAAGATGGCGGAGCTGGAGGAGGTGACTCTGGACGGGAAGCCTCTTCAGGCGCTGCGGGTGACCGACCTGAAGGCCGCACTGAAGCAGCGAGGCCTACCCAAGAGTGGGCAGAAGAGTGCCCTGGTCAAACGGCTCAAAGGGGTGAGGAGACGGCGTTGCCCGGGTGTCGGAGGGGAGCGGACCCGGTAGAGACGAGTCTCTGCCGCGGCGCAGGCGCAGTGTCCCAGCTCGGCGCGAGCTTGCTCAGGCCGCCAACGCGAGCCTCCGGAGCCGCGCGCACGGTGGTTGGCGAGGCTCGCGCTGGAATAGAGATAACGCCGGTTCCCTCCTTAACGGCAGCGGCGCGAGCCCAAAATGGGAGGTTGCGCGCTACTCTCCTGGAGTGTCTTAAGCTCCTTCCTCCTTCCCCCACCCCCTCCTTGTTTGTGTCTGTGGTTTCGGCGCATGCGCTGCAGAAGGAGTTAAATCCCACTACAACCACCGGCGTTGCTGGCCTGAGGGGGGCGGGTTGGGCTGGGTGGGAGTTAGGGGTACAGTTGGGCTGAGGGGTTAATGGGTTTGGTATCTTTATCCAGAAGAATAGGATTCGGGTAGGGTAAAAATGTCTGCTTGACTAGCTTAGGTGAGATGAAGAGAAACCTTTGATTTGAAGGGACTTGGTTAGAGAGGGGTGTATAATTTATAGGGCATACAGAGCAATTTGGGTGGATTGGAGTTTGGTGAATATTGGTGAGAGAGCTGAGGCAAGTTGGTACATATTGGAGGTTTTTAATTGGTTTGAGTGGATGAGGGTGAGATGGATGGATGGATGGATTGGTGTGTATGGGTTTGGTCTGTAAACGGAGGGAAGAGTAGGATGTCTTGGTTTTAATTAGGGTTAATTAGAATACGTTGTGGGCATTACAAGATTAGGGCTGGGCTGGCTCAGAGGTTAAATTGGCAGACCGTTACTTATCCAAAACCTGACAGTTTAGTGTGCAGGGAGATTGGGTCAGACCACAGTTTACGGTGTGTGTAGTTATTTTGTTCTGTAGTCTCCTCTTTGAAAATTTTATAAATTTGATAAATGTAGGTGCCATTCTGTTAGAAAGAATACAAGTTCTCTCAAGTAGATACAGTCCTGGGTAACTGTTTGACCAAGTAATTCAATCAGGCCAAAAATCAACCCCATGTTGGTTTCACGTGTTTGAAGCTGATTTGAGTATTTGAAGTGATGTTACCTGCGTGGCCAGATTTAGAAGGGGAACTAGTCATAAGTGCAGAAGATAATAAGGATTGTAGTACTGGTTTTGTCACTTATTTTCACTTTTGTGCTTGCATTTTATCTCTGTACGTTTGGGAGCAGTGACCATGGCGGTTTTTAAGGGTCTTCTAAAGATGAATGAGAACAGTATTAGTAAAGGGCTTTTAGGTCCCTGGAAAAGGAGAGCAGTTTAAGGGTACTTGGTTAGTCATTGCATTTCATGAAGAGACTGGGAGAAGGGTGGGGACTTTTTTTTTCCTGGTTTCTGACTTTTGTCCTTCTCTATACCAGGCTCTAATGCTAGAAAATTTACAGAAACACTCAACACCCCATGCTGCATTCCAGCCAAACTCCCAGGTAAGAAAGAAGATTCGTTAGATGGGGTAAGCTCTTTGGATGCACAGACACATAGAAGGATGAGGTGTTGTATATTTGATGCCTAATTCCTCACGAATATTTCCTTAGTTCCCTGGGTTGGAAATGTTCTCATACCATGGCAGTTGAATTCTAATAAATAAGGAACAGAATCAGAGAAGCTATTAGTTAATTTCTGATACTTGAAATGGTGTGTGCAGAAAGATGTGGCTCCAATTGGTTAAGTGTTATACAAGAATCTGACGTCATTTATTTCCCATTGATTTGGGAAAAGTAGTTAACGTCTGTGATTATAGATATGAAGTAGACAGTCAATAGGGCACTATAAGAAAATACTTGCTGAAGAACTTGTGTTGACATAGATTTTCCAAGAATTCAATCCTTTGGAATTCATCCACTGTTAAAAGTGTTAATACCAACAATCCAGTTACTCCTAAACATCACGAATTACCCCGTCATTTAGGACAGGGAACTTAATCTTTGAGCCCTTGGTTTCCTTATTTTCCCTATGTGTAACATGAGAAGAGGTTGAACTAGGGCCATAACTTTATGACTGATGGGCTGGGGTTTTGTGGAGCTGCTTTTGGGGCTTCCTAGAGAAGATACCTTCTTCCCAAGTGAGCAAAAGTTCACACTCCCCTCTTAAACTAGATTAGATCTATTTTTATCTGCTTTGTATATTGAGTTTCTGCTTAAGATTTCTTTAGAAGAAATTCCTCTGTTAACAACAACAACAAAAAACCTAAAAATTAACATTTTTAGTGTGATAGCTTAAGATTCTTTTCAATTTTAAAATCCCCTCATGGTATTATGCATACGATAATGCACACTTAAAGGAAAAAAGTTCAGACTTTTATTAGTGCAGTGGTGTGCAGCTGCAGTACTAGATGAAGTCCCAAGATGCTGTGGTAAAACAGCCTTCCTACTCCCTTGTTATCACCTCATTAAGCTGTAAGAAACATTATCTAGCCAGCTTACAGAGGTTTAGTTAAGTAGTTTAATAAGCATAAGAAACTATGTTAATCAGTTTATGATATATTCCTTTTGCATTTTCGTCTTTGAAGCTTTGCTTTAATTAACATAGGATTTTTGTACCAAATACATATATATATTCTCTGACATGTGCAACACATCATCAATGTCTATTGAGTACCAAGAAACTCTTCTCTGGGTGAACATAAACATTTACGATGCTTAAGAAAGATGACTAGTAACATAGAAAATATTCAGACCTTTGCCTTTTTCTGGAGTTCTTGCCAAGCAAGAAGGTTTTCAGGAGAAGGACTTGTGAAGAGAAAGCTGAAGCACAGAAGAGTGATGTGGGATGTGGGAGTCTTGTTACACACACACACACACACACACACACACACACACACACGGAAACGGGATTAAGCTCTCGGATTTTAAATATTGTTACCAAAGATTTCTTATCCCTGAAAGAAAATGGAGTTAGAGCTC
Source organism: Lyroderma lyra (assembly GCA_004026885.1). NCBI lineage: Eukaryota > Metazoa > Chordata > Mammalia > Chiroptera > Megadermatidae > Lyroderma > Lyroderma lyra. Next base: position 61,524 of record PVJL010002389.1, on the reverse strand, counting down.
TCTTGAAGTGCTGAAGAGAAATCCCTTTCTTTAGTCTCTTGCTTTCATACTTTTAAGTACTGTATTTAATTTTGGAGATGTTTGACAAAATGTTTCCTGGATAGGTATTAACAAAGGATGAACCAGTATTTTTTCTTTTCAGTTTTTGATATTACTGAAAGAAAATTTTAGATTGTTTTTAGGTTATACTTTATGTTATCTAAGAACTTAGGTTAAAATGCATTATTTTATAGGAATTTTTATTTCATTCCAAGTTATTTGTGCATCACTCTTTTGGGTTGTAACTAAATATTTAAAATAAAAAAAATTACAGATGTTTTTTTCTTTTTGCTATCTTTTGTGTATCATAGGGCTATTTATTTTGGTCCTCAACATAAACGTAGCTTAGAAAATGCCATTCCGCATTTTAATTATCTTTCTTGAGTCCAGATATAAGGGGTAGACCTTTGCTTTCTGGAATTTTCTTCCTTGAATTTTCCCGATTTGCTTTCCTAGACTTTTCTTTTTCCATGTCCTTTACACAGATTGGTGAGGAAATGAGCCAGAACAGTTTCATAAAGCAGTATCTGGAAAAGCAGCAGGAGCTACTTAGGCAGCGTCTGGAACGTGAAGCTCGAGAAGCTGCAGAACTTGAAGGTAAGCCCAGATTGTCACTTCTTACTAGAAGCTCTTCACTCTTACTTCTGTTAGCAAATAGATGGGCCTGGCCTGCATAGGCAATTTCAGGAATAAGTCAGGCTGAGACTACTAATTTGCTTTGGTAGTTTATGGAGTCAAGTGAGTTACTATTTACCTTTTGTCAGGGAAGAAGACACTTAATTTGACTGTCTTGTTAGAAGAGGATTCCTGCCAACAGGAAGAGCTATAAGTAAATTATGCCACCCTTTAGAGGAGGTAGAGCTTAATCCTAGGGAGTTTTTCTCTATGTACAGCGCTCTTTTTAGTATATACTCTGTGTCCATGCCTTTGCCTGACTTCCTTCACTCCTCTACATATTCCCACATGCTGAGCCCTTCACTCCCTGCCCCGACCCAATCTGTACTTTGCAGAAGCTTCAGCTGAGTCAGAGGACGAGATGATCCATCCTGAGGGAGTGGCTTCCCTGCTGCCTCCTGACTTTCAGAGCAGCCTGGAGAGACCAGAGCTGGAGCTCAGCAGACATTCACCCAGTATGTATCTCCCTCCCCACTGCGCTATTTGCTATTTTGTCAATCCTGCGTAGTTGGTGGGGGGAGGTAGTTACGCCTCCTTTCATGCTAACCCTCCATTTAAAGTCCCAGGGAAATTCTGTGACGTTGATATTCGACATCTGTTTTTTATGGAAATTATGTCGAAGTCTGTTTTCACCTTTATGCTGTGTTAACAGAGTGTTTTATAGGGCGGTGTGATTTTTCTGCTCGTCTGTACATCTTTAACCTGCTCTACCTCTGAATTTAGCAATAGTCATAACTTTTTTTCATCTCTTCACCAATTGTGTGTATTATGAGTTGCACATTTAGTCATTCCCCCCAAAGGGGCAAATGCTGCAGTTTATTAATTCATAATTTTTATTGAGTGCCTGTTTATGCCAGGCATGTGTCAGGCACCAGGAATATAGTAGTGAAAAAGACAAGTCTCTGCCCTAATGAAACGTATAGTCTAGTGAGGAGAAGGTGGACATTAATGAATTACAGTTGTACTATGTTACAAAAATCAGTGCAGAATAATATGTGAGCATATTATAGGGAGCTCTAGCCCAGTGTATGGAGTAGGTTCAGGAAAGATTAATTTTTTCACATTATTAAGTACTCAGTTTTGCATAGTATCTCAAGCAGAAGTCTGTAAATGCAGCCTTTGTTTGGTAGGAAATACCCAAGACAATGTCTTTTTAGGAGAACGTAAGAAATATGTTCGGTAGATAGCTATTTTAAACCAGTGTGTAAATTAGCAAGTACTTTGAATCATTATTAATAGTAGTGCTCGTGGGGAAGGTGCCCTCCATATTTAACATTTTTAGAATGTATGAATGAATGACTTTTCCTATTAATGTAGAATTTCTTCCTGAAAATAGATTTTTAGAAGGTATTTAATGGTTAGAGAGAAGTAAGTTCTTTTAGAGACTTCTCATACATACAAGTAGCAGACCCTCAATTGATCCATTTTGCTCTTAGCACTCTTTTCCCCTGATTGTAAAGCCAGGAGGAAGTGAGAATCTTTTATAAATTAGTTGTCAGTGTTTCTTCTCAAATAAAAATCACTCAAATATTTATTCAATTTCTGCTGTGTGCATATCTCCATACTAGAATATATGAGGAGTTAGCACATTTGTAAAAATCTATTAGGGAGAGAGAAGACAGTGGCACATAAAACTGAAAAATATAAGATGGTATGTTTTTAAGTGACATGTAAGTAGTACAGACACATGTACTATAGGAATTCAAAAGAGTAAAAGCTCTCTGAAACTGGAGTGATTAGAAAGAGCCTCACAAAGGAGGTGTAAGATTCGAGCTGAACCTTAGAAATGGATAGGATTTGAATTGGCACAGAGGAGACGAGTGTATTTTTTAGGAAGGAGCAGAGGTGTAGAGATAGGGATGAATGTGATATCTCTAAAAGAGAGGTACTAAACAAATCTAGACATGTATTCTTTCATGTTCAAGAATAGAGAAAAAAGATAGATAGGGATAATATTGATCTTTGATGATCAAGCCAGTGCATATGAGCTTTTTTTATTCTACAGGTAATGAAGGAACCATTGAAAATTTTTGATAGGAACATGATTTGATAAGGAACTCTTTATTTATTTATTTTTAAATGATTATTTATTTATTTATTTATTTGGTAGTATGTGGGTAGTTCCCTGGCTGGGAAACGAACCCAGGTCGCAGCGTTGACAGCGCCAGTGCCGAAGCCTTAAGCCACGACACCACCAGGGAACTCCAGGAACTCTTTAAAAAGAGATCTTCTCTCATTTCTAAATGTAATTTGAAATTAAAATGAGGACTGGACCCTGAAATAGAAATAAGGTTTCAAAAGCATTTCAAGATTTAGAGCAGCGGTTCTCAACCTTTGGGGGTTGAATGACCCTTTCACTGGGGTCACCTAAGACCATCGGAAAACACATATCAGATGTTTACATTATGATTCATAACAGTAGCAAAATGACAGTTATGAAGTAGCAACAAAAATAATTTTATGGGGGTCACCACAACATGAGGACCTGTATTAAAGGGTCGCAGCATTAGGAAGGTTGAGAACCACTGGTTTAGAGTGAGTAGCTAGTCTCTTCAGTGCTTTATGTCATCAGCAGGACTCTGCCTGTAGCTATACTTGATAAAAGAAAAAGCGGAAAAGAGAAAAGAGAGGTGAAAAATAAATTGGAAACTATGAATGTAGTACATTGTAGAGTACAGCTAACAGTTGCCATATATGCTCTTCTGATCTTGGCCAGAATATAAATCTCATAGATGTGGTACAAAATTTGGTCAAGGTCCTAAATGGAGTGGTAATTTCAAGTTCTAGTGGTGCTTAATTGGATGAGTGGTAACACCTGCAGTTCACTCAGAACTTTGAGTCTTATAGTAGTACAATGTCAGTCCATAGGCCAGTAAACTATTAGGATGCCAGCTTATTTTTTAGCTTTGAATATTTTGGAGTTCTCTTTTCAATAAAATTTTTATTAAAATGGGGTTCCTAGTAACATTTTGCTAATCAGTAGTGTCTCCCCCCCCCCCCCCCCCGAGGATTGTTTGCAGTATTACTATTTTTAAGAATATGGATTCCTGGCCCCTACACCACAAATCTCAGGGTGTAGAGTCCTGGAACTCTACGTTTTTAACAAGTCTACTGGTAGTTCTATTGATCAACTCAATTTATGAATGACGAACTGAAAGAACAGTTTTTCGTTATTATATTTAATCAGGATTCTTGGCTTGCATTCTGGCAAAATCCTAAATAGGAAGGAAGAATTGATTTATAAAATCCTTCCTGGCTTTCCTTGACTTCTTACCTCTCTCCATCACTTTCTTCAGATTTTTCTAAGGTGTTGGGAGTCAGTATCTACACTCCAATAGTGAGAAATTGTCTGGATTCCATTCTAGATCATGACTGGGTATATTAAAATCCTTATTGCTTTTTGTTTTTTCAAAAAAAGTTCAATCTAAAAATTAGGAGGAAAAATACAAAGACATTTTAAAATGAATATTCAGAATATAGATTCTTTAACAAAGGGATAGTCTCAGGGAATCTTAGTCATCCTTTGAGCATGTAGTTCTCATTTCTTTTTCTCATATTAAATCTAGATGCTGAGATTCAAGAGAAATGTTAGCTAATGTTACTTGAGGCTGATTCAGATTTGGCATCATTGCCATATCTCTGTTCTTTTAATTCCTGCATCTTATTCATACCTAAGGATACGCTTTAGTCCCAAGCTTTGCTGTGATCTCTAGCTACCTTACTTGGGACCTACAGATCCCACCTAGGAATTTGTTTTCTAGGATGAAGAAACTACTTTCCTATATGGCTCTTAAAACATTCTTCACTCAAATACATTCTGCATTTTCTAGAAAGCATCTTTTCCTTTTTCTTGAACGTTTCTGGCATTGGAATCCTGGGAATTTTAACATTCACCCTGACTTGGTTTTCTGCTCCTGAAATACATTTATTAACCTGTTGACAGAATTGGCTCCACTCATTGCTAAAGGTGCTCAGGTTCTACACATATTATTCATACCTAACTTAAGATATTTATGGGCCATGTGCTCATAACAGAAGATATCACCTTTCCCAGAAGCTTGTCTTCCTCATTATTACCTCTATACAAGGAGCTAGAAAGAGATTGTTTATCTCTTCCTTGTATTTGGTATTGCTTACTAAAGCTCTTGTTTTATATCTGAGGGTCCCCTCAAGTTAATCACATTTTTTTTTGCAAAACAGTACAACCAAAACTTTCAGAACAGCCCTGCCGATTTTTCTCTTATCTCTTTGATGAATTATTACTCAACTGCTTCCAGAGGAGTAATCATCTAAAATTCTATCACTGCAGTTTTACGGTATCAAAATAGCATTATGATTCAGTAAGACAGCATGAAGCTTACAATAGGGGGAGAAAGAGATTATTTGCTTATACATACCTAGCTTTAAAATCACAACTCTAAAACTTTTATTTGACCTGTTTAACACATTTATCTCTGGCCATGACCTTTTTTTCCCCCTTAATATCACATTCATTTAATCAGAACATATATGTGCTTCCTGAAAGCCTGTTACTCACCATATGGCATCTTTTGTATGACTTATAATAAATATGTGCTTATAACTCTTGTTTTTAAACTGAAAAGAAAACAGAGAATGTTTCTTATTTAGAACTTGAGTGAATACTTGGGGTGGGTAGGCCTCTGAATTTTAGTATCTGAGAATCTCTTTTGTAGGTTTTTCCCTCCAGAGTATAGGATTTTTATCCTTTCAAAAATATTTTCTTTTTACAAAAAGTAGTATGTATTCATTAAAGAAAATTTGGAAAAACCAGTAAAATTTTTTAAATCATTAATAATCCCACAAACTAAAATAACTACAATTGACATTTTGTATATAATTTTTCCAATCTTTTCTTTGTATAAGTTTAAAATGTCTGCATCATTAAAATCTTTACTATCTCTCCAACCTGAGTAACTATTTTGTTTTGTTTATAATTCCTGAGCATCTCGATAGTGATTTTTTTTTTTTTTAAAGCAGTTTTAGGTTCACAGCAAAACCAAGAGAAAGGTACAGAGATTTCCCATATACCTTCTGCCCCACACGTGTATAGCCTTCCCCATTATCAGCATCCCCCACCAGAGTGGTACATTTCTTAAAATTGAGGAACCTGCTACACTGACACATTATAATCATCTAAAATCCATAGTTTACCTTCTGGTTCACTGTAAAGTTTTGCATTTACATGCAGTCTTATAGTTAATTTTATAAGTTTCTTTTAGTCACTGAAGCAAGACTAGTTCATTTTAGGATTGCTAGAACATAATAATAAGAGAGAAGACTTTGGCTGTGTTAGAGCTCACAACTTCTGCTTTATTTGCACCAATTTAAATACTGTTAGTATAGAACATGGTTTTGTAGGTCATTTAAACCTTTTGCACTGTATTAAAATTGAGCCCAATGTGTCTGAGTTAAGTATCTAGAATAGAACTATCTTCAGGCTATTTTCTGAACTGGTCCTCATCAGTATTTGTATTACTATTCTGTAATTTTTTTTTTAGGGGGGTGGGTAGTTTCCTGACTGGGAATCAATCTATGTAATATTTTAATACTGATAGGAAACATAAAAATCTTTCAGTCCATTCCCTCTTTCTCGGTCAAGACATTGAGACCCAAATTATAATCACCATCCTTCATGAAATGCAAGAGAGAGTTTTTCCAGTTTTACATGGAGCTATTATTTAGAGCAGCGGTTCTCAACCTGTGGGTCGCGACCCCTTTGGAGGTCGAATGACCCTTTCAGAGGTCTCCTAAGACCATCAGAAAACTCATATCAGATATTTACATTACGATTCATAACAGTAGCAAAATGACAGTTATAAAGTAGCAACGAAAATAATTTTATGGGGGTCACCACAACATGAGGAACTGTATTAAAGGGTCGCAGCATTAGGAAGGTTGAGAACCACTGATTTAGAATGGTTCTTTTAATAGGAGAGCTTATTTTTCCTTAACAAAAAAATCTCACCTTAAGTTCCACATATAAAGCATAATTGAGGACCCGTTTCTGAACCCCTGTCCAGTTTGCTTGTAGTAATTTCTAGAAACTTAGGTTCCTGAAAACTATTCATCTAAGTACTTATTTTATGAGGTTTTTGTTTTTTGTTTTTTGGCTTTTTTTTTTTTTTTTTTTTTTCTCCTGAGATTGTTATTTTACAGACTGGTATATTAATCATATATTTGGTCAACAGCAGTGGTAGCAATTGGCAGTCCAAAAAAGACAGTAAACATGGGTCACATCTTGCGCTTTGAATGAGAATGACAAAACATTTTGTAGAAATAAGTGCACTTTGTACATTCCTGCTAGATTGAAGCCTCTGGTAGTTATTTTACATTTACTAGAGTTATTTTAATAAGTGAATTGGCTTTGAGACATTAAAACTATTCCAGATACACACAGCAAGAATTATCAATAACACCTTGACCCTTGGGGCTTTATATAATTTTTTTCTTCTTCCTAGAAGTCAAAGAAATTAATATAAATATTGTATAGTTCATATGCCATGATTGATTGAATTTTAGAAGTGTTGAGTAAGTGTTCACATTATGAGTCTGACTTGATTTTCTTTTCATTTGATAGGAAAAAGCTCCTCTATTTCTGAAGAGAAAGGTGACTCTGATGATGAGAAACCAAGGAAAGGAGAAAGACGATCATCCAGGGTCAGACAGGTAACTCATATACCTCCTAAAGCATCCATCACCTCTTTGAGTAATGCCTTGGATATCTCCTCAGAGTTTCTCTTCTTCCTCAAACTATTTCAGAGTTGGTCTCTCTAGATTTCTATATAGTCATCTTTTTTCTCCTCTTTTTTTTTTTTTTTTTTTTTTTTTTTTTTTTTTTTTTTTTTTTTTTTTTTTTTTTTTTGGTATGTGGATAGTTCCCTGGCCGCAGCACTGACAGCGCCAGTGACGAAGCCTTAAGCCACTACACCACCAGGGAACTCCTCTTTATCATCTTTTTCTCATGTTTTTTTGTTTTTTGTTTTTTAACTTATAACTGCTGACCTTCAGATTTCTGAGTAAATATATAAAAAATAAATAAAACTTAATTGTGAAAGTTAGCAAACTGGTGTATATTCCTGAAGCAGTTAAATTCCTAGAAATGATATACTTAGTTGTTCAATTAAAACCTTAAAGCTATATGATATATTAAGTGAACAGAATACAAAAAGATAAGCATAGTGTAGTTATGACTATGGGAAAGAAACTGGGGAAAAAATGAAATATACCAAAATGATAAATAATCACATTAAGTGATAATAGGTCATTCTACCCCTACTTTCTAGATGTTCAGTTTGTACTTACTTTTTAAAATTTGAAACTAAAAAATAACCTGGAAGTTTCATTATTGTATTCCTTTTGGTCCCTCTATTTTGATTCCCATAAAAGCCCATATTAGTTATGCTTATCTGCTGTCACTTGTTTCTGTGTTGATGAAAATGTGTATCATTGAATTTCTTCTTCCTGTGTGTGTCTCATGAGATACTGTTTCTTCTGTTGATAGTGAACAAATATACTTGGACCAATTATATATCTATCTTTTCTTTCAGGCAAGAGCAGCTAAACTTTCTGAGTGCAGCCAGGCTGCTGAGGAAGAAGAGGATCAAGAAACACCTTCCAGAAATCTGAGGATCAGAGCAGATCGAAATTTGAAAACAGAGGAGGAAGAAGAGGAGGAGGAGGAAGAGGAAGAAGAGGAGGAGGAAGAAGAAGATGATGAGGGTCTAAAATCTAGGGATGTACCAGTTCTGAAACAGTCTGAGGAAGAAGCAGCAGGGGAAGAGATGCCTAGAGCAAAACCAGAAGAGGTGATGGATGAGAGACTCCAAACCATAAGATCCCAGGAACAGGAGGGGTTAGAGAGAGAAGGGAGAGTTACAAGGTCCCAGGAAGAGGCTAGTAGAAGAAGTCATCTCGCTAGACATCAGCAAGAGAAAGAGATGAAAACAGCTCCTCCCCTTGAGGAAGAAGAAAGAGAGAGAAAATCTTCAAAAGGCTTCGAGGAAAAATCAAAGTCCCCTTCCCCTCCTCGATTGACGGAAGATCTGGAGAAGACCCCTTTTGTGCTACAACCAGAGCAAACTGTCAGTGAGGAGGAGACTCCCCCACCTTTACTTACCAAGGAAGCATCTTCTCCACCACTTAATACACAACTCCAGAGTGAAGAAGAAATAGAGCCCATGGAAGGCCCAGCTCCCCCTCTTCTCACTCAGTTATCTCCTCCTAATACAGATGCTGAGGCCAGGGAGCTATTAATATCTCAGCATACTGTCCAGTTGGTAGGAAACGTGTCTCCTTTGTCAAGTCATGCAGACACCAAAGCAGAATATCCAGCAGAGAAAGTGCCGGAGGAGAGTGTCTTGCCTCTAGTTCAGAAAAACACAATAGCTGAATCCTCAACCCAGAAGAGTCTTGAAACTGAGTCAGACAAATCTGCTCCACCACTCTGTCTAAAAACTGAGGAATTAGCACCGGCCAAGGGGATCACTGAGGAGTCTCTGAAACAGCTGTCTTTGGAACAGAAGGAAGGGAGAAAGGCTTCTCAAACCCTTCTCCCAAGCCACAAATTGAAACGGTCAGCCGACTCATCCTCTAGCCGGTCCTCCTCATCTTCATCCTCCAGTTCTAGATCAAGATCTCGCTCTCCTGACAGTTCAGGCTCTCAGTCTCACTCTCCTCCAAGATCCACACAGAGAGAGGCATCTCATGCCAATCCTCGTGGGAGATCCACGGTGGGCTCCAGATCGACATCAGAGTCCAGGTCACGTTCACGTTCAGCATCGAGCAACAGCAGAAAAGTAAGTGTGGGAGAGTCCTGGGTGTAGTGCTATTCTGTCTGTATACCAGTGTTTTTCAACCCCAGTAAGAACCTGTTGGATTTCTGGAAGGAATACAAAAAGCCTGCTTTAGTCCTCAGTTTAGTAATTATTTTCCCCTCCTTTTGGAGTCTAGTTTTCAACTCATTGATCCCTGAATAGGGTCCATTTTCATGAAAGGGATTTGAATTTTGAACTTTTTTAAAAATTCATTTACCCATCTCCTCCATTAGACTATAAGCTTTTTGGGGATGGATTTGCCTTTTTACGTGTGTAACCCAGTCAGTACCCAGCACCTAATTGGGACTTAATAAGTAACTTGTTGAATAATCTCAGAAGTCAGGGAGATCATGAACTCAAAGAGGAATAAGGAGAGAAAAGTCCAGAGTATTAAATTAGATGAGTGGAAGTTGGAAAATTCAAGGATCTACAACATATACCACATAAAATAATTTGCCTTATGTGTTTCATTTCTTCAGTCTCTGAGCCCTGGAGTTTCCAGGGACAGCAGCACCAGCTACACTGAAACCAAAGATCCCTCTTCTGGTCAGGAGGTTGCAACTCCACTAGTGCCACAACTGCAGGTCCTTGAGCCAAAGGAGAGGCCTTCCACCTCATCCTCTATCCGAGTGAGGCCTATGAGCCAACCTGAGCCAGCCGAAAAGCATGTGATCCAGACGGTACAGCATGAGCGGGTAGGCTATTATGCCCTCTCCCTAGAGACAGAGTATTAGGCATGATTTTACCTTTTGTCCTAGCTATAAAACTGAAAGGTCAGTTTGGACAAGGTTCAATAGAAATGTAGAAGGTTGGGGACACCTGTTAGGTTCCACTTAATTCATTTCTAACTCTCTGGTTCATGAAAACTACATGAGGCTGAGTTCTCATCTCTAAGGTTCTCAGGGTCAGTTCTTCCCCAGACATCTTTCTTCTGCCCCAAAGGGAACCTTTTTTCCGTCATCTCTGAAAATAATTCTAATAAAATGATTGCTGGCATAGAAATTCTTTAAGCCATATTCCATTCCTCTTTTCTAAAATGAAATAATGAAGATACATAGGGCTACGTGTGGAGCTGGTTTAATGTACGTCCTACTCTGCCTTTTACCAGCTCAAGGCTGAAGAAAAGGAACCAAGCAGATTTAAGTATGTTGCTATGTTTGTTTTGCTATGTTTGTCCTGACAGGGGAGCCCAAGGAAGTGTGAAGCTAAAGAGGCAGAGCCACCAGCTGCCACACAGCCTGCAACCTCAGAGACTCCGACCTCTCACCTACCAGAATCAGAAAGGATTCATCACACTGTGTAAGTGATATGTTTCAACTGGGGTATAACAAAGAACTCGGAGTGTGGTATAGGTATTTGCTCCCTAGGGTTCTTTGACTAAGCAATCCTAGTTTCCTTTTAAAACATGAAGGCATCTTTATCTGGACAAAGGCTAGACTTCAATCACTACTTTGTTGGGAGCTACCACCAGAACTCTTAAGGTAGTCTGTAAAATGGTGGTGAGAGCATAAGGAAACGCATATCCAGTTATCTGACCAAAATTGTCAATTCCTTTAAGGAGCAAGGCAGCAGGGGCTTCTGTTTCCATACTCAAGACAGTGTAAGGGAATTGACTTAGGACATCTTGCTTCAATCTTTAATTCACATTTACCAGCTACATCTAAGCCTGTGAACACAGGTTAATAAAGGATATTGAGGGTCTGTACAGAGAAAAGCACAAAAGGGTGCTGTATTTTTAGTTTTTGTATTTTCCCTGGTTATTAGCTGTCATTTTATTAAGGACAGTCTGTCTTAATTGGCTCTTAGAGCATACAGTATAGCAAATTATAAAGTCTCTATCAAGTCAGAGTTTATTCTTGGGCCCCTAAGACTCTTGGATTGATTTTACTACTTATACAATTATTGTGAGTTCTTATTCTTTATATTAGTTGTAGAAAAGTACTTTTATATCAAATTAAATTTGTGATTGAACAGGTATGTCATTATTCTGAGCTCACTGTTATAAATTAAGCCATTCAACCAAAATTCCTGGCTTCAAAGTCTCCTGAGCAATGAAAAAAGCATTGTGGAAATAAGATTGCTTAGCTCTAGGACATCAGGAATTTTGTACTGCTTTGGTAAATGTCCTTTGTAGATTGTGGCCTAAAGTTGTTCCATGATTGTTTTTATGTCATTTTAACACTAATACTAGTATGATTTTTCCCTTTATGTAAAGTCTAATAATTTACACTCTTCTGAGAGCTTCAGACTATCTTTTACCTCTGATTTTGGAGGGTGGTGGGCAGATTATGTGATTTTATTATTACCTCATTTCTCTATAATTTTAATAATAGTCTGTACTCCTTACTATATATAACTTTTGCCTTGGGATATAGTCTTGCTCCTGTCCATTCCAGTATTCTTGCCTCTGCTGCCATCTTGTGGCCATTACACTTGTGATGTGAAAGCCAAAAGTTCATTCGACTTCCTTTGAAAAGTTTTGTTTTTCCTTTTTGGGATGGGTACATTGTCCTTTGGAAAAGGGTTTTTCTTCTAGGACCATAAAGTGAAAACCCAGCGGATTCTGGAAGGTGTTCAGGATGTCCCCAGCCACACCATCGATGAGGAAATGGGGTGACACCTTCCCTTCCATATCCATCAACCAGAGATAATACCTGCCTTCCCTCCCTCATCCCATGGGGGTACAGCATGTCCTTGTCTAATGGCAGTTTCCAAGCAGGTGTTGGCAACCTGCTACTAACTGGGCATGAGGAACTACCTCTTGTGTACCTACCTTGAGAAGCAACTAATTTTCTAAAAAGCTCCTTGCTTGCCCTGAAATTTTGAGGGTTTGTGAGATCCTGGCAACAGAATGGCACTTTATTCTGTTTTGAAGCACCTTTAGTTTTGGACTTCTACGTGCAGATCCAGGGCAAATGAGGCTTGGAGTCATAAACTGAGTTTTTCTCCCCAAGTAAAGATGGCTTTGATCTTCATTTTATGACTGAGGTAATCTAATCACATGATGGCAAGGTGATGGTCAGGTGGTACCTTGGCAAAATACTGAGGTTGTCCATTGTTGCTTAGGCAAGCTTCAGTGGAGCAGCCTATATAAATTAGAAATGAAATGTGAGCTTGGAAGTACACATCTGTCTCTTACCTACTTTTCTTCTGGCCTACCTTCCAGATGAGGTGGTAGATGGTCTAATCAGCAGCCTAACAAAAAGACCTAAACTCATAGGCTGTTCTGGCACAGGATTTAGTAAGTGAATCTTTGAGAAAGTTGCCTACATTTCTGAAGGACCTACTAAAACTAATTCACAACACGCCTGGTCTTTCACCCCCATAACATCCTAGTGTTCAACCTGGCAGCCTTGGCAGTCCTGGCCAGTTTTAAACGTGGGATCAGCAGTGCTGAGTGGAAAAGACCTTTTGTGGTTTAACCTTGGTTTTCCTGTCTATCTCAACAAGAAGTCACATGACCTTTAATAAAAACAGCCTAGGGCCTATTAGTTCAGTAAAATGTTTTTTAAAACATAGACTTTACTTCAAGGACCTCTCACCACTTTGAACTGATTGCCTAACTTTTTTGCTTTACTTGGTTAAATCCATTCTGATTCTGATTGTGCCCTGAGGAATTCTAGATTTATGAGGTAAGGTATCTTTTCCCTTGCTTAGAATAGGAATTCGTGAGCCCTCAGTTGTGTTTCATTTGAGCCCTATTGCAAAATCCAATTTTCTGCCTGCTATGGATATAACAAAAATGTCTTCATATGGCAGGAAATAACGGTATTCTGCTTTGTACATTAAAAATTAACATGTATAAAGAGGGGAGACTGTGGGCAGTTATATCATCCAGCAGTAGTTAATTCAAACCTGAATTTTTCTGAATACAGCATTCCTGCGTACACAACCTTGCAGACCATAGCAATTTAGAACTCTTGGCACTATGCTTATTTGTCCTTTTGCCTGCGTAGGAGGAAAGAAATGGTACTTTAGCCAATATGACAGTATAATTGATACTTCCCAGGGGACCTACAGTACCAATATGCCAATTGATGCATAAGAAAAATATAGAATTTGTTGTCATCAATAGAGTTTACTCACTGAGAAATTGTTATCTAAGGACATAACCCCCCAAATCATACTGTTCTTGGTTATCTCAGAACTAGTATGCTTTTGAGAGTATGCTACGGAGTCTGGCAGAAATAATGCCCTAAAATGTCATATAGTGTGCTTGAGTGTGATAATGAAGTTACAGAATTACATGCTAATGATTTTATAATAAAAGATTTGGTATAGATTACCAGCTCATAAAAATGAGGCATTATTTGTACTAGACCTAGTTATATTTAAATCTCACTGCCTAGGGGTAGTCAAGTTTTACTATTTCTTATTAAATTTCTCATCAGGTCCTCAGCTTCTCATGAATTTTCTACAAAAACTAAAATTCAAACATACATGCCTATAAAATTTCCTTTTCCATTAGTTTCTCCAAGTGTCATTCATAATGAGTTATGAAGTGTAATGTGGTAATAGTAGCCATCAAGCAGTCTTATCCTTTTCTTCTGGGCTATAAATGCTTTGTGTACTGTTTATGGATAGACATCCCCAAACTCCTAACCACCATACAATTTCACATGCATTTCAAAGATATCAGAAACATTTGTGCAAGAACTTAAATAAGTGGGAAGGGAGATGTGTTTTGTCTGAAAGACTAAAGATAAAAGCTGCATGGAGCTCTGACACATAGCTAACAAGGCATTAGGACTGATCCTGCAAGGAGATTGTGTTCCCTTTGGGGGCAGTTTCAAAGATTGTTCTTTTGCTTGTGAAAATAAAGCCTTGGGAATTTTTGAATCCCACAGAATTGATTGTGGGGAAATACAGGGTCTGGCAGAAGTAATGGCCTAAAATGTCACATGGTGTGCTTGAGTGTGATATTGTTATATTACAGAATTACGTGCTTATGATTTTGTAATAAAAGATTTGGTATAGATTACCAGCTCATAAAAAAGGGGCATTACTTGTGCCAGACCTACTAGATAATACAAACTTGCTGTCTTACGAAGGCCAAGGATACGAGGGTCACATTGTTATTCTTAAAAAAAAAAAAGTGATAGAATTTCTAGTAAAAGAAAATACTTTTTCCAAGGAAGCTACTTCTGGAGAGGCATATTGGCAGCTGAAAGTATTTTATTACTGTTGATGGACAGGAAACATTTATTTGAGGATATTCTCTGTGGGAATTCTATCCAAAAAAAGTTTCTTAAGAAAACTTTGGGAGTTCCCTGGTGGTGTAGTGGCTTAAGGCTTCGGCGCTGGCGCTGTCAGTGCTGCAGCCTGGGTTCAATTCCCAGCCAGGGAACTACCCACATGCAAAAAAAAAAAAAAAAAAAAAAAAAAAGAAAGAAAACTTTGACTTCAGCAAGCACTTATTAGTGTCCACTTGGTACCCACAATGACAGCCTAATTCAGAATTATTTACTCAGCATGTCTTTGTGTTAGGCCTTGGGCTAGGGCCTAAGAGATATGACCCCTGCTTGAGGAACTCTGCAGGATGGAGGTGAGGGGAAAGTAAACCAATGGTTATTATACAGAGTGATAGGGCTTTGCTGAAAACCTGTCAAGCCAATTACTGAAAGCCTTTGTATTAGAGAAAGAGCAGTCTTATTTTTGAGAAAAACAAAATTACACAGTTGGTGTCAAATGAGATAATGGCCTCTTAACCTTACTTGTGCACATGTGTTTATGCACATCCTCACCTTGACTTGGGGTGTCATTCAAGCCAGACCCTTAAGAGCCTACCTTTATCGCACTGTTCCATGGGATAGGTATTGTTACATCCCCACTGTACAATTTAAGAAAGATCCACGAAGTGGATCAAGAACTTCCCCAGTATCACACAACTGGTATGGGGCTGGAACCAGAGCCAGGATTGGGCCCTAACCGATTTGACTACAAAACTCTCAATCTTACTGAGCAGACAGGGAACTTTTAGAATAATGTGTAAACTGCATGGTGGCTTTAGCGTGCATTTGGCATGTAAGATTAAGATTTTAAGCAACAGGAGTTCCCTGGGGTGTAGTGACTTAAGGCTTTGGCACTGGCGCTGTCAATGCTGCGGCCTGGGTTCAATTCCCAGCCAGGGAGCTACCCACATACAAAAAAAAAAAAAAAAAGATTTTAAGCAACAAAGAGGAAATTTTATTCTTGGCTACAAGTTAGGGATTACAAATGAAGTACATACTAAGTTTTTGGTACTCAAAAGCTTATCTTAGGGTTAAGCTACTAGGATACAAAAGGAGCAACTTTGCAGTCCACCAGCATTTTGAGCCTCTACTGGGTGTTTTTTGAATGACATCTGGTGAAGATGGCCATAATTTCCCATTTAGTTCCCAGTCACTTTCTGCCCAGCATATATTGCTCCCACCCTGCATAACAGTTCTCTTACTTCAGTTTCTTATTTTGTTTACTTAAGAGCTCTTGCCTTAGAGTCCTTGTTCCAAGAAGTAGCCTTCATGCTATGGCTACCCGAGGTTCCCTTGCCCTGTTGATCCTTTTCTGGCTCCAGTGGACCCTGGGGCAGAGTGACCTTATTAAAGCCTCTATGAAACAAAGTTGTCTGTCATCTCTTCAGAGACACCTCTCCCCACCTCTACTGGTAATTCAAAAAAGAACTCTGCTTATCCACTCCTTCCATCATCCCTGGAGAAAGGACAGGTTGGAATAAGTAACACATGGGTCATTGCTAGGGGGTGAGGAGCCAATTACGTAGTGATTGGATACTGCCGATTCTCATCCCACCTCCCCATCTTGAGCAGCTGACTGGTTTATCTGGTTTCAACATTCCGTGCCTGGTTTCTTGGAGAGAGGGAGGTGGGCACATAAATTGCTCATGACCCTCCAGTCTGTGTCTCTTTCGACTTTAGCTTTGTTATCTTCCTTGTTTAATCGTTTTTCAGTCCTAGCTCTTCTGTACTCTGGAATCTTCCAAACAAGCAGCTGTAACTTTGTCTGCCTCTTCACCCAGCCCCCTCCCCCGCCCCCTGGGAAGACAAGGAGAGAGCACCCTCTCCCTGTGGGATTATGCCTCGGTAGCTGTTGTAACCTGAGAAAAGAAGGAAAAAGGCCAGGCCCTATTGAGCCAGCAGTGAGCTCCCTGTGGCCTGCCGGGGGATGAAAACCTTGCTCACTCAGCGCCCTCCCTCTTTTCTTTCCCCTCCCCTGCTGCAGCAGGGCCCTCCCCCTCCGCACACACGGGCTGCTGGGTAAGTGGCAAGATGGCTCCCCTGCATGTCTCCGGCTGATCGCCGCTGCTCCGCCAATACAATAGAGCCAGCCACTACCAGCAGCTTGGCCCTCTTCCTCCTCCTCCTCCAGAGAGACCAATCCAGCCGAATTCGGGGTTTGCCGTGAGGACTTAACGCTTATCTCTTAAAAGCCAGATCTATTTTAGCCTCCCCTCACCACCACCACCACCTCCCTTTCCATTTACCATTTTTTGGATCCCTACTTGCTCCATCTCGATTTTCTCTCTCTGGATCGGGTGGCCGGGGAGGAGGTGGTGGGATCTTGGGACAAGGAAGGTGTTTTGTTTTTTAATTTTTTAGGATTTTTTTGTTTGGTTTTTGTTATTTCTTCCATTCCAGAAAGGGATAAACAGCACTTCCAGGGGGAGAAAAAAAATCATGTTATCAGAAAGCAAAGAAGGGTGAGAGCTTCACATTTCCGTGTATCCCTTTTCCCCACCGCTCTGGCCCACTTCATCTTCCTTCTCTTTCCCATGGCTTTCATTCCGACTTTCGTTTTGGTTTGTTTTCAATCATTCCGCTTTCCCCCTTTGTCCTTCCTGCCTGATTTCTAATTGGCCCCACTTGTCCTCTCTCTGTGGGAAATAGCTGTTTTTTGGATAAGCCTTTTCTTTAGATTTGGGCAGTTGAATCTCGTGTTTCTGTGGGGGCCCATTAGCTGGGGGCACAGTTCCGATTTTCCCCTCCCCCCTTCCCGTGCATCCCTGCCTGCCTGCTCTGGGGAGGCTGTTCTGACCTCTGAGTGTCAGTCAGCCTGTCAGGAATGCTGAATTTTCTGGTGGTGGTATCAACCTACAGAGGCTTGGTTTCTTTTCTGGGACTTAGGCCCCTGGTCATCTTGATTTGATTTGATTTGTGTTTTTTTTTTTTTTTTTAAACCACAGTGTTTGGGTGGTAGTAGGGGTTGAGATTAGAGATAGAAGTTACGGATGAAGGCAGAAAAAGAAAATGGGAAGATAGTTTATCCAAAGTGAGTCTCTGGGATTTATTGCCTGAAATGGGAGATAGTTTGTGTGATTGGTGGGGCCGGGTGGGTTCAGTGTTTGTGGGGGCAAGATGCATGGTGTGGGGGAGGGTGTGTCCTTATTGGGAGGCCTGCTCTTTATCTCTTGGAAGTTGGAATGAGGGAATGGGAGAAACTGGGTGAAAGCAGAATGTAAGAACAATTCCTACACCTCTGAGCAGGTAAAAGTGGTCTGAGCTTTTATACTCTAGCAGTTTTAGTTTTTCCTTTTAGCTGAGAGAGGATCCTTGTTGACGCTTGCATCCTTACCAGCCAGCCCTACTTTCCCTGCAGCTCCCACCCCCACCATCTCTACATTCCCAGTGTCTCCAGATCTTGTGGGTCGGTAGGCCTTTACTTACTAAGCAGTTGATTAAATACGAGATTGGGATCATTTGCCACGGCCATGGTCGGTCATTCTTTCTCGTCTTTTTAAAGAATCACGGTTCCCTTAGTGTCTCATGCAGTTTTGTTAAATACAGGACCCTGTGGCCAGGGGGCAAGTCACAGTCACTTTGGAGGGACTTTTCCAGAGGTGGGTGGGAGTTGTTTCTCTTTAAATAGAGTACTCTGGTGAATTACCTACAAGCACTTGGGGTTCTGACCCTGCTCATCACAGCTTTATCTCATCTGGGCCGTGGGTGACTATGGTTACTCTGATCGATGCACATTCCCCAAGGAAAACTGTTTCCCGCTTTTCCTGAGGGGTAAAGTTCCCTAATGTGGTCTGAAAGCAGCCCTCCCAACCCACCCAAGTAATGAGGCATGGAAGTTTCCTGACCCAAAACCTAACACCTTGCTCTCTCTTCCCCTTGGTTCTTTCCTGCCCTTTCCTCCCAACCTCTCCCCATACTGTCAGTGAGGAGAAGGAGGAAGTGACCATGGACACAAGTGAAAACAGACCTGAAAATGAGGTGCCAGAGCCCCCTATGCCTATTGCAGACCAAGTGAGCAGTGATGACCGCCCAGAGGGCAATGCCGAAGATGAGGAGAAGAAAGAGGTAAATCTCCAAGCTGCTCTTTGGGGTGGGCGGGCAGGAGAGGACCTATAGGAATGAGTGGACCACTCTGGTAATCCCTCAACCACAGTGGTATAACTAAAGAAGGGGCTAGGCACAGACTCAGATTGGGATAGGCCAAGGGAGAATTCGCTGGTTTAGCAAGGGAGACTCCTTGTGATGGGGACAGGGCTCGTTAATTCCCCTTGCTTTGATGGGGAGGTAATGCAGTACAGACTCTTGAAAGTGTGTAACTACCAGAAAGGTCAGTTAATGATCCTTGTCTAAGACCCAGGCTCAGCTTTCCATGCCACCCTCCTTGAGCTTCTCCCTATGGTAACTCCCTGAGCTTTCCCTCCTTTTTAAAAGCCTGTTGTAACTTAGCGCCATCTAGTGGGCTTTGGTGCTTCTCCGCTGACCAACCGTGCTGAGGAATTTTTGTTCTTCATCTGCCCCCCAGTGGTCTCATTGCAGAGATGTAGCTACTTAGAAACCAGCACCTGAAGTGATCCTAAAGGCCACTTCTCCATTTCTGTGACCCCTCTACCTCCTTTTTTGGGCATATATATTATCTTGTGTCCTGCACCCAATTCAGGGGGCTTCCCCCATCAGAGCCAGCGAAGTCTTCTTGGCTCTTAAAGTAACAGAGAAGGAATTAGCTGGGTTTGGGAGTGGGGTAACAGGGTGGGAGGGACTGTTGTGTGTGTAGCCTTTCTTTGGTGTGTGTTGCGGGGGTGGGGGCCGGTGAAAGTGATTTGATGTGCAGAATATTATTTATTACAAGGTCCTTCTTCCCCGTAAAACTTTGTCCAAGTACCTCATGTACGGTAATCCGCCCGTAAAATATAACCCTGCCCAACTGGCCAATCGCTGATGCCGCCTCTTCCTCTGGACCCACCCGCTGCTACTGAGCTGCCCAGTCAGAGCTGAGTCTGCTATCCAGGTGTCTTGGCCAGAGGGGGGCATGTATATGGGATCCTGTGATGGGCCCCCTTTTGCCTCCCTGCCTTGCTTACATCAGGGGGCCAAGAAGAGCACTGTTCTGGAGAGACTTGTATTGAAAAAGCAAAAAACATTTGGAAAGGGGTGGACTTGCATCATCTCCCTATTTGGGACACCCCAAGAAGAGCTTGTGTCAGTGCTGGGGCGCCTGCCCACATGCCCTTACCCTTTTGAGGACTGTGGGTTGCCTTGTTTGCTACGGACTGTTGGGATCCCCATCTAGGGCACCAAGACCTCCTAAAGAGTCAGTGTTTGTGATCACAGTGTCATGCTGTAAAATACTGAGTGTGGCTCTCGGCTAAAGCTGTGACGACTGGGAACCCTGCAGAGAAGTCTAGGGTTTGAGCCCAGGGATTTAATGCTGATGACAGCCCAGCCATGTATCGCCACTTGTTCATCAGATGGACTTCCTTTTGGTCCCTGTTGTCCATGGTGAAGGGCAGCATGTTGGTTGCTCCAGTTTCTCCTCCATCCCTGGAGGCAGGGGCTCATCCATCCACCTGACTGGAACTACTGTCTCAGCTGGAGTCCCTGAGGAGATGCTACACACAACTCTCAGAAGAAAAGCATTCTGACCTTGCTGCTGAATGTGTGCCAGGTCCTGGGGCTATCCACCTTCTACTCCCTGGCTGCCTTCATCAGAGGTTCTGTGGTCCCACTCGGTGAGAGGACCCCCCTCCCCAGTTACAGGGAGAGGAGAAAGGGACTCTGGAGTCATCACCTGGATTCCAAGTACTGGGTGGTATTGCTGCAGCTTGCCACTGGTGGACATAGGGTCCTGCCTGCCTCTCACGATAAAAGGCCAGGACCATTCCTGCTGCTCACAGGCCATCTCATCAGGGACTGCAAGATGATGCCCCTACAGGGCTGGGACTGATGTCTCTGCCCCCATTCCCCCCTGTACCCCTCGCTGAGCCTGACCACCACCAGTGAACTGTCTTGACATCATGGAAACTGGGCAGCGTCCCCCCACACGTTTCCCTCCCGCCCCCCCTGCGCCCCTGGGAGGACTCTGGCAGTGCCGTGCTGACCACCACGCCGTGCGCCCACCTTTTTTGCCAACCCAACCCCCCACCAATTGCACAGCGCCTAGCAGGGAGGGCTCATTCTGATTGGACCGGCGGTTGACTAAATACAGTACACAGTGAGGTGCGATTGGCTGAACTGAAGATCCCAGGTGTGAGATGGTACCTGGAACATTTGTCATATTCCTAGTTTATTTTCCTCTTTATTTTCTTCTTCTTTTTTGTTCTTTTATTATTTTTTTGTTTGTTTATCTTTATTTTTCTGATTTCTTTATTTTCTTTATTTATTTGGTTCATGTTTTTTCCTGTTTTAATTAAGACCTTTTTTTCCTCACTAACTTACCCATGGAGAGCGGCCTGCTAGGGGACAGGTTGGCCCTTAACAGAGACCAAGGAGTCTTGGTTAGATGACATAAATGGGGCTGGGGGAGGGGTGAGGAAAGGGGATTTCATCAGGAGGGTTCTGCCTTACTTTTTAGAAGGGTGGTAGTTCTTAGTTTTTCCAGAAATAAGCATTAAGTCTAAAAATGTTCTATCCCCCTTTTCTCTCTCTTCCTCTTTTGACCTATCCATAGTCTCTCCCACTGAGTGTTTGGGACAGAAACTTGCTTGAAAGCAAGTTTAGAAGTCTCTGGTCCCTGGCAGGACCCCTAAGGCTTAAGCCCTGGTTGGGGAGGAAATAATAAGAGTTCTGTACAGTGGTTGGAAAGCCAGAGATGTTCTGGGGACAGTCTGCCCTTCATAAAAACCTTCCTTTACCAAAGACACCTTTAAATTCTTTGTGCTGGCACTCAAGGGCCTCATCTCCAGTGAGTCTGGTGCTGCCCTTTTCCACAATGTGGTGGGGGTCTGGGCAGTCGGCTGTCCTAACACCTCAAAGCCACTATGAGTGGATGTCAAGCCAGGCACTGAGAAAATGAGTGGAGGGTTACCTTGTTTAAGTTGCCATCCCACACTTGGTTTTCCGAGTTTCCTCATGTTAGCAAGGAAGACCTAGGAGGACGAGAGGACCCAGTTCTGGACAAAGTTTGATGAACTTGGTGTCCTTTCACCCCATAGAGACAGTGCAAGAGGGCATGACCAACACAATTGAGGGGCTGAGAGGCTACTGAATTCCTCTTTCAGCTTATTTCTGGTTAAGCTAATACATAGGTGTGCTATGGACTAGATGACTTTCCCCTGCTGTGATGTTTGGTCCCCCCCCCCCCCTAACTTGCATTGATTCTGCTTCGTTTTTGCCGTTTGCTGCTTCTGTTTTGGTCTCTGTCTGTCTCTGTGTCTCTCTCTCTGTGTCTTTGGAGCTTAAGCTAAGACTGCCCCATCTAACCTTCTTCCCCCCTCTCTGTGGGGTGTGTCTCTTTCTCTTTTTTCCCCTTTTCTTCTCTATACAGAGCTCGCTGCCCAAATCATTCAAGAGGAAGATCTCCGTTGTCTGTAAGTTTAGCCCTAAATCTCTGATAAAAGTCAGAGTTCATAAAGAAATAGATTCTCATTCTCTCTCAATGGCATTCTTAGGTCACCACCACCGTCCCCCGCCCGCCCCCCCCATGCCCCACACCATGATCTCCATCCAGCAAATCTATATCTTGGTATATGTAGAGTTCCATTTTGAAATTCAAAAACATTAGACAATCCCTGTCATTTTTCCCCAGTCACAATTCTTTCTTGAACTCTAATTAGAGATACATTGAGGTGTCTTACCATGTCTTAACCAATCCTACATGCAGTTATTCTTTCAGATATCTGAACCCTCAAAACCAGGAAGGAGTAGGTTTGAGAGACTCCTATATACTTTATTCTAAAAGAGCATATGAGGAAATGAAAGTGCCTCATACCTCAAACAGTAACATTTTTAATGTTTTCCTAATGAGGAACTCTAAATTGACAAAAGTGTAATAGAACTTTATAACTTAATTATCAATCTATAGTGTGAAATTAACCTGCACCTTGACCAGATCACATCATGATCTTAAGTTAACTTCACTTAGATTTTAGTATTAGAGTCTTACTTTTCCTACATTCCCATATTTTCCATATCTCGATCTGTACTTCCCAGTACTTTAGATATTCCTACCACTAAAAGTTTAAGCTGCTTACAAACCTAGTTATCCCTCCCTGTTGCCTTCAGAGATGAGTAATTTTCATGTCAGGAAATGGCTCCAGTCCTTTCATTGTTCACTTTAGAGCATGGTTTCCCCTGACCCCAAATACAATTTCTTAAGTTAACCTTTTACTAAAATTCCATTCAAAGGCTATCTGTGGGTATTATGTTGTGAACCAGCAGGGGGGAGGGCCTGAGATCATCTAACTGTTGGGTCCTATTTCTTGGGGACAGCAGCTACCAAGGGGGTCCCAGCTGGAAACAGTGACACAGAGGGGGGCCAGCCTGGTCGGAAGCGGCGTTGGGGAGCCAGCACAGCCACCACACAGAAGAAACCCTCCATCAGTATCACCACCGAATCGCTCAAGGTGAGGTGGGAGGAGCCAGGGAAGGGAGGATGAGACACGTTGAGGTGGGAGTAGACATGGGCCCAGTGTAACGGGGTGGGGGGTATCTGTGTCCCAGAGCCTCATCCCCGACATCAAACCCCTGGCGGGGCAGGAGGCTGTTGTGGATCTTCATGCTGATGACTCCCGAATCTCTGAGGATGAGACAGAACGTAATGGTGATGATGGGACCCATGACAAGGGGCTGAAAATATGCCGGACTGTCACTCAGGTAAGGCTCCTGCACCCCAGTTGCGGGAGGGGGCAGTGGATGCAGAGCAGGCAATGGCGGAGCGAAGATGGAGTCCTAAAGGGGAACTTGCCCATCTGTGCAGAGGGTTGGGTCCTTTTAGGGGGTCAGTGGACTACCAACTCTAACCTGTTGCCTATAATCATGTTCTATTAGAATACAGCCATATCACTTTATGTACTTGTTTGTGGCTGCTATGTGCTGCAAGTCAGAGTTGAATAGTTAGAGCAGAAACTGTATGGCTCACAAAGCCTAAAATATTTAACTATCTTACCCTATACAGAAAAAATTTGCAGACTTCTGCCTTAGCTTTTCTTACAGCAAAGTTGAGGCATTAGCAATTGCAGGACTTGGCTGGAGGTGAGCTTGATGATGAAATCTCCCCCTAGTGAAGTCACATGCTAGGTTGACAACCACCTTCTCTTCACCAGGAAACCAGAGACTGAAAAGAAGGTGCCAGTGTTTAAGAAACCCTCTGTGTCTGATACTTCACAGGTAGTACCTGCAGAGGGCCAGGAGAATGGACAGAGGGAAGAAGAGGAAGAAGAGAAGGAGCCTGAAGTAGAACCCCCTATACCTCCCCAGGTTTCAGTAGAGGTGGCCTTGCCCCCACCTGTGGAGCATGAAGTAAAGAAAGGTGGGTGAAGCATTAATGAGTGAAACATTGCAGCTCTTCGAATTCCCAGAGTACTTTATTTGGACTTCTTTCAACATTTTCCTGCATTTTATTAAAATATTTTACATGTCTGTCTTCTCTACCCCTCCTCGTTACTAAGCTACTTAAGGGCTAGGTTGGAATCTGTTTAATCTTTGAGTCCTCCCTAAGATTAGCCTAGACAGTGCCTTGCATGCACATTATGGCTGCTCAGCACATTTAGATGGAAGAGTGACTCTGGGTAGAGAATAAAGTCATGTTGCTCTAAAGGTCTTGTTGGTCCCTACTAAAAACACTTTGTGTGATCTATTTGATAGTGACTTTAGGAGATACTTTAACTCGACGTTCCATTAGCCAGCAGAAGTCTGGAGTTTCCATTACAATTGATGACCCAGTCCGAATTGCTCAAGTGCCCTCCCCACCCCGGGGCAAGATCAGTAACATCGTGCACATTTCCAATTTGGTAAGTCACTGTTCACCACAGTTCACCCTTGGTGAGTGGTTAAGGGTTTGCGCTTTGGACTCCTCCTTAGGTTCAACTCCTGGATTTGCCTGACTCTGAGCAAGTTGCTTAACCTCACAATCTGTCCTCATGTAAAAAAATGGAGAGGAAAAAAATAAATCACCTTGCAGGGTTGGCTTGAGGATTTGCAGAGAACCTGGCACGTAATACCTCAGTTACTCTTATGAGTAACACTCTTTTCACATTCCTACCAAGGGTTCCTAACCTCTCTGTCGTCACCCAAATTTTGAAGCTGTACTCCTGTGACAGCAGCTTGGGAAATCTTAAGACTAGTTCGTGAGTGATGTTCTTGCCTTCTTGAAGACCCTGAAACTCCATTTTTGTTGGCAGGTTCGTCCCTTCACTTTAGGCCAGCTGAAGGAATTGTTGGGACGCACGGGAACTCTGGTGGAAGAGGCCTTCTGGATCGACAAGATCAAATCTCATTGCTTTGTAACGGTGAGGGGTGTAACTGATTCTGTGGGTTGGGCATATGTTGCCTTTTGTGACCAATGTGAGCAGGTTTGAGGGCATTGTGGCAAGTCAGGGGGAATTAAAGTTCTCTTGTGACCCTTCTGCCTTCTCCCTTGCTCCACCAGTACTCAACAGTAGAGGAAGCAGTTGCCACCCGCACAGCTCTACATGGGGTCAAATGGCCCCAGTCCAATCCCAAATTCCTTTGTGCTGACTATGCTGAGCAAGATGAGGTAAGAAACCTAGGGAGAGGGAGGCAGGGAGGCCATCCTCTCCTGAGATTCCTCCCTCCCCTCCAGTTCTTTTAGTTGAACCTCGGGCTCCAAAGTCTCTGTTCTGGTACTTGGGCTCCTTCACTGAGAGTAATGTCATCTCTGTCCTTACTGTCCTCCTCCATCCTCCACCAACAGCTGGATTATCACCGGGGCCTCTTGGTGGACCGCCCCTCTGAAACTAAGACAGAGGAGCCAGGGGTACCACGGCCTCTGCACCCCCCGCCCCCACCCCCTACCCAGCCACCACAACACGCCCGGGCAGAACAGCGGGAGCAAGAACGGGCGGTGCGGGAAC
Organism: Lyroderma lyra; assembly: GCA_004026885.1. Lineage (NCBI taxonomy): Eukaryota > Metazoa > Chordata > Mammalia > Chiroptera > Megadermatidae > Lyroderma > Lyroderma lyra. The sequence goes on along the minus strand of PVJL010002389.1, from coordinate 35,718 downwards.
AGTGGGCAGAGCGGGAACGGGAAATGGAGCGGCGGGAGCGAACTCGATCAGAGCGTGAATGGGATCGGGACAAAGTTCGAGAAGGGCCCCGATCCCGGTCGCGGTCCCGTGACCGCCGCCGCAAGGAACGTGCGAAGTCTAAAGAAAAGAAGAGTGAGAAGAAAGGTACTTAGCTATGGAGGCACATGTACCCACTGGTAAATGGAAAAGGGACCCAAATGGGATGGGACACAAGGTCCTGTGCATTAAGCATGGTTCACTTTCTTCCACCTCAGAGAAAGCTCAGGAGGAACCACCTGCCAAGCTTCTGGATGACCTATTTCGTAAGACCAAGGCAGCTCCCTGCATCTACTGGCTCCCGCTGACTGACAGCCAGGTGAGTGCTGGCCTTCCTGCCCTGCTCAGAGCTGCAGCACAGGGCAGGCCCAGGGCAGAGTCACATGAGTGCCAGAGTGCGGAGGCCCAGGGATTGGCTTGGGATAATAAGGGGAGAAACTGAGCAGCACAGAAAGAGGCAGTCTGAAGAACCACGAGTCTGCTATAGGGAAGCCAAACCCAAGAGCTTGGAAGTAGACACAAAGACTGCAACTGCGAATCCTAGGAAGCTGGCCATGCCGCCACACTTCCTGGAAATTGATTTCAGGTTAGATGAGAAATCCATGATTTATAAACTCACCCACTTCTCTGTTGTTGTTGTTTTTTTTTTTTTTTGGGGGGGGGGGTCGTTTTGTTTTGTTTTGTGGGATAATTCCCTGACTGGGAATTGAACCCAGGCCACAGTATTGAGAGCATGGAAGCCTTAGCCACTACACCACCAGGGAACTCCCATTTTGTAATTTCTAGGGATTTTTTGCTTTTTAAATGTAAGATTTTTTGTGATGGCCCTTTTGGGAATTTTAGGCTTTTGCTACCTGACTAAAGAGAATGTGTTCACATGTGGACAGCTAGGGAAATAATCAGAGGCCAGGCATGGGCGGTACCAGCCCATCTTGGGTATAAAAGCTGAACACTTGAAGGGACTGGGGCTCTGAGGCAAGGACAGATGTGATTGCTGAGCAACCCCAGCCCCACGCCACGTTCTTCCTGCTTAGCAGCAAAGCTGACAGTGACCCTGAGCTAGGAGTCGTGGTGCAGAGAAACAAAAGCAGGCTGGTGTGAGCTGGGCTGAGACACCTGTTCTCTGCCTTTCCTGCTTGCTGCAGATTGTTCAGAAGGAGGCAGAGCGGGCTGAACGGGCCAAAGAGCGGGAGAAGCGGCGAAAGGAACAAGAAGAGGAAGAGCAGAAGGAGCGGGAGAAGGAAGCAGAACGGGAGCGGAACCGACAGCTGGAGCGGGAGAAGCGTCGGGAGCACAGCCGAGAGAGGGACCGGGAGCGAGAAAGGGAACGGGAGCGCGACAGGGGGGACCGAGACCGGGAGAGGGAAAGGGACCGGGAAAGAGGCAGGGAGAGGGACCGCAGAGACACCAAGCGCCACAGTAGGAGCCGGAGTCGGAGCACGCCTGTGCGGGACCGGGGCGGGCGGCGCTAGCCAGGAGAACCCTGGGGAGAGCTGCAGGCATCAGCCACCCTGCCCTGGGGGGAGAGGGTGGCTCACGGCCACAGAAGGATAGGTACAATCTCTACCATCCTGGAACCAGGGGTCTTTCACACCATTTGCCCAATATGGCTGCTACCTGTCCCCACATACCAAATGGAGCAGTGGCCGTCTTTCCCCCTCACCCCCCCCATAACCTGTCTTTGGGGAGTTAGCCCTCCTCTCACTTTCCATGAAGTCTGAGAAGGAAGAGCTAGGTTAGGGAGGAAGGTGGTTGGCTCAGAGGTGAACAGCCAGGAGCCCCAAACCTTTTTCTTTTTTCTCCATCCTGCTCACCACCTCCTTTGGATATTCACACCCTACTCTTGGGAACAGTTGGGGCCAGGACTGGGTCACCTATGAGCTGAATCAGCATCTCCTGAGTCCCAGGGCCCCTGCAGTTCCCAGTCTCTTCTGTCCTGCAGCCCTTGCCTCCTGCCCACGGGTTCCACTTTATATCCACCTTTTCTTTTTGTTCAATTTTTATTTTTATTTTTTTTATTATTAAATGATGTGGTCTATGGAAATAATAAAAATCTGACTTAGTTTTAACTAGTGTGTGACTGGCTTTCCTTGGGCAGGGCCTGGAAGAGCCAAAATGAAGAGGATGGCTCTATATAGAGCCAGCGTTGCTTGCATTCCATACTTGTTTAGGCAGGCTGCTGCTTCCAGTAGCCGAACTTGCCCCCCGCCCCCTTCCCTGCCTTGGCTCTAACCTCACCACAGCTGCAGGTCTACCTCATTGGAGGGGAAGACCCCGTGAGTCCAGTTCAGGGTCCTGGGCTACAGTTCACTTGGTTACCTGCTTTTCACCTTCAAGGTGCCTCCCACAACTGCCACCAGGGGGCGGTAGCCGCTTACTCGGTAGGCTCCTGTAAATGAGCTTCCCAAAAAGGCTCCACTCCCCACCTGTCCTCCCGCTGAGGTCGTGACTTGTCCCCTGACCTGTTACCTGGGCCCAGCCCGCGGACTTCCTGAACCCTGAAGCGCACCCCACTACCATGCCCTGTCGGGTTCCCCAAATGCCGCCGCCTAGCGACGGGGATCCATACCAGCCGTCAAGGCCGGTAGGCAGCAGGAGCCGGGCCTCTCAGTTGCTAATACCCGACCCCGCCATAGGCTTGCCCTTTGCTCTGCGGGGGGCAGGGGCGTGCGGGCATTTTGACGCTTCAGGGTGTACTCTCCCCGCCAGCTCTAGCGACCTGGCCTGGCGCCGTGGCCTGGACGTCATCCTGCCTGAGTGTCCGGCGCTGCGGGGCCGTCCCGGGAGGAGCGGCGCATCTGTATGCGCCCGGCGGCCCGGCAGCGCCGTCCCCGCCCCCGCCGCGCGCGGGCCGGGCTGGGCTGGCCTCTCCCGCGCGGCACGGAGCCGCCTCGCTCCTCCGCAGGCGGAGCCTCCTTCCCCCGCCCCCTCCGTCTCGCTCCCTTGTTCTCGCCGGGGCCGCTCAGACCTGCAGCGGAGCCGCGGCGCCCGCTCCGATCGGCTCGGGGCTTCGCCCCCAGGACCTGGCGACGGGGGCAGGCGGGGGTGCTCCCCGCCGTGCTGGGCCCCTCGATACTGCCAGGTAAGGGCCTGCACTGGAGCCCGAGGTCGGGGATCCGCGGGGGCGCAGCAGGGAGCCCGCAGCCTGCGGGTGTCTTCAGAGCGGTGCGCTCCACGGCTGGGAACCCACTGCCGGCTCCCTTCTCCCGCGCTCTACCTCTCTCCCTTCTTCTCTCGCACCTCCTGCCCTCTTTTTCCCATTTTTCTGTCCCTCAGTGCCTCTTCACCCTGCCTTTTCTCTGCCTGTTGGCCGTCTCTGCCCCTACCCTCTGTCTCCCCCACCCTTTTCTCTCCCTGTTGCCTTGCCTTTCCTCATGTTCAGTTGCTCTTTGCCTTTTTCTTCCTCTACCTTTCTCTTTTCCTTTTCCCGCTCTCCTTTTCTTCCTCTTTTCCTTCCTCTCCTCTCTTCCCTTCCAGCTACCCTATTTCCCACTCCTTTACCCCTTTCCTTCTCGTCCCGCCTCCCTCTCTGGTCCCTGGCTTTCCTCCGTCTTCCCTCTTCCCTCCAGAGGTGAAGGACTGTCAGGTGTGTGTCTGTTCTGGGGGACGAGGGGTGCAGCTACAGCTACCTGCGGGGTCCCCCACACACACACCGCCGTCGCCCAGGAGGAGAGGGAGGAGACAGTAGTGGGAAGGGTCCTCTCCAGCACCCTTCCCCTCAGCCCCTCCTAGCCACCCCCTCTCCCATAATGAAGTTCCAGTGGCCAGGTCTGACCCGGCAGCTGAGGACTGCCCTACCTGCCTATCTCACACGCAGAAGCCCCTCTGCCCCTCCCACCTATTCCCCAGCCTGGTACTTAAGACTCCTGTCTGCCTTTCAGACACCAGACTGCCTCATTTCATCTCTCTTGTCTCTCACTGCCACTGTCTCTCTCTCCTGGACAATCCCTAAGTGTTGGTTTCACCCTCAATGGTGCTGTGTCTGTAGCCCCTTCTCCCTCTTCAGTCTCCTGGTCCTGCCCCCCAACTCCACCGCCGCCCTCTTCTTTCAGGTCTGGCCCTCCTCTCTCCTCATGAACCCAGTCCCCCTTCAAGGACTCAGCTGGCAGTATGGGGTGGGGGCAGGAGAGGTGGGTTTCTATGGAGGAGGGACTTTCACAGGCTCTGAAGCCTGTCTTAGGCTGCATTTCTAGGAACCTGACACCACAGCTCCATGAGTCCCAACCCCCCCTGGGTTTGTAAGCCTTTCCCAGGTAGCCCCCATTTCCTCCAGCCCCCTGCTGCCCAGCAGTGGCCAGATGGGGTTCCAAGCCCTCCCAGCATCTCCTCTCCTGTTTTCTACTCAGCTTCTCTATTCAGAGTTGACTGTCCAGAGGTTTACCAGCTGGAGGGCTGGAGGTGAATACAGGCAGAGCCTGGGTAGAAGGAAGGATCAGATTGTCTGCTCTCTGTCTTCGTCTAGGTTCTGGGCAGTAGGTGTCTGGTTCCTTAGAGGTCGACTCTTCAACACCTACCTCTGGTGGGGGGCAGGTTAAGGATTTCCTTGACCCTGAACAGTTACCTGTCCTGCAGGTGCGGACCCATGGGGTAGCCCCATCGCATGTGCCCCTCTGCCCCAGCCAGCTCATGCCTCAGCACCTGTGGGCAGTGAACAGAGCCCCAGCTGGAGCCCAAACATGTGGGGCCTGGTGAAGCTCCTGCTGACCTGGCTGGGTGGCTGGGGCTGCATGGGGCGCCTGGCAGCCCCAGCCCGGGCCTGGGCAGGGTCCCGGGGGGGCCCAGGACCAGCACTGCTACGATCCCGAAGGAGCTGGGTATGGAACCAGTTCTTTGTTATTGAGGAATATGCCGGTCCAGAGCCCGTCCTCATTGGCAAGGTAAGGATTGAGCCCTCCCATGACTACCCTGCCTCTCCAGGCCCTTAAGCCCTGCCCTGTAACTTTATCATTTCTGCAATGACCTTGGTCCCTCAGGATTTCCAACACTCTACCCAGTCCTAGACTTAGACTCTAACCTTCTGTCCCTGTGCGAGAAACCCACTGCCATTTTCCCCTGACCCACACAGCTACACTCGGATGTAGACCGGGGCGAGGGGCGCACCAAGTACCTGCTGACCGGGGAGGGGGCAGGCACTGTATTTGTGATTGACGAGGCCACAGGCAACATCCATGTCACCAAGAGCCTGGACCGGGAGGAGAAGGCACAGTATGTGCTACTGGCCCAAGCCGTGGACCGAGCCTCCAACCGGCCCCTGGAGCCCCCATCAGAGTTCATCATCAAGGTGCAAGACATCAATGACAATCCCCCCATCTTTCCCCTTGGGCCCTACCATGCCACTGTACCCGAGATGTCCAATGTTGGTGAGTACTGCAACTCTGAACGCCCCAGATACCATCTCTTAGAGTGCCCTCTCCTCTCCTTCCCCTCTTGCTTGCTTTCTTTTTTTTTTTTTTTTTTTTTTTGGTTGGTTTCCTGAGTAGGGATCGAACCCAGGCCGCGGTGATGAGAGCGCCAAAGCCTAACCACTCACTACGCCACCAGGGAATCCCCCACCTTGCTTTCTGCTCTACAACCCACCTCTTTCAATTCAACCCGGCTCATGTCTGGGTCCCCCTCATCTGCTGTTCTTTCCCACCTGGCCCTGCCCCTGCTGAGTGGGGTCCGGGACTCCCCACAGGGACATCTGTGATCCAGGTAACTGCTCATGATGCTGATGACCCCAGCTACGGGAACAGTGCCAAGCTGGTGTACACAGTGCTGGATGGACTGCCCTTCTTCTCTGTGGACCCCCAGACTGGTGAGGATAGAGCTCAGGAGTGGTGGGGCAGCCATGGGAACAGGCACCCCATGACCCAGTGTCTCTCCCAAGGAGTCGTGCGTACTGCCATCCCCAACATGGACCGGGAGACACAGGAGGAGTTCTTGGTGGTGATTCAGGCCAAGGACATGGGCGGCCACATGGGGGGGCTGTCGGGCAGCACTACGGTGACAGTCACCCTCAGCGATGTCAACGACAACCCCCCCAAGTTCCCTCAGAGTAAGGAGCCAGTGCTGCAGCCTGGGCCATCCTTGGACCACCCCCACCCCTCTGGAGAAGGCTTCCCTCCCCACCCCTCCCCCAGCCAGGGCCCTGGGAGAGGGAAGTCCTGGGGGAGGGAGCAGAGCTGGGGACCTCTCTAAGAATGTCTCCCCTCCATCCACCCCCAAGGCCTGTACCAGTTCTCCGTGATGGAGACGGCTGGGCCAGGCACCCTGGTGGGCCGGCTGCGAGCCCAGGACCCAGACCTGGGGGACAATGCCCTCATGGCATACAGCATCCTGGACGGGGAGGGGTCTGAGGCCTTCAGCATCAGCACAGACGCCCAGGGGCGAGATGGGCTCCTGACTGTCCGCAAGGTTAGCCTCCTGTCTGCTAAGGCTTAGAGACTCATTCATACCCACCCTGCCTGCCAGGACACCCTTCTCACTGGTCTAGAACAGACTTGGGACCTTATGTTGGAGCTTAGAGATCATGATCATCCCTTCATCTTTCAGATGAGGGCCTGGGGCCCCGATGTAGGGAGTGACTGGCTCAACACTCTTCGTGTAGCAAGACTCTGATGGAGCTGGGGGCACACCTAGAATGACCCACTAAGTCATCTGCCCCACCCTTGACCACCAAGGCCACTGCCCCTCTGGCAGCACCTCTCCTCTGAGGAGGGCTAAGCATTGGATGCGTGTGGGGAAGGGACGCCTAACCTTCGGGGTGCCCGAGCCTACCCCGGTTTTCACATATCTCAGTCACTCCACCTTCCCTCACCATAGTCCCTAGACTTTGAGACCCGTCGTTCCTATTCCTTCCGTGTGGAGGCCACCAACACACTCATCGATCCAGCCTACCTGCGGCGAGGGCCTTTCAAGGATGTGGCCTCAGTGCGTGTGGCTGTGCAGGACGCCCCAGAGCCACCCACCTTCACTCAGGCTGTGTACCACCTGACAGTGCCTGAAAACAAGGCTCCTGGGACCCTGGTGGGCCAGGTCTCAGCCACGGACCTGGACTCCCCAGCCAGCCCGATCAGGTGAGAGGGGCGTGGGGCAGGGCCAGGCCTCCAGGAAGGTGCCCCTTGGCAGGCTCGTCCCACAGAGGATGAGCCTCCTTTACCACAGAACACACTCACTTCCTGGCAGAGGTCTTCCTCCCGGGGGGCCTGGGGCCAGGAAAAGGCTGAAGGACCTGGCTAAGCACTGCCTGACTCTCCACCCATCCTTCTGGGTAGATAATCGTGGTGCCTCCCTGTGGCAGTGCAAGCAGATGTAATCCCATTTGCTGAGTGCAATTGGTCCTTGATCACTCTCACTATTTGTCACACCCTCAATGCTTCATACTTTACCCACTTGATGACATTTTATTCTCACAACTGCCCCATGAAGTAGGTGTTTTCATCACCGGTTGTTTTGGAGGCTAGGCACTGAGAGGTTAAGTAACTTGCCTAAGGTTACCCAGTCAGTAAGTAGCAGAGCTGGGATTCAAATCTGGACTATCTGCCTCAAGAAGAGTCACTCTTAGGGTTCCCTGGTGGTGGTATGGCCATGCTTCAGCACTGTCAATGCTGCGGCCTGGGTTTGATTCCCAGCCAGGGAACCACCAAAAATTAAAAAAAATTAAAAAAAAAAAGTCACTCTTTCCACCTCCCAGCCAACATCACTGTCACAGCACTGAGGTGGATGCTGGTATCATTACCATTTTGTAGTCGAGGAAACAGGTTAAATGATTTATCCACGGTCACACAGCTGGTCTGAGGCAGAGCAGAATAGAACACAGGTCCCCGAGTCCCCAGAACAGAGCCCAGAGTCTGAAAGACAGGCAGTGTCTCCCTCCTCCCACTTTCTCTCTCCCTCCCCCACCCCCAGGGAACCCAGTCCCCTGAGTTTCAGGACAGATGTTTAATGTTGATGACTTCCCAGGGATATTTGTCTTTTAAGGGGACACTACAAGGTCAGACAATTAATTTTGTGAACTCATCCAAGAAAAAGTGCTACATACCTCATCGCTGAATATCACTGTGATCACCTTGGAAGTACTCCCTTGGGAAGCTATGCACTGATGCCAGCACCTACTCCACCCTTCAAAGCAATTTTGAAACTCCTTTTCTGGAGTGGCCATCAGAGCTGACAAGAAGACACCTTACCGAGTTCATTTGTACGGTGCTGCCAACATAAGCGCATGGTAGCAAGTTCGCGAACTTAATTGTCAGAATTTATGTACAATGACAACTCTGATACATAGCTTGGTACATAGCTTCCCATGGGGAGTAAGTACTTCAAAGGTGACCATAGTGATATTCAGCAATGAGGTATGTAGCACTTTTTCTAGGATGAGTTCACAAAATTAATTGTCCGACCTCATATATGAGTTAGGGCTGTGGGTGCATGGGGCAGGTTCTGCCCTGGGAGCTCGGGCCTTCTGCCCAGATGAGCCATGAGGCCCAACAAGGGGAACAGAAGGGAGGGAAGGAAAGAGGGAGGAAGGAAGAAGGAGCAGCAAGCTTTGGCTCTGCCCCCAGCTCGGTTCTATCTTCCCCAGGTACTCCATCCTCCCCCACTCGGACCTGGAGCGCTGCTTCTCTATCGAGCCCGATGATGGCACCATCCGCACGGCGGTGCCCCTGGACCGTGAGGCTCATGTCTGGCACAACCTCACAGTGCTGGCCACAGAGCTTGGTGAGGAGTCCTTGGGCCCCTGGGATGCCCAGGAAAAGGCAGCAGCCTCCTAGCAGAGGGGCTGTCCTAAGTAAGGGGGTGAGGAAGGGAGAATACTGGCATCGAACCCTCATCAGTGTACTGGGTCCTCAGTTTGGATAATCACACCAGGCAGGGCTGCTACTTTCTTAGGCTGAGCTAGGCTGGGCACAGTGGGTCTGCCTGAGCATTCCCCTGACCTTAAATTCACTCCCATACCTGACTTTCCCCATCCCAAAGATCAGCCTAACCTGAAATAGCTCCCAACCCCTGATGAATCCCAACCTGAAGCCTGGAAGACCCTACCCTGGCCACTGTCTGCTTCAGGCTGAGGCCAAGGGCCAGGAAAGGGCTGGACACCTTCTCTAGGAGCTGATTGGGGGGCCCCAGCAGTTGCTCCCAGGGATGCCCTTCAGGGAGCCCTCAAGATAGGGGAGAATTCTGCCTCCTTTCCTGCCTGTTAGTCACTAATCAGTCAGCAGTCACCAGCAGCATAGTTTAACTGCCTCTGGGCAGCTCTGGCCCATGGAGGCAGGGAGACAGCCTCCCCTCTGAATCTCCCTTTATCACCCCTACTTATACCCAGGGTGTCCTATGTTTGCTATGTCCCATCTGTGGGAGTTGTCGCTCTGTGTAGATGTTTGTACATGTAGTGAAGAGCTGTATGTGAGTGAGGTCAGTCCAGAAAAAAAATCCAGCCATAAAATGCCTCTTTTTCATATTTCATGAATGGATACTTTCTGGACAGCCTTTGTATACATGTGGGTGTGCACTTAATGTGTGTGTATGTGTAATTCCATGTGAGTGAAAAATACATGTAACATACATACATTTGTGAGTATATGTCTGTAACTGGACATATGAGGTCAGACAGTTAATTTCTCAAACTCATCCTAGAAAAAGTGCTACATACGTCCTTGCTGAATATCACCATGGTCACCTTTGAAGTACTCCCCTTGGGAAGCTGTGCACCAATGCCGGTGCCTAGTCCATCCTTTAAAGCAATTTTGGAACTCTTTTTCTGGAATGGCCATCAGAGCTGGCAAGGTTATGACACCTTACTGAGTTGTTTGTACGGTGCTTCCAACATAAGTGCATGGTGGCAAGTTCGTGAACTTAATTGTCAGATTTTGGGTATGACGACAAACTCAGCAAAGAGGTATATAGCACTTTTTCTAGGATGAGGTCACAAAATTAATTGTCCAACTTTATATAGTTGAGTGTGTAGAACTACATTATTTGTGCATATGTATAATTGGATGCATTTAGTGATAGGTACAGGTAGCTGGTTATATCTATTGTTTTCTGTGTGTATTAGTAGACAGATAATTTATTATTTACTGTGTATCAGCACTGGTCTAAGTATCAAACATGGATTCATTTCATTTAATCATCACCACAAGTTTATAAGGGAGGTATGTTTACTTCCCCATTTTACAATGAAGAAACTCAGGCAACGAAAAGTTAAGTCACTTCCCAAGGTCACACAGAGATGAAATGCAGACCCAGTCAGGCAGCAGGGTCTAAGCTGTTATCTCCTCCACCGCACTGCTATCAAATGTGTTGAATTATACATTTATAGGTTTGTGTTTATGTCCATGCAGCTGTACGTTACGTAGCAGTGCATGTGCGTGTCTGTGAGTGTCCCTGTGTGTATATGTAGTGTTATGTTATGGCTGCCTGTGTATTTGTAGCCCTGCGTTGTGTGTGTGTGTGCGTGTGTGCGCACGCATGTGTGTGCGCGTGTGTGCGCGTGCATGTGTGTGTGCGCGCATGTGTGTGTGTGTGTGTGTGTGCGTGCGTGTGTGTGTTGCCCCTCACTGTCTTCTCACCCTCTGCCAAATCCTGTTCCCCCTGGAACCCCAAAATTGACTAGCAGGCCCTGGGCCTGTACTGCAGTGAAGAAATGGACCCCACCCCGTGCTGTCTCTGGGATATCCCAGACCCTTTAGCCAGGCAGTGTACTCAGCTTCCTCATCAGGCTGTGACCTTCAGAGCTAGGCAGCTCTCCCTCTGCTGAAGGGAGAAACTAGAGGGACCAGAGGCTCAGCCTAGGAGAGGGTAGGCAGGGATGCATGTTTTCCATTATCTTTTGGGGGGCAGTAGCAGTGAGGAGCAAGGCAGGGTAATGGTGGGGAGACACCTGATGAGGGGATGGGAGGAGAGGGGCCTGTGTCTGCCTGTGGTGCCCAGGTGAGCCTGGCTCTGTACCCTGGTGTGTCATGCAGCTCCTCCCTCCCCAAGGTCAACTCTAAGTGATAATCATTGCTGCACCACAGCCTTCCAGACCTCTGATGGTGTGTGTGTGTGTGTGTGTGTGTGTGTGTGTGTGTGTGTGTTTGTCCTCCCACCAATGCTGTGCATGAAAATGCATTCTCTGGACCCTGGGGGGGTAATGCTGCTTTCACTGTGTATATCAAACATCCATTTCCTGTATGTCGCATTTGTTTTAAATGCTGAATGTCCTTCGAATATATGGTATGAATGTGTGTACTTCATGGCTATTGTCTGTATGCAACCTGTCTACCTTTCATTTATGGTGCATGTGCCCTGCGTGTGGGTTACTGTATACGTATATCATGGGTGCTACATTCCTATTGAGTGTATATTGTGTATTGCACATATCTTGGGCACTGTGTGAATGTTGTGTGCACTGGATGTTATTCCATTCATTTTACATTGTTTGCTGTTTGCAAACTCAATCCATATTTCATGTGTTACATGTGCGTGCTATGTGCTACATGTGGCATCCATGCCCATGCACCATGCATGGTGTAAACTGTGTTGTATGTGCATATATGGGATGTATGTGTTCATGTTCTGGCTTCAGACAGCTCTGCACAAGCCTCCCGTGTGCAAGTGACCATCCAGACCTTGGATGAAAATGACAATGCTCCCCAGCTGGCTGAGCCCTACGACACCTTTGTGTGTGATTCTGCAGCCCCTGGCCAGGTGAGCTGCTGAGACAGAGGGGTGGGACCTCAAGACCGCCAGCTGCCCTCTTCATATGTGGCCTGCCTTCTTCCTCCCAGCTGATTCAGGTCATCAGGGCCCTGGACAGAGATGAAATCGGCAACAGTAGCCGAGTCTCCCTTCAAGGTCCTCTGGGCCCCGATGCCAACTTCACAGTCCGGGACAACCAAGGTGGGTGGCCTCCTGCAACTTTGTTCATTCCTGCCTCCTTCCTCCTCTCGTCCTCTACCACCCCCAGCCCAGGCTGTCTGACCTCTGCCCACCTATCTGGGCCCTCCACCAAACAGAAAATAGGTGTGGATTTGCATGCATTTATTTGTTTGAAAACCTTCCTCATGGGAAGCTGTCTCCATGGGCCAGACTGACCCTACCAGGAAGGGGTCCCAGAAGGTGCCCTAACATCTTTCCTCTCCCACAGATGGCTCTGCCAGCCTGCTGCTGCCCTCTCGCCCTGCTCCACCACGCCAGGCCCCATACCTGGTTCCCATAGAACTGTGGGACTGGGGGCAGCCAGCACTGAGCAGCACTGCCACAGTGACTGTCAGCATGTGCCGCTGCCGGCCTGATGGCTCCGTGGCATCCTGCTGGCCTGAGGCTCAGCTCTCACCCACAGGGCTCAGCACCGGGGCCCTGCTTGCCATTGTCACCTGTGTGGGCACCCTGCTTGGTGAGTCAGGCCACAATGGGACATAGATGTGAGGTCCAGGCCTTTGGAGGTGTGGAAAGGAATCAGGACGCTGAACATACGGAAATCCCACCCGAGGGCTTACAGGACCCCTGGTGCCTGGATTGTCCCACTTCCTGATGCATCCAAGAGAAAAGCTCTGGCCTCCTATCCCTGACCTGAGGATCTATAATGACAGTAACAGGCCATAAAAACTATGTATTGAGCCTCGACTCTGGGCCACACGAGGCACTGGGCATATCACTTAATAGTATTTCATTTCATCCTTTCAGCAACCCTAAGAGGTAAATGCACCTATTTTCCATCCAAGCAGTCAATCTAAGGGTCAGAGAGACTCAGAGAATTTAGAGGGTTTCCCATGGTCACACAGCAAGTAAGGGGTGAAGACAGGGTTCACAAGTTTGCCAGATGTCAGACCTAGGGCTTGCCATCCCTAGGCCACACTTTCTCCTCTGTCACCCAACCCGTCCGCTCAGCACCTGTGTGGCCTCTCCCCCAGCCCTGGTGGTGCTCTTCGTAGCCCTGCGGCGTCAGAAGCAGGAAGCTCTGATGGTACTAGAGGAAGAAGATGTCCGTGAGAACATCATCACCTACGATGACGAGGGCGGCGGCGAAGAGGACACAGAAGCCTTCGACATCAGCGCCCTGCAGAACCCCGACGGGGCGGCGCCGCAGGTCCCTGGCCCGCTCGCGCGCCGCGACGTGCTGCCCCGGACCCGGGCGCCGCGCCAGCCCCGGCCCCCCGGCCCCGCCGACGTAGCACAGCTGCTGGCGCTGCGGCTCCGCGAGGCGGACGACGACCCCAGCGTGCCGCCCTACGACTCGGTGCAGGTGTACGGCTACGAGGGCCGAGGCTCCTCCTGTGGCTCCCTGAGCTCCCTGGGCTCTGAGGCTGGAGGCGCGCCCGGCCCAGCCGAGCCGCTGGACGACTGGGGGCCGCTCTTCCGAACCCTGGCCGAGCTGTACGGTGCCAAGGAGCCCCCGACCCCCTGAGAGCCGGCAGCCCTGCCCGCCCCCGTTGGGGTAGCCTGCACAGGCCCTCTGAGTGAGCCCCTGGGGTCCAGGCAGGCGGCAGCAGCCGAGGGGCCCCAGGCCCCTCCCTTCTCTGTATCCCTCCTCCCAGCTCCCCCAGGGCAATCTCCTTCTTACCTCCCTCCTCCTGAGTTGTCTGTCTCTGTCCAGGGATCTCTGTGTCTGTAACTCTCCCTGTCTGGGCCTGGGTTGTGTGGCTCTGACACTGAATCTCCCTGTTCTGTCACTGTGATTCCACTTTCTCGTGGCTGTTTTTGTCTCTTAGATTCTAAATCTCTCACACATCCTCTCTCTGTCTCCCTTGTCCCCACGCACATGCTCTGTGTCTGTCTGCCCACATCTGCCCCCATTCTCTCTGGGTCCCTGTGACTGGTTTTTTGGTTTTTTCTGTTGTCCATCCCAAAAGCAAGAGAAACTTCCAGCCACTGCTGCCCACCCTCCTGCAGCGGATGTTCTGCCCCAGGTCAGTGCCCCTAGACTGTATGGGGCACGGTGGCCCGGAGCCTTTCCCTGCTCACCACCTCTAACCCGGCTCTCCTGTCTTACAGACCTGCCCGCATGGTTCCATCCATCACTCATGGCCTCATCCTGGCTCTCCTGGCCTCCAGCAGAGAGAGAGAGCCAGCCAACCTCCCAGGGGAGAGCTCCAGCCCTGCACGTGGCCGCCTCCCTGGAGCTCTGCCCGCTATTGGCATCCCAGCTCTGGGCATTGTCTTGTGTGCTTCCCAGGCCCCAGAGGGAGGGGTGGGGAAGGAAAGGGGGAGGGAAAGGGAAAGAGGGAGGAAGGGGAGAGGCATTCATCTCTAATTTCATAATAAACAAACACTTTATTTTGTAAAGCTGGGGCAGGGTTGTGCTTCTACACTCATGTTTCTGTTTGGAGCTTTACTGTGCCAAAGGGTGAGAGGAGAGGCCTAAGCCTTTCCCCTCCTGCTCATTCTTGGTCCTTTGGAGGGGCAGTCCACTTCACTTCCCTATAGATAGAGGAGGATTTGGGTTGGTTCCATTCAGGGAGTAAGGACATAATGACTTGTGCCCACTCCCATCAGCTCCATGGGTTTCTTGCTCTCAAACTGTCCAAGGAAATTAAGATGTGGAGACTGGCCAAATGGAGTGTGGGAAGGAGCAGTAGAGGGTGAGGGCCACAGAGAAGAGGAGAGGTGAAAGAAGAAGAAAGGAAGAGGAACTCCAGACTAGGAAAATGTGGGCGGGGCTGTAAAGGGGGGCAAAGCAGTCTCCCTTGGGGACTGTGGTGCCCATTGGGGAAAAGAACCAGAGTGAGATGGCACAGTCACACTGAATCGGGGCCTACTGTCCCCACTTTTAATTATCCCCAGTTCATTGTCTTATGCTTCACGGGGCACAGAGGAGGAAAGAGGGGACCAGGGAAGCAGAATCAAATCCAAGTGGGGTGGGAGCTGAACGGGAGCAGCCAGGATCCCAATGTCCACTCCCTGGGCAGAGAAGGGATCCACCCAGGAATCAGCAGGAGCACCCAGGGCTCCTAACTCCACACACCTCTCCTATAGACGCAAGTGGGTGGGCTGGGGCGGGTCTTTGTGCCCCTTCCTTCCAAGTGTGGGATGCTGGCAATCAGGGAAAGGTGCTGCCATGAGAAAATGCCTTCTCACACCTTCCACGCCTGCTTGGTTAGGGCAACCAGGTGGTGGGAGAATAAGGACCCTCGCTCCAGTGCTAGAGCAGTCATTTCCTCTGGTGAAGGCTGGAACTGAACCCCTGACTGCCCAAAGGCCTGCAGAAGAGCGTGCAGTGTGTCCCCTGAGGGCCTCAGGAGATGGTTAGGAGGCAGCACCCGAAGCAGGGCATCGGAGAAACAAGGTCTTCCAGTTCATGACAGGAAGGGCAAGATCTCTACCCCTTTTGTCTCACCCTGATGTCTTCATCGAACCTTCAGCAATAAGTGGAGGTAAGGAGGGACTGACCGCGGTGGGCCACTCCTAGGTCGTGAGGGGTGCACTGATGTGGGGTATGCACCTTTGCCTGCTCTCCCAGCCCTCCCGAGCACCCTGCTCTGGTCCTCTCCAAGTCATTAAACTTGGGGAAAACAGGGATAGAGAAACAAGCTTGTCAGCAAGACCCTTGGGCTTATCTCTGGTCTCAAATACCTCATCATCTGGAAGGACAGAACCTGTCAAGGAGAGTGAAGAGGGGCAGGGCCATGGAAGGAAAAGAAAAGGGGAGAGGCGATGGGAGGATACTCAAGAAGAAGGGCTCCCCTCCTGTTCTGCCCTTCCTGTCTGGGTTCCATCTCCCCTCCCAGTTTATGGGAAGTTGGGGGGGGGGGGCACAGAGCATCCCAGGGGACTGAGCTACATGCAGTTCGTAGAAATCCTTTTTTGCTGGGCTCAGGTGACAACCCCAGGCTCCAGAACACCACTCCCTCCCTGCACTTCTCACTCCTGGGGCCTCAGGATAGGGGTGGGAGGGTACACAAGCACTGAACTGGCGGGGTGAGCCCTGGCCCCACCTCCTCTTTACCCTGGAGGATTTTCCCAAAAGTGACAAGGCCTGGCATTCTGCCTGATGAGGGGCCACTCTCCTCATCCAGGTGTACTCCGTTCTTCCAATCCGGTTCCTGTCTCTGCACACAGGAACCACACGTGCATCACCTGCCACACTCACGTTCCACACCTACCCTGGATCACTCACTCACACCAGGACATGAGACCCACACACATCTCTGCACGTGGAGATGCACCTCTTATGCCTGAGTCCATCAAACACTTGACCTCTGGGCAAAAGCTGCCCTTCCTCCCGTGCTCCTCCAGGACTAGGGTCCCTAACCTCCAGGTATCATTCCCAGAGCCCTACCCCTTCTCCCCTGAGGCTGAGGAGTGCACTAGGGGTGAAGAAGGTTGCTGAGGAGGCCACTGGTCAGGTTCTGGACCCTGGCTGGGAGGCTCATCTTCCTACACTGGTACTCCTCACAGCCCCTTCCCCCACCACAATCTCCTCCCCTTGGCCCCCACTGCTTTCCTTCCTGGGGCTCCCTAACCTTCCCTCCTTCCTCCCCAGTCATGCCCTGAAGCCAGAGCCTGGAGGTCTCCCCTGTTTGGCCAGCTCCTGCCCAGAGGAAAAGAACCCTTTGCCTGGGGTGCAGGGTTGGGCTGAAGGCTGGGAGGAGTGCCCAGAGGGAGGAAAGGTGGCCACTTCCTTGGGACTGAAAGTGCAGGGGTGGGATGAGGGGAAGAAGCTTCAGCAACCTTCCTTCAGGCCCCATCTCTTGCTTGACTGCTTTCTCCCCGCAACTTGTCCTAGGGAGGGGAGGGGCAGAGAGGTGTCCCTCCTGCAGCTGTCAGCCTGCATCTCCAAGTCAGGGCTTACAGGGGAACTGGAGGGGGCCAGGAGGGGCAGGAGTAGATGTGCTAACCCGAAAGTTCCCACTGGCACAGCCACCTCCCTCTTCCCTGCGTTCCTCAGAGGGAGCTACTGGAAGGAGAGACTGGAAGGAAGGCAAAGGGAAGCAGGCGCTGGCGGCGGTGGGGGTGGGGTGTAAGACAGGAGGAGAAGTCTGGCGGCAGCAATGACAGGCCCAAAAGAGCAGCCAGCTGGTGGGCTATGGGGATGGCTCCAGGCCCTGGCAGGTAGGGCAAACGAGGCTCCCTGAGCGCACCCCGCCGGGCCCTCAGATCCTCTGGATCCTTTCATTCCTGGCCACCAGGCAGGGCTTGCCCCAGCCACTACTGCCTCCCCAGATGCCTGCAGGGCCCTGTCCTCAGGACAGAGAGGACAAGCAGGGAGAGGATCTGGGAGCAGGCGCAGTGCTGAAGGAGCCCCGCTCTGGAGTGCAAAGTCTGGGTCCAAGCCTCACCTCTGCCACTTACTGTGCGACCGCGGACAAGGCTTCCTGTTCCGTAAAGTGAGGATAATTTTTCCCTTCAAGAGGTTTCACGACAGCTGCATTCAGTAAAGGAGTGATCATTAAAGTCATTAGAGTGAAATGAGGGGGAGGGTCGGTGGCAGAGAAGGAGAGCAGATGTGAGCAGTCTACCACCACCCAGCCTGTGTCCACCTGCACTGCCTCTCCCAGCCTGGGCTACGATCCCCACCTCAGCCCTCCTCACCAGGCTGAGAAAATAACACTCTGGAGCTGAGATGAGGACTAAAATGGGAGGAAGAAGAGAGACTGGGGGTAGGGAGGGCAAAAGCAGAAAAGAGGATGGCAAGAAAAGAGGGTTTAGCACCTAACACAGCGTCTGGCACACAGCACACACGCGGCAAGGCTACGCTGAAAGAAGGACTTGGCACCGAGAAGGAAGCTGGATCAAGCAATCTATTGGGCACCCATGGGAACATGCTGGACAGAGCCATCAACAGCTCTGGGGGGAGTTCCCTGGTGGTGCAGTGGCTTAAGGCTTCGGCGCTGGCGCTGTCAGCGCTGCGGCCTGGGTTCGATTCCCAGCCAGGGAGCTACCCACGTACCAAAATGCAAAAAAAAAAAAAAAAAAAAAAAAATCTCTGGGGAGGCAGAAAGAGGTGGAGACTTGGAACAAATGAAGCCACCCACCCCTAAGGGCTGCAGCCGGAGGCTGTGAGGCTGCTTGCACCCCATTCTCCAACCACTCCCTGGGTTGCACCCCACCCCAAGTCCTACTGCTTCTCACAGAGTCTCAGTCTCAGCGGAGAGCCTGGAGTCTCCTGGTCCCAGCCTCATGGAGGGTTCTCCCCCTTGGACAGCTCTCTGCGCAGTGGCAGGCTCAGAACAGGCCTGGCTGGCCTCCTCGTCATCTTGCTTCTGCAGCTCTGGGAGCTTCTGAAGCTGGGAGTAGAGCACCCAGGCATCGTTGCGTGACACATACTCCCACCCACTCTCTCGCACGTGGAAAAGGTCTACTGAACCTCCGGAGTAGGCGTCGCGGTGGGTGGCGTGGGCCACAGCGCAGCGAGCCAGGGCATAGGCTTCCTGGGTAGTCATGTCGTAGCGGTAGCCGCGGTCCAGCACGCCATAGGCATAGGGAGACCCAGAGCCCACCGAGAAGATGTCCCCCTGCAGGCGGGTGCCATCACTATAGACATAGAAGAGGGCAGGGCCGGAGTGGTCCCAGCCACACAGGGCAGTGGCCACACAGAGATCCAGCCCACGGTAGCGGGACAGCATGGATGACAAGAGTTTGGCAGCGCCAGCCACACTGGGCAGCTGACCTTCTCTCAGTGCCCGCAGCCTCAGCTCCCGCTGTAGCACTCGGTACCATGTGGCACAGTCAGCGGAGGTGCCAGAAGTGGTGCCCAGGAGGTGCTGGTGAACAGGGATGACCTTGCATGAGGCTGGACATGCCACGTAGTTGCCACAGGAGGAACGGGTGTCAGCCGCAGCAATGACTCCATGACGGAAGCGGAAGGCCAGGGTAGTGGTGCCATGAGCCAGCCTGGGGCCATGGGTCTGCAAGAAAGTTTGAGGATCACAGCCCTGGGGCACAGCCCAGCCACCAGCCTGAGGCAAATGAGGTGATGGTCCCAGGGTGTCGGGGGCCTGCCACTTGCACACATCCTGCAGAGCCATCCTGGGGCTGATTGAAGGTTTGAAGGAGAAAAGCAGGGCTTTGCAGGCCAGGTCAGGTGGTGGAAGAGGGACGCTAAGGAAAAGCTGGGCTGCAGCCAGAACTGGCAAGGAAGGCATGTCATCTGTGGCTACACTTCTCCCTAACCCCAAATCAGGTTTGAGGACTGGCTGTTGGAGAGCCCCCTCCCCACCAGAGACCGCAGAGGGGAGACAGGACCAGGCCAGTGGAGTCTCCAGTGCTGGGTAGACAGCTGTCCCTGACACACCTGAGCGTTACCCGCGGAGTCTCCTGTCTGTCATCCTCCAAGCATTTGGAGTGGGGTTGGGGTTGAGGTGACTGCAAAGGAAAGGAGGTGCAAGGAGCAGAGCTGGGTTCCTCTCGTTTTTCCTGTCTCTGCCCTGAAGGAGCTCCCAGTGTAGGAGGAACAAAGACAAGTCAGTGCTCTGAAGCAGTCAGAACAGGGTGCTCTGGCCTGACCCAGGCAGGAGTTCTGAATGTGGAGTCTTCTCCTCAGAGGTATGGGGCCAGGGAACTATGACACTGGCTCAGCTCACACCTTCACCTCATGGTCAAGATGGGGAAGAGAAATGGACTGAAACAAGGACAAAAGAGAAAAGAGCAAGAGAGTCTTGGGAGAGTGGGAGTCGCTCAATCCCTTCCAGAAAGACAGGGTACTGAGGGGCCAGGGGGAAGGAAAACTTGAACCTGGAGCTTTCTTTCTCTTCTGTTTTGGGGTGAATATGAACCTCTATCTACATTCAAAAATGGCATTCCTGAGAGTTCTCCGGCAGCATAGCTTCTCTGACTTGTGTTATAGTTCTAAGGACGTAGCTGAAAGAATCAAATGACTTTCTCTCTCCTGGTCCTGCTTCTGCTTAACAGTTCACAATGCCAAGAGATTGGTATGTAGTTCCAAGGCAGGAGAAACTACTGATCGTGACCCCATAATGCTGAGTCTCAGTCTTAGAACGACCAGGGGTGGTTGAGGGATGGGGTTGGTGGATTCGGACAGCTGGTCCTTCAGAAAGACAAAGTAGACTGGGGCAGAGTGACAAGCTGCAACTACTTCTAGCACCACATGGAGTATATTTTACTAAACATTGCAGCTCCAAGTGGGTGCGGTGGGAATGGGTTTATTCAAAGAAACAGACCCACACACAAAGGAAAGAACCTTGACCACTCGGACATCGTGATGGTGGGGCTGTGACAATTACCTGAAGTCTCAATTCTAAGGGCAGGTATAAACATGTCATAGGAAGACTGGAGAAACCAGGAGGTCACACTAAGGTCCAACTCATCTTTCTCCCTTCCTTTGTGTAGGACCTCATGTAAATTTTATTAAACAGAGAAGAATGCTTCCTCTTTCTAAAGACTAAGTCTTAGACCCTTTATATATGGATAGATTGCTACCTCCCGAGGTCAGGCCATTATCAAGTTAGATCTGGACAGTTGAATGGCCTCTTGATTGACCACCCTCCAGTCTTACCGTCCACACGGACATGTTTTCCTAAAGTATCACTCAAATCCTATGTCTCCTCTACTAAGAAACCGTGCAAGGCCATGAGATGAAATCCAAACCGCCTCTCCAGCCCAGCCTGCCGTTTAAGGCCCACGATGGTCCAATCCACCACAACCTCTTTTCACTCTCTCTCTCATTTTCCCTTCATCTATTTGAATTCTATCCTTTAGAGTCAGGCGTAGGTACTCATACTACCTATTCTGAAAATTCTCCCCAAGTATAGGTTGAGAGAGGAGCGCCTGTGGGTTTGAGGAAAAATGGGAACCCACTGGTATTTAGGGAGATGAATCCAGAACTCCTTGGCAAAGTTTTCCCCCAATCTCACCCCGATCTATATTCACCTCCTCTCTCACCTATGAACTTACCATTTTTCTTCCCCCTCGCCTTATTACAATATAATTGATATATTACATTGTGTAAGTTTAAGGTGTACAATGTGATGATTTGAGATATATATATTACAAAATTGATATATATATTACAATAAGGTTAGTTACCATCCTTTACCTCACCATAATTACCATTTTTGTTGTTTTTGTTATTGTTATTATGATGAGAACATTTAAAAATCTACTCTTAGCAACTTTCAAGTATACAATGTAATCTCATTAACTATAGTTATGGTGCTATACATTAGTTAGATTCCCAGAACTTATTCCTCTTATAACTGGAAGTTTATATCCTTTGACCAACATCTTCCCATTTCCCTAACTCCCATCTCTAGTAACCATCACTCTATTCTGTTTCTTTGAGTTCAGCTTTGTTGATTCCACGTATAAGTAAAATCATACAGCATTTGTTTTTCTCTGTCTGACTCATTTAACTTAGCATAATGCTCTCCAGTTTCATCCATATTGTCAAAATGGCAAGGTTTAATTCTTTGTTATGGCTGAATAATATTCCACTAGATATAAATAACATTTTCTTTCTCTATTTATCCATTGATGGACACTTAGTTGTTTCCATGTCTTAGCTATTGTGAATAATGCTGCAATGAACATTAGCATAAAGATATTGCTGAGACAGTGATTTAATTTCCCTCAGATAAATACCCAGACGTAGGGTTGTTGGATCATATGTGTTATTTTTAATTTATTTTGGAACCTCCACACTGTTTTTAGTAGTGGCTGTACCCATTTACATTCCTATCAACAGCAACACTTAACTATTTGTACCTCTCCTTTTGAGGTCCCCATGAGTAGGGACCAGGAAGCAGAGAACTAATGCAAGGTAAATTGAGAACTCATCATGGAAGGCCTTGAATACCATGCTGAGGAGCTGAACTTTATAGTACACTTTAAAGAAGGTAAACAATAAGGTCAAGATGGTGTTATAGGACAATGTATTTGGTGTTGTGCAGAATAAATTAGAGAGTACAGTTTGGGCCCAGAAAATCAGTTGGGAGAATATGCTAGTAATTCAGGAGTGAGGAGATAAAAAGTCAAACGAAAAGAATGTGGGAAGCATTGTAGAAGAAAAGAAAGTGCCTTAAGATAGAAGTACAAATATTATTAGTGGCAGAGTGACAGAATCACTGAGAGAAATCAGAAAGGGAACTAGTTGTATTATGGAGGAGAATGAAAAATAATATCTGCTCAGTAAACAGAGGCACTCTGCATTTTCCACACCATCCGAGTGTGACACTCAAATAAAGATCTGCTTCATTACGTTCTAAGAGTTGGCTTGGAAAGGGTTGCCAAATTTCAGCATTAGAAATATAACACATGCAGAATCTGCCGGGGAAGAGGAGGAGCTGAGTGGGGCAACTGAGGAAAGTGAAATTTAGATATTGATTGCTGCTGGAATCCAACAAGGCCAGACACTGACTTCATAGAACCATAAAGCAGGAGGCAAGATTTCATCTCCTTTGCACACTTCTTTGCTTATTATGGTTCCCAAAGGGTTGAAAACTGAAGTCAGGTGGAGAGAATGAAATATAGCACATTCCTGAATAAAGACCTTGTCTTAGCAAGCTTAAGTTAAGAGAATCTCTTGGTACATCGGAGCCCCAACTCTCCTCCAGGCTTTGAAATGGTGAATGACTATTTACTCTGTTATTCCGGAGATTAACTGAGAATTTAGTTTGTAGATTAACTGGGCCCTTTGTTTTTCCTTCTTTATTCTTCTATGTGCCTTTTGGGTCCCTCATTACTTATTAGAATTTCTACTAGAGGATAGGAGTAAAGAGAATATTGAACTTTAAAAATTGGTTACTGCTAGAGAACGTGGGCTCTACCAACGATGTAAAATGTAGCTTGGACACCAGGTTAGGCCGGGAGGACTCACAGCTAAGGTTTAAGAACCAATTTTCAACCAGTCACGCCCTTCTCAAAGATGGCCGGCCTCACTTCCCTCACTCAATATGGGCGTTTCCGATCGCTTCCTAGGAATTTGACGTTAATCTAACATAGTACTGCTTCCATGATCAAAGCTAAAATGACAGCCACATTTCTTTAGAATTTAAGGGTAGTAAAAGCTATTTTTTTCTTTTTCTGCTCATTAAAAATGGTCCCTGGCGTCTGGCTCTTGTTTTAGAAGGCGTGGTTGCCAGAAGTTAAAATGGCTCCTCCCCGGGATAGATTTGATAGGAAGTGAAGCTGTGACGCCAGGGCGTTGCCCGGCCGTTCCCTACAAGGCGTTCTGGAGCTACTTCCTTTTGCCCTGACTAGACATGGCGCTGGCCAGCTTGTTGGAGAGGCCGCTGCCGGTGAACCAGCAGGGGTTTTTCGGACTCGGGGGTCGTGCGGATCTTTTGGATCTCGGTCCAGGTAGTCCCAATGATGGGCTGAGCCTGGCCGCGCCCAGCTGGGGTGTCCCAGAGGAGCCGAGAATCGAAATACTTCATGGAACCACCACCCTAGCCTTTAAGGTGCGGACCCAGCCGCCGAGCTGGGCTGAGTCTGGCGCGCCGCGCCCTTCCTGGTCTCCCAGCGGGACCGGTGCCCGCGGTGGTCCCGGCCACGAAGCCCAGGCAGAGGCTCGGGCCTCTTGTCCCGACCTGTGCGGTTTCGCTGCCTCATTTGCCCCGGGAGGCCGCGGTTCTCCCTCCAGCCGGAGAAGGGGGTGGGGTGGGGTGGCGGTTAAGTGGGAGAAGGAACCCGAGGCTGCTTGGGATGATTCCTAGGCGACTCCAGGTTGTTTCTGTCCAAGAAAGGTAAAGGCCGGAGCAGCACTGATTATTGGCAAAGAGAAGGCAGTTGTAACCGTTCACCAAAGGTTTTGGAAACTGGTTGGTCCCTCTAGGCGAGAGTAACAGAAACGCTGTGGCAAGAGGGGAGAGCTTGGTGGGAGTTCTGTACTAGAAGCCAAACAATTGGGATTTCTGGCCCAAGTTTGCAATAACTAGCTCTGCTATCTTGGGCAAGTCATTCTATCACATTAAATCTGTTTTCCTCATCAATGAAATGAAGGGAATAATGTTTATACCGGTGTCACGGGACTGATGTTAAGCTCAAGTGACATTAATACTTGGGAAAGCATATTATGAAGTATAAAACGTCAAAGAAATGTTCTGGGTTTACACTGATGCAAAAAGAAATCTCGAGATATTTTTGTGGTCTGATGTGGCCTGCTTTGTGTTTTCCGCCTAATAGTTTCAACATGGAGTCATTGTTGCAGCGGACTCCCGGGCCACAGCTGGTGCCTACATTGCCTCCCAGACAGTAAAGAAGGTGATAGAGATCAACCCCTACCTGCTGGGCACCATGGCTGGGGGTGCAGCGGATTGCAGCTTCTGGGAAAGGCTATTGGCTCGGCAGTGTCGAATCTATGAGCTTCGAAACAAGGAACGCATCTCGGTAGCAGCTGCCTCCAAGCTACTCGCCAACATGGTGTATCAGTATAAAGGCATGGGGCTGTCCATGGGCACCATGATCTGTGGCTGGGATAAGAGAGGCCCTGGTGAGTTAAGCTTCAACCAGAAGATTCTTGGGCTGACACTACATAGATGAAGAGATAAGAAACAAAGGGCTTTGGATCATTAGTGAGGATTTGTTGATTAGTTTCTCAACCCTTCTCTTGGTTCAAAGAAGGCCCTGTAGTGTAGAAAGGGCATGGAGTTAGACCAGCTGTGTCATTGACTCCTGTGTGACATTACACAGGTTGCTTATTTTCTCAGTCTCTGTTCCATCATCTGTTTGTTCCATTGGTTAAATGAGGTAATACACATAAAGCATGTAGTGCCTGGCACGTAATGGTTTTCCTCCTGTTCCCCACAAAATAATAGGACCTACAAAGACTGTATTTGAGAATTAAAATGCGTAATAATAGACATAAAAATGCTAGTCAGTGCTACCTAATAGAAATATTTTGAGCCACATAATGTGATTTTAAATTTTCGAATGGATATATTCAAAAAGTAAAAAGCAGGTGAAATTAATTTTAACAGTTCATTTAATCCAAAATACCTAAAATATCATTTCAGTATACACCATTAGCCCCATTTCAAATGCTCAACAGCCACATGTGGCTAGTGGCTACTGTATTGGACTATGAAACTCTAAGATACGGGAAGGAGCCATTCAAAAGTTAGTCAATTCTCATCCCTTTTTTCCTTTAGAGAGTCTTTGGCCTAGAAGGGGCCTTGATGCTCATCTCCTTTCATTGCTTGATACACTCATTCTAGGTTCTATTCTATTATCTCTGAAAAGAAATTCCTTAGCCTAGTTTCCTTTCCAGTATATAAAAATCTTGTCAGGAGGTTCAAACTTATATCTGACAATCAGCTCCTTTTTAGCCAATTCTGAATGTCCCTTTAGTCAGTCTGGAATACAGCTAGTCACTTTCTGTGTAATTTTCCTACTTGATGCTTGAAAATAGTTATTCTTTCCTTCAATTGTTTTTGCTTCATTTCGTTTACCTGCTTACTAAGTGCCTAGTTTTCGTCTGTCAAACAACTGTAGGATACCTACCACTTTTTCACATGCTTTGGAGAATATCAGTTCACTAGTCAGTGGAAGATGAATAAGGAGATTAAACAGTAGATGTGAGAAAGGAGCTGGGTCTGTTACTTTGGAAATTGAGTCACTTTTCTCTTTGAAAGGTGTGAAAAAACAGTTCCACACACCTTGTGTGGTCAGGGAAGCATTTTGGAAGTGCCACTTTGAACTCTTAAGCTATTTGGTTTGTTCCAGGCGATGGAAACAGTCAGTGTGAGAGAATACAGAAGCTGGCTAGCGAGAAAATCCAGAAAGTTAGGGCACAGCACATCGTACCTTCTCAAGAAGCCTTTCTGACAACGTGTCCCATTCAGGATGAGTCAGCCCCTTGCCTCATGAAGCAGACTAAGATAAGGTTACAGATTACTTACAAGGCTTAATGAGATGAATACCATTTTTAAAAGAATTAATAAAATGCTGAAGGAGTTTTGAAGAGGAGGGGATTACTTCTTTTTTTTTTTTTTTTTTAATGTGGGTAGTTCCCTGGCTGGGAATTGAACCCAGGCCGCAGCACTGACAGTGCCAACGCTGAAGCCTTAAGCCACTACACCATCAGGGAACTCCGAGATTACTTCTGATGGTAGGAATTGGGGAAGACTTCAGGAATAGGTGGCAGTTGTCCTAGATGTGAAAATGAGAAGAAAGAAATACAATGAACAAAGAAAGGGAGGGAGGAAAGAAGCATGAGATTTTGTGGGAGTAACTGGAAGTCCAGTTTGATTGGAACTAAGGGTGCATGAAAAGTAGTGATCCATAAAGCCAGAAAGTAAACGAACCAGATGTGAGCCAGCTAAGCAAGGTAGTGTATGCAGCACTGGAACCGAGGAACTCAGTTGGGATAAACATGAGAATCATCTGAACCTAAAAACTGATAAGGGCAGTGGTTCTCAGCCTGGCTGTAATTCGATCACCTGGAGAATTTAAAGAAAAAACGAAGCTCAGCGCTTGTTCCCCCACCCCAGACCAATTGAAAAAGAATACCTGGGGCAAGTCCAAGATGTGTTTTAAAAGCTTCCTTAGATAATTCTGATGCATAGTGAGAGTTGAGAACCACTGAAATAAGAAAAGATTAGTGAAGCCATGGGCAGAATTTGAAAATACAGGAGGAATGATGGGTTGGTAGGGCACAAGAGAGAAGAGTTTGGTAGGTAATGGGGAACCATTGATAGTATTTGAGGACAGGAAGTTTGAACCTGAACCTGGTGACAGGGCATCCTGGTGCAGACGTCAAGCAGGCAGTTGGAATTGATAAAATTTTATTAAAATCTTTGTCTAGGGAGTTCCCTGATGGTGTAGTGGTTTAAGACTTCGGCGCTGGTGCTGTCAGCGCTGGGCCTGGGTTCAATTCGATTCCCAGCCAGGGAGCTACCCACATACCAAAAAAGCAAAAAAAAAAAAATCTCTGTCTAAATTTTCATTGGCTGACTTCTTCATAAAGGGCCAAACAGTAAGTATTTTATGTTTGCAAGCCCTATGGTCTTTGTGTCAACTACTTAACTCCTGTTTTAGCATAAAAGCAGTCATAGTCAGTATATACATAAGCAGGTATGGCTGTGTTCCAATAAAACTTTATTTGCAAAAACAAGACCTGGCCAACCCCTCCCTGGTCTATATCAGTACTGCCCAATAGAAATAAAATGTGTGCCATACTTACAAGTTTAAACTTTATAGTACCACATTTAAACAAATTTTTAAAGGGGAAATTAATAGCATATTTTATTTAACTCAGTAGATCCCAAGTGTCATTTCATCATGTGATACTAGCTTCATTTGAAATGCTCAATAGTCACATGTGGCTAGTGGTTACCATAGTGAACAGTGCAGGTCTTTACAATATGATTTGGAACTCTAGGCTTTATTTTCTACTGTGTGATACATGTCTTGTGCCCCAGATAGTCTAAACTTATCTCTGACAGTACCTGAAGTTCTGTGCTTGAAACCTAAGACATTTGAATTATACTTTTTGATTGTATGAAGATGACAGACAAGGTAGTTACTACAATGTGAGATGAGATGGGGAGGCATGTTGTGTAGAATCCCAGAGTCTTAATATTTAATTTGATTATTTTAGCTTTTTTTAAAGTAATTTTACAGAAGTGCTTTTTTCCCTTGTATTTGTTGGTCTCCTCTGGGTTTCAAGAGTGATAGAGAGCTGTTTCCTTGGAGGATAAATTAGATGTCAGAAGGGATGGTCATTTTCCTGCTAATTTCATCTCTCTTTCTAGGGCTCTACTATGTGGACAGTGAAGGAAACCGGATCTCGGGGGCCACCTTCTCTGTAGGTTCTGGTTCTGTGTATGCATATGGGGTCATGGATCGGGGTTACTCCTATGACCTGGAGGTAGAACAGGCCTATGATCTGGCCCGTCGAGCCATCTACCAAGCCACCTATAGAGACGCCTACTCAGGAGGTGCAGTCAATCTCTACCATGTCCGAGAGGATGGCTGGATCCGAGTTTCCAGTGATAATGTAGCTGATCTACATGACAAGTACAGTGAATCTTGCCCCTGAAAGAGGATGACTATTGTTGGTAATAGGAACACAGCTCTCCATCCTATAGTGGAGGGGTTCCCAATTGTATTGATTATTTTTTTAAAGCTCTGTGTGTTACCAATTGTTAATGAGCTTCTGCAGAGGTAATGATTTACTTTCTTGGATGTTAACATTACACTACTCAACCTCAGCCTGTGTTGTGTCTTTTGTCTGCACTGTCCCTCCTCCAAGTACTTAACAGTCAAATAAGCCTGGACAGTGGGAGGGAAGTGACTGTAATTACAGGAAACAGTGATGTGAAGACATTGTCTAGTGAATACATTTAACATCCCCACTCATGGAGCTAATAACAAAGGAGAAGGAGAGAGAGGCAGGGAGGAGGGAGAGAATTCCTGATTCTGTTTGCAAAGATGAAAAGTTGATGAGGTGGAAAGATGCACAGGGCTGTATGAGACAGAGCTGCAAAGGAAAAAGCTCTCTTCTCACCCTGTGGTGCAGGAGGAGAAGCTGATACTACATGCAGAGCAGAAAGGTGAAAAAGGTAAATCTTGAATCTTAAACCAATGGGGAAGGAAGGTTTGGACCCTGGTGAAAGGGAGGACAAAAAGGTGAGTATGAAAGCAGTAGTGACCACAAGCTTGGCCCTCCAGTGTGTTGGGAGCAGAGAGGGATGATGGTGAGCTTTATTTCTCCCGGGCAGACAGCAGCACAAAACTCACTGGAACACATGGGTGGGGCAGAGGCCCTGCTGGGAGCAGAAAGATGGCTGATTTATCACACCCAGTACTGAGAGGGTTCCCACACTGGTGGCAGCAGATGGCAAGGCCTTCTGTTAAAGAGAAGACATAGACATAAGGGAGACAGAAGAGGTTGATGGGAGAAACCTTTAAAAAATGGGAAAGGAGGACATAAACAATACTGCCTTGTATTTAGTTACCAAGAAGGAAGAAAGTGGTTCGTGAGGGTGACAAGCCAGTGTCATGTTTTGAGGCTGAGGGGCTGGGAGGGGTTGCTCATAGAAGCAGAGTGGGTAAGGAAGGCCTCATCCCCCCATGCTGTGGCATCCTTGGATCTTCCCTTCCCCCCGCAGCCTATATGCAGTTGCCTTATTGATTGATGAGGGCTGTTGGCCAAGAACTGATCAAGGCTTGTTAATTGCATTTGTCAAATGCAGGGAAATTGGGAATTAGTGAGATTGAAGAAGGGAGTTCGGAAAACAAATGACTCTAGTGCCTAAAGAGATTCGTTTTGCTGAAAAGTGCCTCAGGAGTCCATGGAGTCAGAGCAGCTAGAGTGGACCTGGACCTACGCTGGTAGGGAGGAGCCACTGGCCAATGGTGAACTATGTGAGAGGCACAGATGGTCATGCTCCTCTTAGGATACTGGTTGGCAGATCTTTTTAAAAATGAGGATTTTTTAAAGAAATGAACTCAGGAGAAATCCCAATACCTGAAAGAAATCAAATCAGTTTGAAACAGAGTTGAAGGGTCCAGAGCCTCAACCACTGAGTTTTCCTCTCCCTGGAGCCACTTCTCACAACACCCCCACCCCCATATATACACATACTCCCCAGCACTTCCTGGAACCCCAAGGAACATAATTTGAGAATAAGTACCCTGGGAAATAACCGTGAGGGTGGAAAGAGAGTTGATGATTGGAATTCTTTTGCATGATCTCAGAGAGCATTAAGACTCCGGAGGCTCTTACCCATGAAAAAAACATTCAGTATGGAGAGAAGCCCTGGTCTTGAAGCAAAGCTCCCCTTGCCCTGTTTCCGTCTCACATGGTTTTGGCAGTGGCCTGGCTGCTTTATGTAAACACCTATTCTGCACTGGCTGAGTCCTTATGTTCTGGCAAGAAAGTGCATAACCAACAGTCCTATGTGCTTTCTGGCATATCCCTGTTTTCTCTCCCCTCCTGGATCTTGGATAAAAGCAAGACTCACTTCATGGAAGAAATCAATTCATGGTAGGTTTTCTGGAAAGAAAGAACAGCAGTAGAGGAAAACTGTCTCTAGGCCCAGTGCTATCCTCTGTGCATTGTGGTTTTTTGCTGCTGGGGACTGCTGGGGAGTTGGCTTTGCAGCGCCGTGGTATGTCCCTGCTTGTGTGGGGATGATGGATGCCACATAGCATTGGAGAGATGCTGCTGAGTGGAGTGTACCAGTTCAGGGACTCCCATCAGATTCATTTCCCAGTGCAGTCCTCTTGACAAAGGATGATGGAAAAGAAATTGCCTTAAATAGCTGGAAGATTAATTTTTCTTGGCAGTTCCCAGGCGTCCAAGGGACAGGGTTCTTTAAGTGATGTTTGACAATTTCTCCTTCCACAGATAGCTCAGTAACACCAAAATCTGACTCCTCAGAGAAGGTGATGGGACTAATCTGATTTAAAAAGGGAGCAAAAACACTCCTAGAGGCCACATTCTTTCTGTTGCTAGCAGGGTTTGAAGGCAGATGTGCCCCATAGCATCTCGCGACACCAGGCAAGGGAGGGGTCTGTGGGGAGTAGCAGTGCACAGCAGGGTGAGGACAATGTTCATGAGGGAAGGTGAAAAGGTAGGTGAGGACATGGTGGTGGTGGTGGCACAATGAAAGCAAATCAGGGACTGAAGCATAACAGTTAACTGAGAGTTCCCTCTTTAGGCAAAACCAGAAAGTCAAGGTCTCTTGATATCTTCCTCAGCTAGCAAATAAGGAAACTGTCAAAGCCATTTGGGGAGTGGAAGTTTACATCCTCTGAGGGGAAATAAAATAACTGATTTATTCTGGTCCATGGATTCTACTGGTCTGTCAGGAAAGAAAAGCAAGAGGTGGGAAGAAAAGGGAGTAAGGTAAAAACAAAGGGGGAGGGGACTGGGAGGAACATGTCCCTTGCCTCAAAAGTAAGGGGGATGATTGGGTCAATGGGCATATCTTATTTGGTTTTGTTGTTGTTGTTTAAATTGCTTATTCAATCATTACAGTTTAAGCCTTCAACTTTAATGTTTTTTCAATTTTCAAAGTAGGGTGGGGAAATGTTGTTTTTTTTGTGTTTTTGGTTTTTTTTTTGTATGTGGGTATTTCCCTGGCTGGGAATCGAACCCAGGCCACAGCGTTGACAGCGCCAGCACTGAAACTTTAAGCCACTACACCACCAGGGAACTCCTCATTTGGTTTTTTATTTTGTTATTTTTGTTTGTTCTTGTAGAAGAGCCCCTCCTGCCAGGGCTATAACAGAAGATTAAGTACTTTGAAACCAACAGCAATGACCTCAGGACTTGATTAAGCACTTTAAGATTTAAAATTATAATATATTGAAAAAAATTAAAAATAAATATGTAGTATATTGCAACCAAGCTTCTCTGCTGTTTTTGTTTTCTAAATTCTAGTTTCCCTTCAGGAAGCCAGAATCATATTGGGAAAGCTTTAATTATAGTGGGCAAAGGAGAGAGCAAACACAGCAATCAGAACTGCTCTGATCAGCAGCTGCTGCCACCTCCTACCTGACCCAGGCTGCCGGCTCTAATCACCCTTCCCACCCACATCAGCTGACTGTCCACATGCCTGCAGTGCTCCCCAGGCCTGGCCTCAGAGCCAAGTTCTTGCTTCCAGGGGCTATGCCTTACTGAAGCATTTCAATAAAAACCATTTCTAAAATGTCCCGTTTGCAGCTGTTAGTGGGTCAGGCAGAAGAAATTCTACCCACGTCAGCTTCTTGGGTTTATTTAACCCAACTCATTTCTCCCTGAAGCTTTTGTGTCTGAGTTAGGTGCCAAACCTAACTTGGTACTTAACCCTTTATAGTCCAGACTTAGCTGTCATCAGGCATGAATATCTGACTTTGTTTATTTGATAGGAAATCAGACATCATGGATGCAACCTCTTTTGATGCCATCCTCTCAAGCTGTCCCTTCTTTCAAATCTCCCTTTGCTTGATTTCATGTTTTTTCTCTGCTCTCTCTCTCTCTTTATAAAAATTCCCTTTTCTTTCCTCTGCAGAATTTAAATAAAAACCAATCAATCAATAAACCAAGTGCTGCTTATGGACTTTAATGTAATAAGAAAAGGTTATCACTAGCTGCCGGGTACCCAAAAAGCTGGTGTTACAGAAGGAAACAGATGAAATGCCAGGAGTGAGCTAGAGAGAACAAGAGACAAATGAGAGACACACAGAAAAGCGACTCTTGGACAGCAAGAGTGAGATTGAGCAAAGTGGAGAGGGAGACGTGGACGTGGCAGAGAAGATGGATGGAGACATTGATGAGCAGAGCTGGACTGTGAAGCGAAGATCAGGGAGTAGGAAAGGAGACTCGGAAGGACAGTGATAGAGAGTGGGCAGAGAAATAGGGAGGAAGGAAGCGGCTGGAAGCTAATGCACAATGAAACATGTCCCCCTGGAGACAGATAATTTCTCCAGCCATACATAATGAACACGTGCCTCTCTATGTGTTGCCCCTGTACTGTCACAGTCACTTAGATTCCACAAGAATCTTTCCACGTCTTCATTGCTTGTACAAGGGTGGAAAGATCTGAGCTCTCTCAGAATCACCTTCTCAATCTAGCCAGGCCAAACACAGAAAAGTAGAAACCTTTTTCAGAAGAGGAGAAGGGTAAGTGAGTTAGGATCACATATTCAGTACCTTTTAACATTTTATTTTTAGATTCATGAAGAGGTTCTCTCTCCCCTCACCTCCATATCCCCCTGGCCATACATCCCCTTTTTTCTTTACATGGCCACAGGTCAGGGCCAAGGCTTCTCAAATATGGACAGAGGGGCTACAGACTTCCAGGAGGACAGGGATAGCAGGTGCTTTAGGTGAGAAGGAAATAAGCAGGTCCAAGTAGGAATGTGGGTAGACCACAAGGGAAAATCAAGGGGATATTTTGCAACTACTGCAGCTCTTTTCCCAGCCTACCCTCAATACTGTCACTATCCTGGGATGTCATACATTCTAAGTTTCCCCAAGCACACAGAGTTTCACATAATACATAGGCCCTTTTTCATGGCAGCTAATCTCGAGTGGTGACCTATGGTTTTGTCTGATTAGAGGGAATCCACTGAGCACCAGGGTTCTGTGGGAGGGTTCATAATCATCCTGTGTCCCTTGAGCCTTGAGGCTGCACTCACAGCTTAATCTTTAGAAAAGAAACCAATGGAGCATTTGGAGGTGGGCGGGGGGGCGGGGGGGGCGGGGGTAGTTCCCTGGCTGGGAATCGAACCCAGTATGCAGCGGAGTGCTGAAGCCTAGCCACTACACCACCAGAGAACCCCCTTAATGGAGCATTTTAAACCAGAACAACAGATTAAACATAGTTTCGCATCTCTAAGTACCTCCCAAAAAGGACAAATGCTCATAAAGGTGGGTCAGCCTTGAGTCAATTAGGGGCAGCAGTGTTCCACATTTCATTCAAACTGCCACATCGAAGAGCATCTATGTAGGGTCTCTGTTTCATGCTATGTCTGTTTTACTTTTCAGTTAAACACTGTATCAGGCATGTGCAACCTGTGGCCCAGGACAACACTGAATGCAGCACAACACAAATTCTTTTTTTTTTTTTTTTTTGTATGTGGATAGTTCCCTGGCCGGGAATCGAACCCAGGCCGCAGCGCTGACAGCACCAGCGACGAAGCCTTAAGCTACTACACCACCAGGGAACTCCATCAACACAAATTCTTAAAACTTTTTTTTTTTTTTTTTTTTAAATGTGTGGCCCAAGACAATTTTTCCAGTGTGGCCCAGGGAAGCCAAAAGGTTGGACACTGCTGCACTATACTGTACTTGTTTGTTTCCCAATGTTTAGCATGGTGCAGGCTACTCAGTAGAGATAGTATAATAAATGTATTTTTAATGAATGAATGAAGGATTTCTTTCACTCATGGTGTCCTTAGGCCAGTCTCTCTCAGCATTGTGATTCCCTGTTATTGTTGAATTTATAGATGCTATTTGCTGTTTTTAAACAAACCATGAAACAGATTAATTTTTAAAACTAAGACAAATTACAATTAATTGCTGTAAGGATTTTTTTTTAATGTTATGCTGTCTTCTGCTTATAAATGAAGGCAACTAGGTATGATAAAAAGCAGTTTTGAGAAGCAGATCTACCCATTCCCACCTTACCCTGCTATCTTTCTCTTCAAATGGCAGGATTCGTCTCACACAAAATTTGGTCAGACCCTGAAGAATTGAGCTCCAGGTGTAGCTCTGTAGGTTATCTCCCTTAGCATATTTTGTTTTCTTTTGTTTTGTCTTAGATTCATGGACAGAGGCTTCGCTGATATCAAGCCTGGTCTCTGGATGTCAGGTACATGAGTGAGTTGCTGTTTATAAGGGAAGGACTAATGGTTAACGTGGTGAGAGAATGTTATATCACCAAGCTCCACACCCTAAAAACAGACAAGCCACTTTTCTTGTGTTTGGTTTCCTTCACAATCTAGAGTTGCTGCCCATTGTTTTTCTTGCATCTGTTTAAAAAATGCTTTGACATCCTAGGTGGTGTTTATTAACATCCACTTTGGAATTTTCAGAAGCATTATAATGGAGTCCTAAAATCAATCAGAGAATCCCAGAGTCTATGAGACCATTTCCTTGTCTCAAGAAAGGGATGAGTCTAAATATCTAAAGTAAAAATTTTATTTATTTATTTTTAATTTTGAAATGTTTCAAAACTTCAGAGAAGTTGAAAAAATAGTACAACAAATACCCATGTACCCTTCATATAGTTTCACTAATTGTTATGATTTTGCCACATTTGCTTTACCTCTATATGTATATATCCATTTATTTATTAATATTTATTTTATTGAATCATTTGAAAGTAAGTTTCAGAGATCATGACATCTTACCCCTAAATGTGCCTCCTAAGAACTAAGATATTCCCTTACAAAACCACAATTGCCAATATTACACCAAGAACTTCTATACTATATAATCTTATTATCTAATTCAGGCCATATTCAAATTCCCCAACTGTCCCAATAATGTTCATTATAGCTTTTTTTTTTTCCTGATCCAGGATTCAATCAAGGTTCACACATCATTTAATTGCCATGTATTTTTGGTTTCCTTTAATTTAGAACTGTCCCTTATATTTGTGTGTGTCATTTATGACATTTATACCTTGTAGAGTCCAGGTCATCATTTGTTGTGTGCAATATGGATTTGTCTCATTCTTTCTTCACAATTAGATTCAGGTTAAACATTTTTAGCAAGACTATTACCTAGCTGATATTGCATACTTAATGTCAGTTCATTACATTATTGGTGATGCAAAGTTTGCCTGCTAGATTTCTCCATTGTGTTTGCCCTTTGTAATTAATTAGTAAACTAATAAGTAAAGCAATTATTTTAAATGCCTTTTTCTTTTTTGGTTGGTTCCCTGAGCGGGGATCGAACCCAGGCCGCGGCAGTAAGAGCACCAAAGCCTAGCCACTACGCCACCAGGGAACCTAAAGCAATTGTTTTTAGATTATGTGGATATCCTATTCTCCCACAATCTTGCACCCATTGGTTTTTGCATCCACTGAGGATCACTCCTGTATCAGTTTTTGCATTGGTGGTTGCCAAATGTTGGTTTTGCAAATTCTGTCATTTCCTCTACATATATTAGCTGCCAATCTATCTTCTTCTGCTCTCTCTCTTTTTCATCTTCCTCCTCCTCCATCTTTTTTGTATTTATCTTTAATTTTTTTTTTTTTTTTTTTTTTTTTTTTTTTTTTTTTTTTTTTTTTTTTTTTTTTTTTTTTTTTTTTTTTTTTTTTTTTTTTTTTTTTTTTTTTTTTTTTTTTTTTTTTTTTTTTTTT
>PVJL010002388.1:133085-199953 GCA_004026885.1 Lyroderma lyra | reverse complement strand
AAAGGGATGGAGCAATTTAGTTTGATTATTAACAGAAAATTGAAAGCAATGAAGAAACAAAACTCATGGACACGGTCAATAATTTAGTAGTTAACGGAGGGTAAGTGAGGAGGGGGTGGGGGAGAAGGGACAGGGACACAAATATATGGTGATGGAAAGAGAACTGACTCTGGGTGATGAACATATAATACAACACCTATAAGATATAATGTAGAATTAAACACCTGGGACCTATCTAATTTTTACTAATCAATGTCACTTCAATAAATTTAATTTTTAAAAAAGACACTAAAAAAATCATACCAACCCTCAAAAAGTAACTCTTCAGCATGTGTGTGTGTGTTTGTGTGTGTATAGTCATGCTTGTGTGTTTACAGTTTTTCAGCTCCAATTAAGTAAACAGCTCAATGACTCTACTCATACATACTTTTGTGAACACCACTCAAATCAAGACATAGAACATTTCCATTATCCTAGAAAGTTCCTCATACTTTTTTTTCAGTTAATCTCCTCGTAACTCCATCACACCCAAGGAAACCATTTTAGAATGTTAGGTTTTACTTCTTTTACTCGGCATAATGTGTGTGAGATTTACCCATGTTGTTGTGAGCATCAGTAGTTTATTTCTTCTTATTGCTGAGTGGTGTTCCATTGTGTATGGGGTCTGACAATTAAGTTTGTGATCTCATCCCAGAAAAAGTGCTACGTACCTCATTGTTGAATATCACTAGGGCACCTTTGAAGTACTCCCCTTTGGAGCTATGCACCGATATCAGCACCTAGTCCACCTCTCAAGGCAATTTTGGAATGGCCATCAGACTTGTCATTGGATTACCTTTGATGTCCTAAATGTCATAAAAATGTCTTCCTTTCAATATTTCCTTTATCTTTGGGTAAAGAAAAAAAAGTCTCTGGGGGCCTGGTCAAGTGATTAGGGAAGGTTTTCCAATATAGTTATTTGTTCACTGGCTAAATAAAAACTCCCTCACAGACAGTGCTGTGTGAGCTAGTGCATTGTCATGATGCAAGAGACATGAGTTGTTGGTGAGAAGTTCAGGTTAGTTTTGTTTTTTTTCATGAAGACTTTTCAGCACTTCCAAATAGTAAACTTGGTTGACTGTTTGTCCAGTTGGTACAAATTCATAATGAACAATCCCTCTGATACCAAAAACATTAGCAACATTGTTTTGACTATTGATTTGAATGGATGGAACTTTTTGGGTTATGGAGAATTGGCTGACTTCCACTGTGCACTTTGTTTCAGGGCCATATTGGTAGACCCATGTTTCATCAGTGATAACATGGCGCAAAACACCATCTTGCCTCTCCAAACGGTCTTGGCAAACTTTGACTCTCCTTTTCTTTTGTTCATTGGTGAGCTCCTTTGGAACCATTTTTGCACACACTTTTCCCATGCTAAGATTTTCAGCTAAGATTTTCCTAACTCTTTTTCTATCAATGTGTACTTGGTCTGCTATGTTTCTCATAGTCAGTCAATGCCTTTGATGCACAATCAATGAATTTTTGCAATGTTGTCATCAGTTCTGCTCATTACTGGCTGCCCTGACCTCTTCATCAGTGACACTTTCTCTCTCCTCAGAAAAATGTTTAATCCATTTGTACACTGCCATTTTCTTCATGGCATTATCTTTATACACTTGGACTAACATGTCCCTGATTCACTTCCACTCTTGCCAAGTTTAACAAGAAGTTTAATATTTGTTTATTGCTCTAATTCAAGTTCCGACTTTGTTGCAACTGCACACAGAAACACACAACAATAATGAACATACTCAGCAAGACACCGCCACAAGTCCACATGAACACAGCTGTGAGATAGAGATATACCAAGATTATGAAACCTTACCTAGTTGTTAGTACAGTGCTGCCAACATAAGTGCATGATGGCAAGTTTGCAAACTTAATTGTCAGAACTTATCTGGTGTACCACAATTTGTTTATCCATCCTCATGCCGATGAACATGGGAGTTATTTTCATTTCTTTTATTACAATGAATAACACTGCTATGAAGACATGTATACAAGTCTTTTGAGTGGACTTACATTTAACTTTTTCTTGGCTAGATAGATACCTAAAATTAGAATTGCTGTGTCATAAGTGTGTATGATAAATGTTATTAGAAACTCCCAGCTTTTCAAAGCAGCTGCATCATTATGGCTCCCAACCAGACTTCCAGTTGCTCTGCCTCCTCTCCAACACTTGATATGGTTAGTCTTTTTCATTTTAGCCATTCTGGTGAATATGTCATTGCATATTAAGTGAAAAATTATTACTCAACAATGTTTAAATGTTGTATTTATATTTTTGTTTGTAAATTCATTTTTAAGTTATAAAATACCCTGGTTATACAAATGCAATAGTTTGATTTATCAATTGCTTTATTCCTGGAAATAGTCTGATTATTATTGGAACCAATTTTGCTTTTTAGGGCTGTGCAGAAAAAATTCAGCCATGAATGTCTTTATTTTTCATATGAAATGGCTGGATACTTTCCAGACAGTCTGCATTTGTGTACATATATCTTTTATACAAAAAGTATATATTTATATGCTATTTAGGTTAGCAATAAAATATTCACCCTCAAGGATAAATGTAACTTTAATGGAGTCAGCACATGTACCTGTGAGAGTACCTCAGAAATAGTTATTATTAATAGCACATACTTTTTCTTCTTTTCAGTTGTTTTTATAATAT
Source organism: Lyroderma lyra (assembly GCA_004026885.1). NCBI lineage: Eukaryota > Metazoa > Chordata > Mammalia > Chiroptera > Megadermatidae > Lyroderma > Lyroderma lyra. Next base: position 197,237 of record PVJL010002388.1, on the reverse strand, counting down.
CATGAATTTTGATAAAACCTCCTTTATTTAGGAATAAGCTTAAAAGATAGTTTACTCCATCTTTATTTTTAAAATGAATTTTCTTTTCACTCTGGGCAAGCTGTATGTAGTAAAAAGCTAAAACAACATTAGTACTTTTTGGAGGATAACTTTTACTTTCGAAAATTAACTTTTAAGAGCTTTAATGTTAAATCATAAGATTTTGGTCTCTTAATTTTGCATCAGAGATAACTTTTGATATAGTAGTTTTGCTTTAAAAAACAGTTTTATTAAAACAGGTAAGTGAAGTTTTTCTAAACAGCATTTAATGCAGCCAAATTTAAAAAAAAAAGTAACATTTAAAATCTTACATTTCTTTTTTAAACAAACAAACAAATAAACAAACAAACAGATTGTGAGCTTTAAGCTCATTTCAATTACCTAACCACTCTAGAATCTCTAGGTTTGCTCATGACTGAGTCAGCAGTCTCATATCAAGTCCCTGCATATACATGCCTTTTCTCATAGATTTTGGCTGCAATATACATCATAATTCTTCTCTTTTGCAATTATAAAGGTATTTTATAGATTGGTCTTACTCTCAAAGTGTGGCTCTTAGCTTCCCTCTTGAGGCAGAAACTAAAAAAGAGTTCATAGTCCTATAAAACATTTCTAGTTTTTTTTTCTTTTTCATACCAGGATTTCTCAACCTTTAAAGAAGACTAGAACTTAAAAAATACTTTACTTTTGCTCCCTTTCTTTGACTATTTGCTTGTCATGGACATCTACAATCTTCTTTAGGTAAAGTTGTCCTGAATATATCTCCTTTATGAAATGATTTGGTATGATAATAATGTCAATAATACAAAAGTTAATATATAAATTCAATGTAATCCCAATAAAAATTCCAGTTGAAAATTTTGAGGAATTTGATAAATGTCTGAAGTTTATATGGGAGACTAAAGGTCAATAAGTAGCTAAGACAAAAATAAAAAAGGAGTGTAAAAAAAAGCTCATACTTTGAGATATTGAGATACATTACAAAATATAATAATAAAAAACAGTATGGTATTGGTATAAGAATAGACAGACCTAAAGAACACAATTGAGAGCTAGATCCATGTATACTGAGAAGGCAATGAAGGCAACACTGTAAGTCAATGAAGAAAGGATGGGTTTTATTAGCAGTGTTGTTGGGAAAATTGGCTCCATATATGAAGAAAAATAAAACTGGATGCCTACCCAAGGGTAGGATTCCAGATGGTTGGATTCCAGATGGTTGAAACACCCAAATGAGAAAGGTAGACTATAATGCTAATAGAAGAAAATCTAGGAGAATATTTTTTGAGACCCGGGGGCAAGGGAAGACAATAAAACTCCAAAAGCACCAAGCATAAAACAATGATATTACATTAAAATTAAGAATTTCTACAAAGGACACAATGACAAAAATAGTAGATGATATAATGAGAATATATTTTTAAAGTTTAAAACTGACAAGGAATTAATATCTAATATATCAAGAAACTCTTACAAATCAACAAGAAAAAGACAACAATTCTAATAGAAAAATGTGCAAAGGATATGAACATGAACTCCCTAATTTACAGGAAACTCCACTAAGCAAATTAAGAGATGTTCAATGGCTTCAATAATCAGAGAAATGTAAGTTAAAACAATAAGATAGTAGTTTCCATTTATTAGAAAGCTCTATCAGGCCAAGATTGAAGTTACAAGAACTGTCAGGTACTGCTGGTATTGGTAGCAGATATAATCCAGCAGTACTTGATAAAATTAAAGGTTTATATACCCTAATATATACCAATTTTGCTCCTGGATATGTATGCCAAAGTAAATGTGAGAACTCATACAGGCATTTTCATTTCGACATTATTTGTGGTGGTAGGTGGTTGGGTGCTCTCTTCAGTGTCCATTACTGGGAAAGTGGCTAGGTGAAAGGTGGAACAAAACAAGAATTACAAATAGCTAAGTAGATTTACCTATGGCAATATAGATGAACTTAAGGTATAGAGTAAAAGAATAAGAAATGGAAAGATATAGCTAGCATAATACTATTTTAGTAAATTAAAATTATCTTTATATAAAACAATATGTTTTACAAGTATACTTAACAAATCAAAAGATATCCATTCAACTCGTTGGCATGTTTGTCTATGAGGAAATGAAGGAAAAAGACATGAGGAATAGGGATTAAAGTGGATAAATAAATAAAATAATGGCATGGCCTTGCACAGACCAATGATGATAATGGGCCACAAAGTGAAGAATATGATTAACTCACCCTGTGCACTTGGGCCATCCACTCCATCCATCCACCTTTGCCAAAAGAAAAAAAAAAGTCCTATTATAAAATAAAACTCTTGTACCCTTTCATCATGTATTTGCTTTGCATGTGTATCTAATCTCTTCAAATAAAGTTGTTCCAAGCAAGTTTGGACATACCTGACTTGAAAATCTCACTTTTGAATTTGCCTTTGAAAAGGAGCTGTGAAAGACTAATGTAAAACAGATTTCGTATTTTTTCCAAACCACAAATAAGAAAAAAACAGAGAACTCCAAGTCTCAAATCAAAAATATAAACAGACTAAGAAATATAATGTAACATATTACATACTATTATTTATATAAATTAAAATTACATGCACGTGATATATTTTGCAAGAACATCTATAAACAAAAAGATACTCATTTAACTTATTGCTGCAGAGGAATTGAAGTGATGCTCACATACATCCCAATTGGCTCATAATAGTAAGAATGGAAATTTAGAGATGGGGAAGGGTGTGACAGAAGCTGTGCAGATTCTAGGCACTGAACTAGATATTTCATATACATTCTCTCTTTTAATCCTTAACAGCCCTGTCAGGTGGGTTATTATCTCTATTTTACAAATGAGAAAACTGAGACCTAGAAAATATAATTATAGTCCTAATGTCTCATAGCTCTTGAGTGGTAGAATTGGGACTCAAATCTTGATTAATCCTTAGGAAAAAGGTTAATAAAAGTCAAGAGTATGCTTGAATCTGCTTGGCCTCATATTAAGTAACCAAAGCTTAAATAATATAGAAATAGGTGGAAGTTATCTATTGTTTCTGCAGCTCAATGTCCTTTTGAGAACCTAAGGAAAAATCAGGCCCAGAATCTGAGAGTAACTTAACCTGTAATTAGAAGCATTTATTTTTTCAATTATACTAATTTCATGGTATTTTTCCATGGCCTTTTAAAACATATTTGTTACTCTTTAACCGTATTAAAAATAGAGAAACCAGGGGTCTGGTTTGTCATGCTGTAATCAAACTGAGATCTCCCTCTCCTGCTAGTTAATCATTAAGTAGAGTATATGAAGATCAGAGATTCGACATTGGAATGGATTGAAGTTGAAGGTGGAGTTATGATTGCCTATTAAATCCAGTAGAAAAGAGTTTACAGTAGTTCAACTTTGTTATCTAATCATAGTGTGCTTTGGCATAATGTGAGTGTGCAACCTTCCAAAATAAAAGTTTCCTGGGAAAAATTTTTACATTTCTTTTTTTTTTTAATTCATTTTTATTGTTAGACTTATTGGGGTGACATCTGTTAGCAAGGATTACATAGGTTTCAGGCATACAATTCTACAGTGCATTGTCAACTTGATGTATAATAAGTTCACCACCTAATGTGTACATTTCTTTTTAAAAGCACTTTATAATGAACACTAAACGTGTCTGTATTTAGACTTATAAAGAAATAAATAATCTTTTGAGTCAAATCTTATTATATGCAGTTTTTATATACTGACCTTAAAATCTCAATTACTTACTACCCACAATTAAGTTTAGTTTCTTAAATTAACTTTGTTTTGGTAGAGGATAGGAAAAAATGAAGCCAAGGAACAGAAAAGGGAAAATGGGAAATGCTGTAGTTAACTGGTGACAAAAATGTTTCTTTTAATTGAGAAGGGAAAGAAAATACACCAAAAAGAAAAGAAAAACTTGAATGACTTGTCATTGGTAAGGGGACAGAGGAACTATAAATTTGGCTCTTGCTTTGTTAAAAAAATTTTAAAAAATGAGGTGTCTAGGTGAATGTGTGGGTGCAAACTGAGAAACAATCAGAAGTATGGCTTTTTGTTTTGGATGATATATTTCCAAGACTATAGGCCCATCTTAGAAAAGCTTATTTGATGTGTTCTCTACCACAGAGACCAGCTAATGACTACAGTAAAGAAAACAGGCAGTGTCCACATTTGAAGAAGAATTTTGTCTTCCTTTACATTATAGACTGGTGCCCGTTTGAAGTTAGAGTGCCAAAGTTCCTCCTCCCTTCCCTTTGGCATGTGCAGGATGGCTCGGGGAGAGCATCTTTGGCCATGATTTCCAAACAGGGATGGAGCAGGATAGCTCACTAACACTGACATGGAGGAAGGAAGAAGCATGCTGGCTATCAATTTTTGTCATTGAAGCAGACAGCAGACTGTTATAGGCAGCAAGGAGGTAATCGGTTTTGGCACTGCATGAATGCTGTTGGTTGCCAATCTATATTCTGACTTAAAACACCTAGTTTTTAAATTTGGTTTTGGGGGTAGTAGTGGCACTGGGTGAAGTGGGAGGAGTATGGCTGTGTGGGCATGGCTAATGTGTGATCAAATAAGTTTTTCTGTGGTTCTTCCCTTGGGCTGTTAGGAAAAACTTTGCAAGGAGCAATTGGTTACAATTGCAGTATTTTCTAAAGGAGGATTTGGTTCTTATTTATTGATGCTGCTTATAGTATTCTACTGTACAGCTTAATCTAGGATTTATTTTTAGGCTAATAGCTTGCTGATAACTCTTGAAACATAAAACATTTATATTCAAAAATTCATTTGCACATTTGTCAGGTAAATTGGCAGGACAGGGCTTCTGTACTCTTTCCATTCAACAAGGATTCATTGCATTCTTACTGTTCTAGTTGCAATGTGGAAGATTTAAAAAAGTACAATGCATTCACAAGGATTTATTTATGAGTAGGAAATTTTGAGTCTAATAAGGAAAATAATCAGTAATTCACATAAAACAGTTTATAATACAAATATATATAAGTGAAAACTTAAGTCTAAAAACCATAAAAATTTAATTTAAAAAAGACCCCAATGTGGTCTGGAAAGAATAGATTTTGTCTTGGGCTCAAGAAGTTGAGCAGGATTTAGATAGGAGAGAAGATGTGTTCTAAATGGTCAGTGCTTGATTTAACCTATAGAAGAAAATTTATGATGTACATATATCATATGTAATTGAAAATAAAACAGTTCTAAAATTGCAAAGCACAAAACTTGAACATATGATGAAATTAAAACAATTTATTTTAGATTTTCTGGTTGCAAAATTCTGGATAAGTCTATTATTGTTTAATCTCTCTCTCTCTCTCTCTCTCATTCTCTCTCTCTCTCTCTCTTTCTGCTTTTCCTCTCTCTGTTTTGCTAGTATTTTTTAATACCTACTTACTTTGTATACTATGTCATCCAGTAATTGGAGATGATGAGATCAGTAACTTATATATAATAAGGAATAAAGAGGACAGTAAGGAGAGTTTGTTCTTATTTATTTGATCAGCAAGGGTTAGATTAGAAAAGAGTAGGAGGTAAATTCAACAGATTGATATGAATTTTACAATCTTTGAATGCTAATTATGTGACTATTATCTGATAGATTATAAGAAGCCATGAAAGGTTTTACAGTGTGGTGGTAGATTTATGAAAGCTGTGGCTTCATTTATGATCCTTCTATATTAGTGGAAGGATCAGATAAAGACAGAATGGAGGAGGTTGAGACAAGGTAATGAATGAGAAAGATATTAAATATATAGATGTTTTTTGCTTCCTTATCCTTCTTCTAATTCACTCAACTTCCAGGATTAGTTGTCTACAAGTTAGTTGAGTTGTTTCTCCCTTCCTTCTCTCCCTCCTTCCTTCCCTTTGTGCTATATCCAGAACAGTCTACATAAAGGAAAAAGACATTTGTCTTCACAAACACATTCATCAATAAAATAATTGAATCAGTTAGAATTTCATTTGGCTGTTAATAAAGGAAAACCTAACTAACAATAGCTTAAACCATAAGAACATTTACTGTTTACTTAATAGGAATATTGGAAGGGGGCAGTTCAAGATTTATTCACTGGCTCAACGATGTAACCAAGGACCTGTTGTCTTTCTGCCTTTTCATTCTACTATCATCATTGAGATTACTTTTAGTCTTCATGCACGTCATCTCATGGTTGCAAGATAGCTGCCACAGCCCTAAATATTATATCTTCACACCCATATTCCAAGAAAGAAGAGACAGGTACAAAGGGCTAGCTACTTCCAAGACAGTCCTTTTATTTGAGAAGGGCAAGTTTTCCTTTGACAAAATCAGATCACATGTCAGATCACATAACAACCTTTGGAAGAGTGGATTAGCATTACTGTGACTGGTTTAGGTGAATCAGGATTCATTGCTTGGGACTGAGATAGACCAATGGCTCTATAGTTACCTCAACTAATCAGAGTTTTACTGTCATGGCAGTGCGGTATGAGGTTTAAGTGATGGGTGGACAATCAACAATGTCTGCCATAATTATTAATTTAGAAAAAGTAGAAGAAATGATAAAGAATGGTAATATAGAATAACTCAAGTTTGGGCAGAGGTCAATGGGAAGTTTACTAATACAACAAATGCAAGTATTGAGCTTCAACTACATGTCAGGCACTTTTTTAGATGCTAGGGATACAGTGGTAAATAAAATAGTGTGTGTGTGTGTGTGTGTGTGTGTGTGTGTGAGAGAGAGAGAGAGAGAGAGAGAGAGAGAGAGAGTGTATGTGTTGGAGGGACAATTAATAGTAAATATAAAGCCAAGTAGTAATGTATGCAATGAAGTAATGGAAGGCAGAAGTAGGAAATGATGGGCAGCATGCTATTTTAGATACAGTGTTTGGAGAAGCTGCCTCTGATAGGGTGATGATTGAGTAGAAGCCTGAATAAATGATGAGGAAAGTATCTGGGGAAGAGTGTTCCAGGCAAGGGGAACAGCAAACAGACAGGCCCTGAAGAAGAACATACTTGGCATGTTTGAATAACAGCAAGGAGGCCAGCGATGCTGAGCAGAATGAGCAAACAGGAGCAAGGTGGATGCAGGTGTCGACGAGGTAACTGGAAGTTGGACCATGAAAGGCCTTGCAGATTATGGTAAGGAGTTTGTATTTTATTTTATTTAAAGACATTGGAAGATTTTGAGCAAAGTTGATAATATGAGGAGGTTTGCATTTTCAAAAAGATAACATCAGCTGTTCTTTAGGAAACAGGTTGTAGGGGGCAAGGATGAAAGCGGAGACCAAACAGGAGACTATCATGGTGGCCCAGGCTGACTTAGACCAAGATTGTAGTGGTGGAAGTGGAGACAAGTATTTATATTTGGAATATATTATGAAATGGAGCATAAAGAATTTACTAATGGATCAAATGTGGGGTGTGGGATAAACAGAGGAGTCAAGGATGACTCTAAGTTCTTGACTTAAGAAAATGGGAGAATGGAGATGTCTTATTCAGCACAAACTGTTCATTTAGCCATCCTTAATTACAAGAGATGCTAGGGGAGTGATTATTTGGCTTTCCTAGCTTCTATAGTAGAGGAAGCCAAGGAAGAAAAGGTATGAATGGATGCCAGGGGAGCCAACCTGTGGTACCTCCAACATAGTTATTATAAAAAATATAGCACATACCACATCAATGGTGAATGTATCAGCACATGCCCGTTATTTTCCTTTGATATACTTTCTGTTCTCAGGGTATAACTTCACTTGGGCAGTGCCTATTAAGGCCTCCATGGTTTTCACTCAGTGATAAGCCCTATTGGAATTTTGGCATTGCTGAAAGTGCATTGCCTAATCAATTGATTTCTGGATACTTTCAAGGCTGTTCTGAAAAAGCCAATTGACTATGTAGAAAATTAGGTACCTTATCTTATGTAACCATTGCTTTTTTGCCTGAAATTTTGTTAATACAGACAGCACTGACATTGCCCTTGCAGCCAATTTAGAGAAGCTGGTTTATTTACTTTCATTTTGTTGGTGGGTGATGGAGCTAAATCTGTAGTATTTTCAGCAGCAAAGTTTGCTTCTGGAACCAGCCAGTAGTGGATCATTTTAGAATTTCCTATTCCTAATGTGTTTTCTCCATCAAAAGTGTTACTTTAAAAATGTAGAAGAGGTCTACTGTCATCTTCCTAGGCAGGGAATGCTCAAGCAGGTTCTTAATTCATTCTCCAACCTTCACTCACCCTGTCCATGTGAGTTGGATCATTTGGCTAAGGGAGGAAAGTCGTGTTTTAGGTATAGGGGAAAGCATGAGTGAAGGCCCAGAAGCGACATGGAGTACTGGCTCATCTAAGAATCAAAAAGAAGTTCAGTGAGGCTGTTTGTCAAGTACAAGTTACGGGTACAGCATTCAGGGAAGAACAAGGAAGCAAGTGCTGAAATCTACCCGTTTTGGGAAGCAGGACAAGTGGTTGAGAAGGGAATTGTGGTAGAAGCGAGGCTCCAGCTGAATCTTCATGTATTCATTGATCCAATGTTGAAAAATAAAATCCCAAGACTGTATGCCATGTGCTGGCAGAGTGCTGGGTAGAAAAGAGATGAGCCAAGCAAATACTCCTTGGCAACTGTTTTCATGCAGTGTAGGATCTAGCTCAAGTGGGAAAGCACGCTAGAAATAATCATAAATAGGTATGTAATACAAACCAAGGGAAATTCTATGAAGGCAATATGTAAGATGGTGTGATAGAAAGATTTAAGTTAGATTGGGGGTGGTGGTGGTTGGGGAAAGTCTCTTTGAGATAATGACAAGGCTGAGATTGGAAGGGAAAGTAAGAGTTTGATAGGCAAAGAGCCTTAAAAAGTAGTTCAGTTCTGAACTCTCCAAAGTGGGAAGAATTTGATGTGTTTGAGGATTTGAAAGCAGAGCAGTGTGGCTGGAGGAGAATGAAAGTCAGAAAGGATGTGAGTTGAAGTAAAAAAAGTACAAGGAGTCATGTAGAATTATGGTGAGAATTCTGGATTTTTATCTTAATCTTAATAGGAAGCCACAGGAGAGTCTTGACTGGATTGGCATTTCAAGAATTTCTTTCTGGCTGTGGTGTGATGAATAGACTGGGGACAGAGAAGAGTGGAAGTGACATCAGTCAAAAGGTTATGAAAGTAGTCTGGATGGGAAATGAAAGTAGCATGGATGGGGCCAAATCCCCAGGAGAAGAGGATGGGTTTGGGGGATATTTTTAACACGTTAAACATTTTTCCTCTTTGGTTATTATCTTGCTAGGTTTATCATCTTTTCAGTAAAAGATTTTGTGTGTGTGTGTGTGTGTGTGTGTGTGTGTGTGTGTGTATCACATATATAAAAATGCCTTCTCAGAAAATTGTTTATTTAATAGAGGTTTAAAAGAATTTACTTGTGTTTGTGTTTCCTTTCTCATTTCTTATGTTGTGCATTTATATACTTTTCTTGTTACTTTGATTAAACTAGCCAGAGGTAAGTTTTATTGGTTTTAAAAATGAACCATTTCTTAAACTTTGAATTTAATAATTTATTCTGTTGCTGCATTTTGTCTTTCCTCATATTTTCCTTAATCTAATTTTGGTGCTTTTTACAGATCCTTGAATAAAGTATATTTAAGTTATTTAGATTTTTTTGTTTATTTAATATAAATACTTGAGGCTTCACATTTTCCTCTGAGTACTTTTCTTGACAAGTTTAGATAGGTAGTGTTCTAATTATTTCCTAAAGAGTCTGTAACTGCAATTTTATATTCCTCTGTGGCCCAAACTGTTAATATAATGTTTCATAATTCCAAAGAGCTTACTTTTTGTTTACCCTTTTATTAATTGTAGTGGTTAGCAAATGTAGGCTGTACAATTTTTTAGTATTTGGAATGTGTGGAGATTTTCTTGTTGACTAGAATGTGATACAATTTAAAGTTTATGGAATACAAAGTATGATATTTATTATTAACTCAAGCTTTCAATTATACTTTTACAGATTAACCATGTTTGCTTTTTCTTAATGAGATCTATGAAGAAGAGGGTGGTATGTTAAAAGCCTTCCATTAACTATAGTTGCAATTTTGAACTTTTCTTTGTATTTCTAGGAGGTTTGGCTTTATATATTTTGATGTTATGCTATTTGGTGTATAATCATTCATGACTATATTTTGGTTGAATTTTTCCTTTTATCTATCTAATACTACTTTTTCTTTCAGTAAAATGTTTCCCATTGAATTCTATTCTGTCTAATATTAATTTAATGAGGGGTGTGTCTTAGTTGAGCTTTAATTTTTTTCAGACACTTTTAGATGAGTCTGACCAACCGTGAGATCAGGTATCTCTTCTGCACACATCTGGTATGTGGATGGAACCCTTCCTTGATTTCCAATTGTGATGTAAAATGCTTCCTTCTGCATGAACTTGATTATTCCAATGGGAGTTGGTAAGTGGGTAGTGCTTTGATACCTATCTTGCACTGGAAATCCCTGCCTTTGGGCTTGAATACTTTTTGTGTAGCCCATCCTCTACATGGACCCTCAAACATCTTTCTTTCTTTTAAAATTCTTTGTTGTTAAATTTATTGGGGTGACATTGGTTAGCAAAAATTACATAGGTACCAGGTGTACAATTCTACAGTGCATGGTCTATGTGTTGCATTTTGTGTTCACTACCCAGAGTCAGTTCTCTTTCCATCACCATATATTTGATTTCCCCCTCCATCCTGTCTCACCTCTTTGCCCACTTGCCCTCAGGTAACCACTAAACTATTGACTGTGTTCATGAGTTTTTGTTTCTTTGTTGCTTTCAGTTTTATATTCCACATATGAGAGAAGTCATGCGGTTCTTGGTTTTTTTCTGTCCGGCTTATTTTGCTTAGCATGATGATCTCAAGGTCCATCCATTTTGTTGCAAATGGCAATATTTCATCTTTTCTTATAGCTGAGTAATATGCCATTGTGTATATGTACCACAGCTTCTTTATCCGGTCATCTGTTGCAGGGCACTTTGGTTGTTTCCATGTCTTGGCCACTGTGAATAGTGCTATGATGAACATTGGGGTACATAAGTCTTTATGGACTAAGGTTTTCAAAATTTTGGGGTAGATATCCAGAAGGAGAATTGCCGGGTCATTTGGTAACTCCATTCCCAGTTTTCTGAAGAACCTCCACACCGTCTTCCACAGTGGTTATACCAATTTGCACCCCCACCAGCAGTGTGCCAGAGTTCCTTTTTCTCCACATCCTCTCCAGCACTTGTTATTCCTTGTCTTGTTGATAACAGCCATTCTAACAGGTGTGAGGTGGTATCTCATTGTGGTTTTGACTAGCATTTCTCTAATAGCTAATGAAGATGAGCATTTTTTCATATGTTTGTTGGTCATTTATATGTCTTCTTGGGTGAAGTGTGTGTTCAAGTCCTCTGCACATTTTTTAATTGGATTTTTGTTGTTGTTGAGTCATACAAGTTCTTAATATATTTTAGATATTAGTCCCTTATCAGATGCATTGTTTGCAAATATTTTCTCCCATCCAAAGCTTCTGTGCAGAAGCTTTGTAGTTTGATATAGTCCCATTCATTTATTTTTGCTTTTCTTCCCTTGCCTTTGAGGTTAGGTTCATGAAGTCTTCCTTGAGTTCTAGGTCTATAAGTTTAGTACCAATGTTTTCTTCTATATAGTTTATTGTTTTGGTTCTTATGGGTAGATCTTTAATTTATTTTGAATTAATTTTAGTATATGGTGACAGTTCGCAGTTCAGATTCAATCTTTTTGCATGTGGTTTTCCAATTTTCCCAGCACCATTTACTGAAGAGGCTTTCTTTTTCCCATTGTATCCTTTATCAAAAATTATTTGTCCATATATTTGTGAATTTATTTATGGGTTTTCAATTTTGTTCCATTGGTCTGTGTATCTGTTTTCCTGTCAATACCAAGCTGTTTTGATTATTGATGCTTTGCAGTATAAATTGAAATTGGGGAGCATGATATCTCCAGCCTTATTCTTTTTATGTAGTACTGCTTTGGCTATTTGAAGTCTTATGTGGTTCCACACGAATCTGATAATTTTTAAATCTATCTTGTGAAAGAATGTTTGTGGGATTTTGATGGGAATTGCATTAAATTTGGATATTGCTTTGGTAATATGGCCATTTTAACAATGTTAAGTCTTCCTATCCATGAACACAGAATATCTTTCCATTTCTTTGTGTCCTCTTCAATTTCTTTAAATAGTGTCTTATCATTTTCAATGTATAAGTTCATCATGTTCTTTGTTAATTCACAGATATTTTATTCTTTTTGTTGTGATCGCAAAACGTATTGATTCTTTCATTTCTTTTTCTGATGTTTTGTTGTTTGTATATAGAAATGCAATTGATTTTTATACATTGATTTTGTATTCTGCAACTTTAGGTATTTGTTTATTGTTTCTAATAGTTTTCTGGCGGAGTCTTTGGAATTTTCTATATAAAGCAGCAGTTCCCAACCTGTGGGTTGTGACCCCTTTGGGAGTTGAACTACCCTTACACAGGGTTTGCCTAAGACCATTGGAAAACACATATCAGATATTTATATTATGATTCATAACAGTAGCAAAATTACAGTTATGAAGTAGCAACAAAAATAATTTTATGGGGGTCACCACAACATGAGGAACTGTATTAAAGGGTCGTGGCATTAGGAAGGTTGAGAACCACTGATAAAGGATCATGTCATCTGCAAAGAGTGACAGTTAGACTTCTCTCCCAATTTGGTTACCTTTTATTCCTTTCTCTTGACTGATTGCTCTGGCTAGAACTTCCAGTACTATATTGAATAGAAGTGGCGACAGGGGACATCCCTGTCTGGTTCCTGATTTTAGGAGAATGGGCTTCAGTTTTTCCCCATTTAGTATGATATTAGCTGAGGGTTTGTCATATATGGCCTTTACTATGTTGAGGTACTATCCTTGTATACCATTTTATTCAGTGTTTTGATCATCTTTCTAAAATGCAAATCTGATTCTGTCTCTCATCAAATCCTTAAATCATTTGTCCTTCTTTGCATATAGCATACTATACTTGACCACTAAGCCTCACTGGCACGCCTGCCACACTGAACCATAGCTCTTTGTTGATACCTCACCTTTGCATAGGCCCTTCTTTTCTAGATCGCTTTTCGAGATTTTCCCCACCTTGAAAAACAAAGTCCTTCTAACTCCCATTCACTTTTGATTCAGTTTAAATGTATCTCTGAAATGAAATCTGCCCACTTCCTCCAGGCACAGTAAGTTTCTTCCTTTTCTGTGTTCTCATATTATGTAGTTTAAGCCTGTGTGGTTGTGGTTCAGGAATTAGACTCTTCTTAAACTGACTATATCACCTTTGGGGAGTTAACCTTGCCAAATCCCCACTTGATAGGGTTGTTGTGAGGATTAAATGAGATAATGCAGTAATGAGTTATACAGTGTCTTGGCACATGATAGACACTTGGTAAATATTAGCTTCATTATTATTCTGAATTTTAATCTATCTGTCATATTTCTGTCCTTTACTGTCTGTGAGTCTCTCCAAGGTAGAGGCTCTATCTTATTCACCTTTCCATCCTCCAATGCCTGGCATAGTGCCTTAAAAATTATTGTTTAAATGAATGATTACTCCCTACATACTAAACTTCTGTGTTTGGGGAGGCAGTGTTTTCATCACATAAAACTCCTATTCTCCCCTAAGTACTCTTCAGTAAATGTTCAAGTTTTGAAAAAGTAGGAGTTCATATTGGTTTAAAAAATAGTAACATATTTAAAAGGTCTATAGTTTTTCCAGAATTTAGCAGTTTGAGTTTAGATTTGCTATTCTCAAAACAGCTGGAAATGTTTATTTTCCATTTTAAACATGTAATTTATGCAAAATGTACAATTAAATACTTGGAAAAATGTAATGTAGCTTATTTAATTATTGGCATGAATAGATCTGGCACTTCATGTTTTGGAAATGTTTGTGAATTGGGTTTAATTTTTCATGTAGACAAGGTTCACAATATTCTTGTAGAAATGGTGCTGGGGGGAATGCTACTGGAGGTCAACATGAATTGTTACACAAATCGATGTACAAAATAAACTGGAAGAATCTGAGGATGGCTTAGTGGGAGGTCCAGCACATGGTATATCAGCTGTGGAGAAAATATGACTCTTCCTGAGATCCCAAGAAATATTAACATTGGTGACATCAGAATAAAAGAGCCAAATCTGCCCTCCTTTAAACTTATCCAGTGATGTATGTTAATTATTTCACAATAAAACCGGAAAACAAATTCTGTTCTCAAAGCTATAGTTCAGGAGTTCCCTGGTGGTGTAGTGGCTAAGGCTTCAGCGCTGTCAACGCTGCAGCCTGGGTTTGATTCCCAGCCAGGGAACTACCCAAATAAAAATAAATAAATAAATTTAAATAAATAAATTAAATAAAAGCATTCATCAAAAATGGAGAAAACTTTGTAAATCACTCACAAAAAAATTTTTTTTCAAAAGCCTATAGTTCAATATGAGAGATCGAATATGGGCAAAATACTGTAAGACAGAATGAAAAGTGTTTGATATAAGAGTACTGTGGGAGAACAGAGTAGGGCAAGATTCAGCATATTTTTCTCCTGGTAATGTGGGATCCTGAAGGAAATGGCATTTAATTTGGCTCTTTACAGACGGATGACATTTGGAAATGTGGAGAAGGAAATGAAGGGCAGTGTTTGCAAAGCAAGTTTGGGAGATCGTATGGAAGTATCAAACTGATTAGGGCTTTCTAGAGGGATATGCAAAGCTTGTGAAATTTAATTACACTTGTAAAACCCATATAGGGTTTTAATTATCATTGGTTCCTAATGACTTGCAAGCTAGGGACAACTTTATAGTAGCACAAACAGTAATCTTAGGAAACTCTGGTTTGCTGGAAGGTAGTTGCTAATCATTCTCTTCCTGCTAGCATATTAGCCAGTTAGGCTCTTGGCAGTGATACAATTTAAACAATCATTTCCCATGCCGCACATTGGCTTAAATGAGTTAATGCAATTCCCCATAAAGACATCTCAATGAATATATCTTAAGGAAATAATAAAAATGTGGACAAATATTTAAATATGATAATAATCATAGTATTATTTATATATATAAGGTAAAATGTCTATGTTCAATTTATAGTAATTATTAAATTATGTTACTGCAGTGCAATAATATACAGGTCCTAAAAAATTAGCTTTTGTATACATTTTTAATGATATAGGAAATAGTAATTGTCTAATATTTAAAGATAAAAAAAATCATAAAAATGGGCAGTTTAAACAATTGCATATACAACCTGTGCCCAATTTTAGATCCACTACTTACTTTTATTCAGCTGGGGAAATGAACCACAGTGACTTGGGAAATGGAAATGCCATTTCCAGAATTCTGCCAAAATAATATATGCTTTCCATTTAATAGGAAAATTCATAAAAGTATTTTTTTTCCTGGGTCTGGTAATATGACTTACTGAGCTACCCTGTATTATCTTCTTTCCCCACTCTAAGAACATATAAATGCAGGCCAAAATATTGTAACAAAAAATTTAAATGCAATAACCAAGTTGAAAATAAAGAGAATTCCCTAGAAGCCATAAACAATGAGGGAATGTGAAACCAGATGTGTAACTTCATGATCTGATGTCAAAATGGCTCAGGGAGATACTGGTCTGGAAATACACCAGAGGGACTAGTAGTTGGGGATTTAATATTTATGTTCATTTGAAGACAGAAGGTGTGGCCTTGGACTCTTGTAAGATAAGAAGACCCCTGAGACCCCTCCCTCGAGACAGAATGCCTAAAGGGCTGCACACCTTTAGTGAAATGGGACTAGAAAGAGTTTGTCTGCTCACCTAGGGAAGTGATCCAAAATATGTCTCTGCTCTTGAGAAATCAGAGACTCTAGGAGGAGTTCAAGTTTATATTTACCTAAGTAGTCCAAGAATCTTCAATCCAAGAGAGAACATAAAAAAGGTAACAACTCAGTGAAATTTGTAGAAGCAAATAGGAAATCTCCCTGTAAAAACAATTTTGTAATAGAATACATGGGATTTTTCATAGGCACTCTCCCTTCCCTTAAAAAAAAAAAAAGAAATCCCTGTTGAGTATGTGCTCACAGTAAAAAACAAAAACCCATAAGGAAGAAGTTCTCCATGAGGGAGAGTCGACAGAACAAACAAATAGAATTGGTAACCCATGTATTTGAGATCAATAAGCTGAAAGATACTATGAAAAGTATGTTTACAGACTCATAGATGTAAGAAACAAGCTGATGGTTGCCAGATGGGATGGGGGTTAGTGGGGCGGGTGAAGAAGGTGGGGGATTAAATGAGTAGTTACGAAATAGTCACGAGGATATAAAGTAAAGTATAGGGAATATAGTTGATAATATGGTAATAACTATGTATATTGCCAGGTGGGTACTGGACTAGTTAGGAGAATCACTTTGTAAATTATTTAAATGTCTAACCACTATACCATACAGCTGAAACTATATAAAATAATATTGAATGTCAACTGCAATTGAAAAATTTTTTAAAAGGGGGAAAAGGTGAAAGGGAATAAGAGGTTCAAATTTTCAGGTATAAAACAAGTAATTCACAGGAATGTAATATATGGCATAGGAATATGTCAATAATATTGTGATAGCGTAGTATGGTGTCAGATGGTTGCTGGACTTATCATGGTGATCATTTCTTTAGGTATACAGATGTTGAATTACTATGGTGTACACCTGAAATTAATATAATGTTGTGTTAGCTATGTTTTAATAAAAATTTTAAAAGAAAGTATTGATATGTTTACCATTAGAAACTAGATAATAGAGATAATAAAAACCACAATGAAAGGGTAGGGCAGTATGAAAAAAATCTTTTGCATTTGAAAATGATTCATTGAAGTTGTTTAAACATTTAAAAACTTTATGATCTAGGTAACAACATAGATAATTTCATGATATGCAAAGATCATCCTCTGGGTTGGCTTTTCAGGAGTTGGGATGGTTTATGTTGCATCATCCATCCTTTTCCTCCCCCTTTTCTTGTCTTATGTAACCAATGACATGAGTCGGCGGGGACAACTGGTCAATACTGAGAGGGAAATGTGCTGTTTTAAAAATAGAATGGTTGCTTCTTTGTCCTTGATCTCTTCAGCACTATTTTAAAACCAGATTACTAAACAGCCACAAAAGTGGTGTGATGCCTTCAAGTTACTTATTTAGTACAGTAATAATGTCAATCAAAATAGTTTATAAACTGATCAGCACTCTGCAGAGACAGAAATTTGAGTTACAAAGTCCAGAGATGTGAATTAAGAACAGGGAGCCAAATCTAGCCAGCAGATGGGTTTTATTTGGCCCTAGAGCTTAATAAAACAAATTTTGAATTAGTTGTCTATTATTAAAGACTGGGAGATTTCACATAAATACGTGGATTTCTGGCTTGAAAAGCTGGGTTATGCAGCGATGCTGAGGATGGGTACCTCTTTGCATAGCAGCAATGAGCTGAAACTGAGTTGCATTTGCCCCTTCTCCAGTTCTCTCCAGAACCTTCTAGGTCCCATTGAGTTTGCAACACTGTGGACCAGTACCAGCACTGTCTATTATCACCCTTGAAGTGTACAGTTGTATAAGTCAAATCATCTGCCTTTTCTTACTCCGTCCATGGGGATGCTGGGAGTCAGGACAAGTTACATCATTAGAATCCAGCTGCTGCTAGGTTCAGAGCAGCAGCACTGGGGCTGCAATCTGACAGCCTGACCCATTCTGAGTCTTCAAAGATTTAATGCGTCATTAAATTCATGGCCCATTCAGTGAGTGAAAAGGCTGTGCCAGGGATTAAAACATGCAGGACCCACTTAACAAAGCCCAAAGTTTAGTAGGGAAGATAGCTCCATGGTGGATGGAGAGTGGGGAGGTTAGTGGTTATCTCTACATTCTGGGTAGGGTTGCCAAATTCAGCAAATAAAAATATAGGACACCTGTTATATTTGAGTTTCAGATAATGGTGCAATATTTGGGATATAATCATATTAAAATTATTTATTGTTTTTCTGAAATTCAGATTTAAGTGGACATTCTTATTTTAGCTGGCAACTCTAATTCTAGGGTACCTGGGCCTCTGTCTAGTCAGCGACTTGGCTGGTAACCTGAACTATTCACCCCCAGGGAGAGAAAGCAAGAGAGAGTAGCCTTTTCCTCTCAAAAATTTCTGGTCAAGTCAATCTCCTGAGTAATGTTTGGCCTGCTTGATGAAATCCAAACATAGATGTTGGTCATCTTAAAAATTTATCACAACCCAGAAAATGGTAGTCAAATAGATGGAGATCTGTTAATCATCCTAAGGTATAGACTGTAGGGATACAGCATGAGAACTGGCATATATGACCCAGTACTACTTGCTTCTCCAATGAAGTACAGTCTATTAATACTGGGAAAAATGGTTTTGAGTCAAAGATAAGGGTATATTTTCTATTCTGGCAGAAACAGGTAATGAAAGCTTAAGCATGTTTACTCAAAGGGTTCTAAGGACTGGTAATTTGCAAGGAATATATTGGTGCGGTGATGGGTATGACATCAAATTTAGAATCCAATATGTATTTGTTTTTGAGAGATATTTTCTAACTTTACAAAATCTCATAGTTACCCAATAAAAATCATAAAATGCCCATTTCTCGTTGAATCCTTACCATGCTGTAGGCTCTGTGGCAAGTATTTTAAATGCCTTATGCCACCTAATCCTTATAACCCTTTGAAGTAGGTTCCATTATTCCTGCCATGAAGATGAGGAAATTGAGGAAATTTTAATTCATCTTGATTAATCAACTTTAAATATTATCTATCTCAGAGCAGGGAGGTCTTTCCAAGGTCACACCACAGTAAGTGGTGGACTGATCTTGAACCCAGGCTGGGGTGTCTCACTCTGCACTCTGGGTCTTACCTATTTAACTGTCAGTGACTCAGTCTTATTGGTGGGAGGAGTCACCAGCAAAGTCGCAGATGAAGTCTTTTGAGGCATTGAAAAGAGTGAGTGTTTTTGATGCTGTTAGTATCTGTGGGTTCCTTCGTAAGGAATTACTTGTCTGTTCTAACGAGATTGATAAGAGCACATTGACTGCAATGAACGTAAGCTCCCTGAAAGATGCAGTTTTTAGACTCTCTTGTCTAAAAGACCTGTACATTAACAAGGCTGTCCAATCTTTAATTTAATATTTAAGATTTAAATAATTGAAAGTTTTATTTTAAGAAAACAACCAAAATCTACCACTTGTTAAGACATCGTGTTATTTTGGTTACATCATTTTTCAATGGAGCTTGCCTTCATTTTAAAGTTTCTTTTCTTGGCTGACACTGGTGGAATCTGTATCCTCCTGGTCAGGAAATGTTCTGCCAGGAAACTTCTTTTCCTTTTTCTCAGTGATGTCAGTTCCCCTGTGCTTTATTAGGCTGAACTCAAAGGAATCTCTGAAGGACAAAGTATGCAAAAGAGTAACCCACTTGGAAAACTTCAGGCATAGTTACTCTTCCAAGAATTATCCCAATGTAAAACATAATAAAAACAAACAAACAAACAAACAAGAAAAATTTTCATAAAGTTATTGGTCATTAATATTTTACATCTAGTAACACACACACACACACACACACACACACACACAATTTGTTCATACAGTCAGTCAACAGTGCCAGTCACTGTTCTAGGTGCTGGCATTTACTAATGAGCAAAACAAGGCCCTTGCCCTTATGGCAATTACATTGCAAATGGGCAGACAGAAAAGAATAAGTAAAATTACATAGAGTGTTAAAAAGTGATAAGTGGGATGGCGAGAAATAAAGCATGGAATGGGGAGAAGATGTTATTTTTAACAGAGTACTCAGAGAAGGCCTGGGGGAAACGAGGGAGTCAGCCATGAGTGTACCTGAGGAATTTTCAGGTAGAGGGAACAGCAAATGCAATATCTGGGTACAGCATCTGTGATGATTAAAAGACAACCAAAGAGTATGAAAGTGTTTATAATAAAAAGCAATGGACCCTTGTTTTGCCCTGCAGCCTCACTGCTCAAAGGCAACCATCTTACTTTTGTTTTTAATTCTTTTGGTTATTTCCAGATCTCTAATTTATATACTTAAATAACTTCATCTTGATTAATCAACTTTAAATATTATCTATTAACCTCCAGCATCAGATGAGGATTTAGGTTACATCATCACACATTTCCTCCTGTTCCTCTCCAAATTTGAGAGATACTATGAGGGCTGTCCAGAAAAAAATCCAGCCATAAATGCCTCTATTTTTCATATTACATGGCTGGATATTTTCCAAATTCCAGATAGCCCTCAAATATGATTTTTGAAGTCATGACATTAGTAGCCATGATAACTTTAATAGATTTAAACCTCTGTTTATGGTTGTATTGATTTTGGAAAGGTGCAGATAGATCCATGGGTTTGGGCAAAGGTCAGAAGTCTAGTTATGGGCACAAAGTCCAGAGATTTTGAAGAGGCACACAGAGTTCCAAGTTGGTCAAAGTCTAGATCAGCCTCCATGGACAAAGATGATGAAATGTGACTACCACTGGTTGAGGCGCAAACAGAGATTAATAATGGGAAGGACAAGTGGGTCTGGGGCTGGTGTGGAGGACCTGTTTATGGGAAGGTCGGCATTGTCCTCCCTTTCATGAACAAATAACAAAATTCTAGCTCCTTCCTGGTGTACTGTGCCCCTCATTTGCTTATTTGATCTGAGATCTCATATCTACTTCCTCTACTCTGCTCTAAAACTCAGCAGGGCTGCCTCCATAGACTGCATTTCCCAAGTCTCCCTTCTTTCTCTGCTTTAGGGAATATCTTAAGCTTCCACTTTCTGCCCTCTGCACTAGCTTCTGGGTTTTGCTAATATGGTGTAACAACTTCCTGCTGTTGTGAATCTCTGGGTTATTTGATTGTCCTTTGTTTAGCCTTTCAAGTTTCCAACACCTTTATAACTCCTGCTCTGCTTTCACTTACTGCCATTGAACCATGTAGGACGAGTTCCATTTCCCTGAGAGAACCCTGATTAATACATGCTCTAAGCACTGAAGACACTTTCCTATGACTGAATTAAATCCATTGGCTCCTGACTAGTAAATTAAAATGGCACTAAATTTAAGGAAGATTCCATATTATGGTTACTAATTTTTTTTACCTTAAATTTGATTTTCCTTCCTTTTAGTGGCAGTTTTTCAGATATGGTTATTAACTAGTTTCTCTGAGACACTTCAGCAATGGTGCCTCCGACAAGATGCTGGACATTTAAATTACTTTTGGTAGATGGCAAGCTAGATGTTATATGTGAAATGATGATACTTGCACAAAATATTTCAGAACAAAGTGACGACTGAGATGTAAATAAACCATTTGAGCATATGGCATTCACCTAGCTATTTCTGGAGGTAAAACTGTGGAAACTTTGGCTAAAATATGAACCTTCAAATTACTTATGGTCACCAGTTAACTGGTGGATTAGCAACATACATCTATCAGGAAGTTGCAGAGGTGACCATGGGAATTAACCATAAGTTATTTCCCTGTAATTCTTGGCAATACTGTAGATCTGACAATAAAGGACAGGGTCAGTAAGCATAAAATAAATATAACCTATTGTGAAAAGGTACTTAGTCTAGGGCTTTAAAGCCGTAATTATTAAAACAGGGTCATTAGCACAGGCCCTAATTCAATATGACTGGTGTCCTTATAAGAAGAGGATGTTAGGACACAGGAAACACAGACAGAGGGATGATTGTGTGAGGACACAGTGAGAAGATGGCCCTCTGCAAGCCAAGGAGAGAGTCCTCAGAAGAAACCAAACCTGTCGACACATTTATCTTGGACTTCCAGCCTCCAGAATAAAATAAAATTCTGCTCTTTAAGCCACCCAGTATGTGGTATTTTGTTACAGCAGCTCTAGCAAACTAATATACTTGGGAAAAGGGACTAATAAGTGGGTCAAGAGAGGCATTGATAGCAGCAGAGCAGTGCCTCTCCCCATCAAGGTCATCTCTAAAGTGGAGAATTTGGACAAGATGGCCCCTTGGCAAGATCCCCTTCAGTGCTGATGTTCAAGATCCTGTGCATCATTCGATAATTCTTCACCGAGATTAAAATAGCAGCTCTCAATGGATTTAACTCCCCTCTGGTCCATCTTCCTTATGCAGCCAGAGTGTTTCTACAAATCCAATGATACTACATTTTAAAAATCTTCAGTGGCTGCCCATCCCCTTCAGTGTGAAGCCTAATCACCTCAGCAGGGCATGCATGGCCCTTCTTTAGCTGTCCATGCCTTTCTCCAGACTCATCTCTGGGTACTGTCCTGTCCAACCTGCCCTCTGACCATGCTAACCAAAGTGCCACAAACTCTCACACTCTGTGTTTTTATTCATGCCACACTCTGCCTAGAACACCCTCTCCTCTCTGCCTTCTTGGCTGCTCATTTTTAAAGATGCTCAGGCACTGTTTTCCCTCGGAAGCCTTCCCTGACCCCTCCCTCTTCCTTTCCACCCTCCCTCCCTTTTGGGTTAAGCAGTGTGTGTCCCCTTATCTGTATCAAAGCCTTGATCATATGCTTAGATAAAGGGGGACTCTATTTCGTATTGTGTGCCCACACTAAATACTCTTTGGAAACAATGCTGAGAGTAGTAAGAAATAGGCCATATGAGGGTCTCTAAATTGCAAGGGGTGGTGGAATTATTTGTTGGGAGTTTGGTGTAAAATCAAGTCTTAAAGAGCATATGAGCCAGAGGGCAAATGAGACATTGAGTTAGAAAACAAGCAGACAGCAGAGTTCCTAGCAAGTTGTCCGACATGTACTGAGAATTGCTGTGGACATGGCTCAGTGCCAGGCAGAAATTGGGACTTGCACAGAGATACCACTATTCAGAGCATCCACCACTGGCTAGAAACGGTGTCCCCCCCGTCCCCACCTCCGCCCCGGTCCACTCCTTGGGAAAGTGGGGCAGAAGAGGCATTGGGAGGATCAATGTCCTATGTGTATGTCACATGGGCCATCGCTGCTGCATGAAGCAATTCTTACCTGGAACTTCACGTGCTCCAAATCCAAGGTCTGCACCAAAAAAGGAGGAGATCTGAAGCAGATGTTAGGAGCTGGGGCATGTAGCCGTGGGGCTAAAGAATAAGAGTGGATGGGGCAGGTATGACTCAGGAGACCCGAGTTCAATTTCTGCATCTGCCACTGGCAGTTTCATGACATTGTACAATTAATTCAAGCTTTTTGAACCTTTTCCTCCCCTATAACGTGGTGATACCAGTATCTACCTTGCCTACCTCTCAAGGTTATTGTAACAAATGAGAAAACGTCTGTGAAAGAGCTTTGCAAATTAAGAAACCTAAGCACAGGAGGGCATTATTAATGAGGGGTTCATCCTGTAGAGGCAGGCACCAGCCATGGCCTTCCTGGGCCTGCATTGGCGAAGGGCATTGGCAACCAAGTTGGGTTTCCTACCATTTCTGAGCACCCCTCTCAAGACTGACCTAATGGGGCTGGAAAAAATCCAGGGAAGAAGAAGTGATGGGGAAAGGAAGGGCATGACTTTTGGGAGAAGATTCATTGCAGGGATAAGGATTCGAATCCCACATGGAAAGATCAAGACTGGGAAACTATGAAAGAATTCATAAGAAGTGTTTAACCCAGCAAGGGTAGAATAGGATCAAGTAGTAAGTAGTAAAGTCTAAGAGGGAATTTTAGATATGCATGGATAACAAAATTGAAATGAATTCTTGAGCGGCTTTGGGGATGTTTAGAGGAAATCACCACCATGAAGTCACTATCATGAGACTAGGCTGGATAGCTCCTAAATCTGACACCTATTTTCAAATTCTCTTCATTAAAGAATTGAGTGGAGCGTGATGAAAAGATGTTCTTTTTCTTGCTAACTGGACTTTTACAGTGCTCATGCACCTGTAACTAACTACTAGTGCTAAGTCTGTAACTCCTGCTATGTGGAAGCTGCATGAGAACAGGAATAGGTCAATCTTACTCAAGGCTGTACGCCAGTGCCTGGCACAGTCCCCAGCACACACTGGTGCTCAATCAGTACTATAAATAAAATGTTCTTTTCCTAAGAGTGGCTGATTGGAGTCCTTCTTGTCCAGAGAAGCTGGCCCTTTAGGACTCTGGCCCGAGCCAATGGAAGTGTGCCAGAATTTCACACAGAGAGGCATCGTGCTTCTGTAAGGTTTGCCATGAACCATCCACACTACCCACTCAGGCCAGTCTGCTTTGGTCTGTCCCAGGTCTGATTCTCATTGTCTTACAGTTTTCTGCTTTCTTTTGTTCCATTTGTCAATATGAAGCCCTCTATTTCCTGCTTGTGAGCACAGGTAACTCTCTTAAGTTGCTGGCCTCTCTCCTTGGATTCCTGCCTTAGTCATCTTGTTTCTCAGGCCTGGCCGTTTGCAAATTTTTCTTGATTAGCCCTAGTAGTCCCAGCCCCCAGCCCAGGTTTTGAGGTGCTGGTTTCCCTCTGGCCTTGAGGAAGAGGGGGTTGGTGCTAGACATTATCCTGAGGATTTGTGTCTCAGGTGAGGAGAATGAGCCAGACCTTTTCTTTGCCTGAAGCAGGAGTTGCCTTGAGGACAGATTCTGCTTCCTTGGTGAGACAGTGTGGGGCTTACAGGAGAATTGACTCCTGTCCTGGGCCAAGCTCTTCCCTTCCTATAGCACTGCTATAGCCAAAGCACAGCCCTCCATTCCCTTTCTGTCAGCAGCCCAATTTATCTGGATCCCTGTAAGAGATGAAAATTGTGGGCCTTTGGACCACCATTGTCCTGGGGAGGCTGAGAGCAGGGCTCCTTGGTGTCCTCAGCAACAGAGCCAAGAACTTGGTAATTGTTGATTCCTACAGGGAGCCCCACATGTGAAAGCTATGCTAGGCTTTTGGCCAACATGCCCCTGCAAAAGCCTGCCCTGGCAAAGAGTATAGGAGGGTGCACAGTCTCGGGCGGGGCCTCTCTGTGATCCAAATGCTTCAAGACAGCTGGGCCTGACCTGTGGCCTATGACTTAGCCCTGAGCAGGGCTGCACATTGCTCATTTCCATGAAGGCCTGGCAGAACCTCTTTGGGATGAACTGGCTTGGACCTCAAGGTTGGGAAAGGAGGCTGGCCTCTGTGTACATTTACTCACTGGTTCTCACACCAATGGTGCCTCCTTAGAGTGCTAAGCAGCTCTGTCTTAGTCAGTTTGGCTGCAATGACAAAATACAGCAGATTGGGTGGCTTAAACAACAAACATGTGTTTCTCATAGTCTGGAGGCAGGGAGGTCCAAAATCAAGGTGCTGATAGATCTGGTGTCTGGTGAGGGCTCATTTCCTGGTTTGCAGATGGCCATCTCCTTATTGTGTCCTCATATGGTAGAGAGCAGAGAGAGGAGCAATCTCTTACAACTTTCCTATAAGAACACTGATCCCATTTGTGAGAGCTCTACTCTTGTGGCCCAATTAACTCTCCCCACGGCTCCACCTCCTAACAGCATCACATTAGGGGTTAGGGTTTCAACATAGGAAATTTGGAAGGACACAAATGTTTACTCCATAACAAACCTTCAGCTAAGGCCTGGGGCCCAGGTTGCTCACCTAGATTTCTGCAATGCTAGGAAAACTTTATGGCCCTGGGCTTCCAGAAGCTGCATCTGTGAGGGACTTGAGAAGGGGAAGGCGATCACCTTGAAAATGAGGTGGGTGGCAGCTCAGCAGTGCTCTTGGGTTTGCATGGCACCCACACTTTATTGCCTGATGAGGAATGGTCTTCCAACCCCCAGAACCAGAAAGGGAACAACAATAATAACAAGGGGAACATTAATCGAGCATTTCCTATCTTAGCTGGAATTTAAACAGAGACGGCCCACACTTTCACCACTGCACTGCATCTTCTAGTTGGAACTCACCTTGGACCCCACTTTCCCCAACACTCACACTTGTTTCCTCTTTATGGGAATGAATTGCTGCCTTGGACATAATGATCTTCTTAGAAAGTCAGAAAAGATGCATTCCAGCAGGCCTAGTCTGAGTGTCCAGTGTACACATTCTTCTTCCAGATGCCTCAGAGGGTCCTGTGGTTCTGAGGTGTTGGGGCCACCTCTAGCCATTGAGACCAGGCAAAGGATTTGGGGACTTTGGGTTGCTGCTTTGAGGGCATCCCACACTCCCCTACTCTTCTGCTGGACCAGCTCTAGATGCCACCATGCCTGGGGATTCTGGATGGCAGAGGTACCGCTTCCCAACCCGGATGTGAGGGAACATTTTTTAAAGCTCTTGCTATTTATAGCCAAATTTCTGAAAGGTTCTATATTCTTACATCATTTCTCTTACTAAATGTTAGCATAGAACGTATGTAAAAAATCTGACTGTTGAAAAATATTTTCTTATTCTTTTGATTTGTTTTTCATTACTAATGAGGTTAAATATTTCTCATGTTTATTACTCAGTAAAATACCTACATTTTTGTGCATTGATTGTGTCCTTCAATATTATATTGCTAGTGTGTTTGTTATTGATCTGCAGTTCTTTATGTATTAAGAATATTGTTGTTGCAAATATTTTTTCCAGTTTGTAATTTAATTTTGTTACTGATATTATTTTGAAGTACAGAAACTTAAAAATTCAATGTAAACAAATCTATTGATATTCTCCTTTATGTTTTTCCCCCATTCTTTTTAAATTTAGAAAATCATTCCCCATATAACTTACATGAGGAACAAGGCAACATTGGATCTCATTAGAGTGAAGGATGATGGGAAATAAGTCTGGAAAGATGGCAGTTTGACCACATAGGGCATAGCTCTAAACAAAATCACCAAGATTTGCCTTAAGTTTTGCCATAAACATCTGATACTGTATTTGCTCTGGCCAGAAGTTCTCCAGAGGCCAGTACAGAGGAACAAATCTGTATCGCTCTGGAGGAGACATTTCAAGAAGAGCTAGCTTTTCATTTCTGTGTCAGGAGCATCATTTAGATACTAGATACATCATCTTTGCTGTCTGGAATAAGCAAAAAGCAGATAAAAACTCTGGTCTAAGTCACCAAATAGGAGATCATGTGTATGTGTGTGTATGTGTATGTGAGTGTGTGTGTGTGTGTGTGAGTGTGAGTGTGTGTGTGTGTGTGTGTGAAGATAAGCTGATTTGTCCATTCGTTTGGGATGGCCCAAGGTGATGCAAGTTGAATGGCTATGGAAAGGCCTAGATAAAGAATGAAGACCACGACCATTGACTAACCATCAGTACCATCTTAATTAAATATTGTATTGAAAAAAGAGTGGAAAATGGCAGTCAATTATAGTGGCTTTGCCCCGATAGTTTTTGATAACACAAGGAAAGTCAAACTACTCCAGCCTGTAGGGCTATTTTAATTATTTTTACACTTTTTAGGATTCATTTTGCTCTTAAGATCTCTGGAGTTGATAGTTAGACTGGGAAGAAATAATGCAAAAACTCTGAACAAATCATGATGAAAGTGGAGAAACTAGCCTTGACCTTGGTTAGTAAGCTAGGTCACATACCTTAATTAAAGTGACTTATCAGATCAGGTAAATGATGCTAAAAAGAAAATAAAGCATCAGAAAGATTGAGGTGGACAGAGCATAGGTAGAGTAGGCATTCATTCATTCATCCACTTTTTCATTCATTTACTCAACAAGCCTTTTTTTGGCAATGACTATGAGCAGCCCTTGAACTGGTCCCTGGACGCAGAAATCTGGAAAAGGGGTGTTGCTGTCCTGGAACTCATACTCAGTGGCGTCAGCCTTGTTCTGGCCGGAGCATGACTCCAAATGCTTACTAACCTCCTTCTCTTTTTCTTCGGAGGTTAATGAACACAACTTTAATTCCAAGGTCTCCCATAATTAGGATGATGATATTGATTATTATTGATCGAACAATCGTTATGTGCCAGACCCTGTCTGTCCTAAGCTCTTTGCAGATGTTGAGTCTTCATAACAACAGCTCCATGATGTTGGTCCTATGTGCATCCACATTTCACTAATAAGTGAGTCAGGGCACACAGGGGATAAACATCTTGCCTAATTTTATACAAATCTCTAAGTATAGACATGGAATTCAAGCCTAGTCAGCCACTGTGCTGATGACGTCTTTCAACCTACTGGAATAGCAGAATATTGAGAATTCCTGGGGAAACTACGTAAATGGTACATTGTGAGAAAACTCTGGAGAGTACAAGGAGAAACCAACATAATTCTTTTTCCCATCTCCTGCTTGTACCCGTTCTATGCAGCTAGTTCCTTTCCGCCCCCTAGGTATGTTTAGGGCAGGTCCCTTGACTTTTCTAGTCACCTGTAGATAATTAAAGGTTGTCCAGTTACTTGTCACAAACATGATGCCATTTCAGTAATAAAAGTATTTAGTTGTAGGGATTAGTCACAACTCAATTTCATTTGAAGTCTGTTCTGGCAGCTCTAGCCTATGCCTTGTGTGGAAGCTTTGGTGTGGGGTAGGGCATGGTTGGCTTCCTCTTGGAAGCAGATTTTTTTTTTTTTTTAATTCATTTTTATTGTTAGACTTATTGGGGTGACATCTGTTAGCAAGGATTACATAGGTTTCAGGCATACAATTCCACAGTGCATTGTCAACTGGATGCATAATAAGTTCACCACCTAATGTGACCCCTCTTTCCATCCCCTTATATTTAGCTTCCCCCCCCTCCTCTCCCACCCCCTCCCCTTTCTCAGTCATATTGGCACCCAACATCCCTAAAGATGGCATGACAGCCTCACTGTGCTTGCACATGTAGGCATCTGTCTCTAACGATAGCTATCCTGATGGGGAGCATACATGTCCCAGTGCCCTGCTGGGAATGTGATCTGTTGCCAATAGTCCCCTAAAATGATGAAATAATGCCAACCCAACAGACTAATCCAGGGAGTCAGAGTAAGAAGGGAATCAAACTCAAAGATAAAAATGCTTTAAAAACTCTCCCCAGGATTGAGTCAGCCATGCTTGTGTATGGTGGATTAAACTGCAGGTTTGAAGAGCTTCTGGATTGGTGAACAGAGGAGGTGCTGGGAGGGTGGGGGGCCCCCAAGGACATCTCCCCACCCCCTTCTAACTCTGTACAGCTCTTCCATTTGACTTTTCCTAAATTGTATCCTTTAAAGTAAATAATAATAAAAATATAAATGAAATAAACCAGCAAAAACAAAAACAAAAAACCCTCCTCAGGCCCCATCCTCAAGGAGGTGGGTGGTGTGTGTGTGTGTGTGTGTGTGTGTGTGTGTGTGTATGTGTGTGTTGTTCTGCATTTGTCCTATGGCTCCTGCTGACTTTAGTTTCTGAAGATAAACATGCATTAGAGTCAGTTGTGAAATACTTGGTTTTTATCTTTTTTGAATATTTATTAAGAATTCCAGGTAATATCCCGCAATTTTCAAGCATTATGAGTCACTGAGTAGGTGCTCAGTAAATATTCATTAAATCAACCAATTAACAAGAAGTTTGCTCAAAGGTGGAAAGATGATCACAGGTCACCTAGCATTTGGACACCTTGCCTTTAGTCCCCACTGCCTCCCTTTGTCCTTCACTCAGCTCTCTGTGCTTGGCTAAGTCAACACTTGCTCATTTTTGGGTCTGCCTGCGAATGTCACCTCCTGTAATGAAACCTTCCATGAAGTCCCTCTACAGGGTGAAAAGTAGTCTCTCTGGGCTCTCATGGCACTGTACATGCCATGGTCTACTTTAGCAACCACACTGGAATAGAGGGATTTGTTTGTGTGCTCACTGACCCTGTGCTGGGCTTTCCTGACTCAGTGCCTTCCCAGGGAGGGCTACGAGATGGGTTTGCGGTGAATAAATCCTACTGTCCATATATCAAATGCTCATCGTGCAGTGTTTCCCTACTCCACTTAAAGCCTTCCATCTGAGGGACAGGTCCTTACCCATCCCTAGTGGCACACACTCAGCCTGAGGACTAGGGCTGCAGCTGGGCTTCCACGATAATAATTTAGTAACTCAGGGTGGAGTGGTGGGATGACCCCCACAAAAGGCTCAAACACACAGATTGCTGGATTAAATTAATTAATTGTTTGGCTGACCACAAAGGTGTGGCTTTTAAAATCTCAGATGCTGTTCTGTGCCCGGCTTAAATTAAAAGGGATTGTGTTTCCAGTTGGCATGGAACAAGTTTCACATTGCTAATAGGCTCCCTGGCACAATGCAAAGAGCCCCTGTGCCAGTACTTGCAGTACCCACAGAGGGCTGTGCTCATCTCCTTCCCTCAATACAATTGTGAGTGTAATCATCCAGCTGGCGAATGGTGTGCAGTTACCACCTGCATACTTTAAAAGAGGCAAGTGTCACCTAATACCTTCCCATTGCTGCCATAGCAAGAGGTTGGTATATATAAAGAGTACCATGAAAGTGGCATGAATGCTGAGAGAGTGGGAGCCAGGGCACAGTCAGGGCATCCTAACATCTGAGGTCACACGGAGCTGAGTGGTGACCCTGGCACCTACCCCACGGTCAGAGCTCAAATGCTGGCACCAATGCCCTGTGTTTAGATGCCTGCTCTGCATCCAGCCAAATACTGGCCATATGCCAGCACCACCCATGATCTCTTGTCTGGCAGCAGTGAGGTGGCAGTCACAGTGTGGGGGTGTGGGGGCGGCTGCTCTGTGCCTGTGCAGCTGAGGAACATTGCTGCAAAATTCCTGCCACTCACCCCCCAGCAGCAGCGAAAGTGGCACCTTGGGAGCTGAAAGGCATGAAGTGCAAATGAGAGGAAGGAGTTTATTTCCAGCTAAACATTTCAGCTCATTCTGATGGCTGTGAGCTGACTTTTCACTAAGCCTTCTGGGGCACTGGCATACATCATTAGCTGCCAGCAAGCGAGCCATTACCTTCTACCTAGGAGGCGTGGGCACCTGGTGGGATTGGGTGTAGGATGCCCATTGATTAAGTTATTTCTAGGGCAATTATTTTCCCAGTTTCTCTTCCTGGAGGAAAAAATGACCCAGGTCGGTAGTATGTGTGAGTGCCTGACATTTCCAGTGTGTGTTGCCTGGAGCGGGTAATAAGCTCTACTTACCGCCCGGGGAAGAGAGCGGCTGCATGTGCTCAACGCCCTGGGCCTGCAGGCAGGGCGCCTGGCCTTGACGTTTTCAAATTTCCACCTGGGAAGGATAATATTTAAAATTTTTATTCTGAGTACTGAGAAAGACCTCCGTAAAAAAAGAAAAAAAATTTCCCCCTCTAGCCCTTTCACTGTACACAATGAGAAATTCTCTAAATAAATGGTTTTCAAACTGTTCCTTAAATCAAAGGAACATTTT
Organism: Lyroderma lyra; assembly: GCA_004026885.1. NCBI lineage: Eukaryota > Metazoa > Chordata > Mammalia > Chiroptera > Megadermatidae > Lyroderma > Lyroderma lyra. The sequence continues at coordinate 165,856 of PVJL010002388.1, read as the reverse complement.
TGTTTGCATGCAAAATCTTCTACTATATCACAGTATATAAAACTGGAGCAAGAGCGATCACTCTCCCTGTTGATAACTAGAGGTGGTACCAACTTTTCCCCCCCCCAGGAACCTTGGAAGAAGCCCCACAGATTTCCAGGATCCTTGGTGTTGCTAAACCTTCTTGGTTTGATGTCACAGCCACCTGCTTCATGCCCAAAGCTCTCAATTTGATGTCTCAGATTTGCAAGGGGGCCTTTGGGAGTCTTTGGGGGCTATTCGGTATTATCAGTGAGTCTCTGATGCAGAAGGTACTCATTTTATCCTGTATTATTTGGGCACTGAGTTAAGGGTGCATGGAGACCCAAGGGTCCTCTCCTCGTATGACTTGGTGTTGGTCAGTGCTTGGCAAAGATTTTTAATTTGTTGAATCATTTGTCATTCAACAGATATGAATTGTACTCCTTCTACATGCTGCCATGTCCCTAATCAGTTTCCTGGATTTTATATTCTCAAGTGGGAAGATGAAATAAGGAAATAAGTAAGCAAACAAAAATGATTATTTCTGCTAGTGGTAAGTGCTATGAAGCAAGTAAAGCGGGTTTTTGGGATGGAGAGAGAATGACTGGCCAGCTAGAGGTGGAGGTGAGGGGTGGGGTGTATTTCTTTTCTCAGTGCTTGAGGAAGGCCTCCAGGAGTGACGTGTTAGCTGAGACCTGGGTGGGGAGGTGTTACCCAGCCAGGAGAAAACTTGGGGAAGAGTATTTCCGGCAGCGGGAATGGCAGGAGCATAGTTCACAAGAAGCGCACACAGTGTGCTGGTGACAAGAGTAGAAAGCTGGCCAATGTGACAGACACCTCAGTGACCAAGAGGAACAAGATTTGGGGCCTAATCAAATAGGCCAAGGCTGGGAGTTTGGGCTTTATTTTAACAGTAATAGGACTGTGGTGGAGGATTTTTAAGGTTTTCTCCCACTTGAGTCTCATTCTCTTCTTCCAGTGTTTGAACTGCAATTCATATTCAGAAGATGGGCACTTTCATTTTATCATTATCTGTTAATAATAATGCTACCTTATCAACAACTAAAACTTACAAGTTACCCCAAATTGAAAAAATAATGGAGTCCCAAAAGGACCATAAATGGTAGTATGCATTTAACAAATGCTAATTTCTTTTTGTTGATACAGTCTATCCTTATAGCCCTGTGACCTTAGGCAAGTCACTTAACCTCCCTGTGCCTAATTTTTTTCATCTGTAAAAAGGGAATGATCATAGTACTTCCCTTATAATGTCATTCAGAAGACAAAATATTTGCAAAATTCTTACAACACATGATAAACATGACGTTTGCCATTGTTATAGTGCATGCAAAGGCCCAACTGACAGATGCATTTGCTTGTTTATTGCACAAAGGGCTCAGTACGCACTAGGTTTTGAGGATACAATTGTGAAGGAAGCACACTTAGTTTCTGCCTGGCACCTGGCTTCCTGCTTCTTACTCTGTAAAGGAGGCCATGGGATTGCTGAGGAGGAGCCCACACATTGGGCGGAGGTGGAGAGGAAAGGTGCAGGGGCTTTTTCATTACAGCAGAAGCCACTGGGAGTCCAAGCCAGAGCCCATCCCCTGGAAGCCCCCCTGGACTCTGATCATGCTCAAATATGAAGAAAATTCCCTTAGGTGCCATCTGACGGGGTGAGTGCTGGCACCTGTTGGGTCCCCAGTCCTTGTAGCCATCTGGCAGGTAACATATACTATCATTGAACCCTAACCCCAAATCCTGAGCCTTGACCTTTCTTCAGCTCCAGTCCTTGCTTCTGCTTGAACTGGCAGCCAAAATGAATCCCATGGGCCTAGTTACGTCCACCAGCCCATGACCCAGGACGACAGAATCAGGTATGTCAAGTGTGAGTGTTCAGTGAGCCAAGTTAGCTTCCCAAATGAGGGCAAGAGTTATTTTCAGGTTCTTATCAGGCTAAATTCAAACAAGTTATTGTTACTAAAAACAAAACAAAACATTGCACCAGTTCCTTGATTTGCAGCGTTAGAGCAGGAAGGGTCAGACAGCTTACCCAGGGACCTGGCATTTTAGAGGCCTTTCTGGATTACAGCCATTCTCACTGGACTCCCCTTTCAAGAGCCTTCCGTGCTCTGCTGGGGTCCAGGTGACCCAGACGCCTGCAGCCTTCAGGATGCTGCTCCTGTCTGCCACGGTGGCCTCGCCTCCTCTCCGCCATCCCTGTCTCACGTGCCCTGGCCTCTCTCCCTGCCCCTCCTGCCACCCCTACCCAGATAGATTTTCCCAGGGACACCTCCCAACTTTTAGGGCTCACTCAGGCCTCACCTCCTTGAGGAAGCCTTTCTCCCTCAACAGTGGGTCAGGCACCAGCCGCGGCACCTCCACACTGGGGTAGGTAGCTTGCCTCCTAGGCACCGCTTTCAGCAGACCTGGGGCAGGTCTCACCTTTTCATTTCTGTGGCTTCCTTGGGCTTAAAAATGGCTTTCAAATGAATAAATGAACGAAGTATGCTAAGCTTTTTCTGTAGTCCCACTGAAACATCTCTACAAGTACATTCATATTTATTACTTCCTGTGTATCCATCTTGGGGTCAGGAAAAAAAATACAGTCATACCTTTAAAAGGCCTTGGCACACTGAGAAACTGTATTGTGGGATTTTGTGTGTGTGTGAGATACACCTTTCTTCCATCAGCTGATTGTTGATTTTCCTTTCTCTGATGTGCCCTGGGAAGAGTATCTTATGATGACAGCTGTTAAGAATGTCTACTAGGGTATATTTTCCTTGTTCTTGGATCGGGGCTTGAACTAAAAGTAGTATTAGAAATGCCTTGTAATTAGGTAAGTAAGAGTTATAATTAATTTCAGTCACACACATAACAGACACACCAACCCAACCTGGCTTAAACAGAGAGATTTATTCCTCTCTCATATTAAAAAAAAAAAAAAAAAGCCTGGATGTTGGCTGGCATCTTCCACTTCCTAGCAGTGAGAACTTTGGTAAGATCTTAACTTGCAAACCCTTCAGATATCTAGAAATTAAAAATAATGTTATCACATTGCTTTTGTAAACATCTATGATGAGCCCTGGCCTGGCACAGAGTAAATACTCGGGAAATGATGATTACTTGCTCTATCAGCTCCTCCTTAAGTTTGCTGCTTTTTAGTAGAATTTATAAACTTCCGAGGTTTGTATAATTTTTCAGACATTAGCATCAGGCAACCCTGTGCCACCACATACTGTAAACATTTGTTTGAAGCATTCTGAGATGAACTCAGACACAGTATCACATCCTCCTATCCTGAAAGCATCCTGGAGAGGCAGTGCTTCTAGTGGAGAAGTAAAACTATCGCAGGAATCACATTGGTGCTCGGCTGCCTCGGCCTGTTCCCACAGCTTGAATGAATAGCTACCACTGGTGTCCCAGGGGATGGGTTTGTGACTCTGGAAGATGGCATCCATTATTCCTTTTGATTTGAGTTTAGCGATGAAAATAAAACAGCTCTGTGTGTAATCATCTGGATCACATTTTTGGACAAAGTATTCAAAGGTAGATTTGCTTACTTTGTCTTACTCTGGACTCGTCAGAAAGAAGGCCCGAGATTAAAGGCCCGATGTGTTTTTTTTTGTTTGTTTTAATGAGAGATTGTGAGCCCAGGGAGCAGGAGTCAGAAAAAGTGGGGTAGGGCGAGAGAGAGTGCCAACAAGAGGGTTATTTACTGAGGTGATCACTGTGTAAGTTTTATCCCATGAGACCATCAGGACTATTCTCCAAAAAGAAAAATGAAAACCCAAATAAAATCTGTATCTGAATAGTCCACTGGAGGGAAGAAAGGTAGAAGAATTTATTCATTGATTCCTATCTCCCATTGGTCAAAGTTATATTCCATGAGGTGTTAACTCCCCCACACTTCCGTGTTGCACAAGCACATTAGGGTTTATAAGGCGCTTGGACCTCTGTGTTGAAAGGGAAGATTCAAGAAAAGCAGCAGCAAGTATGGAATGCAGGCGAGGCATGTCTGTTGTGCCTGCGCAGTTGCTCAGAGCCTGCTATAGGGCTGGTCTCTGCAGCATCTGGAACAAGAGGCAAGGTGAGGCTAAGTGGCACTAAGGAGGACCTGATCGGCTTTCATTCATTGACCAAAGAATTATTGCAGACCTGCTGGATGCCAGATAAAGTAACAACAGACGGTGATTCAATAGTGACAAGACAACACAAGCTTTACCCTCGGGAAACTCATTGCTCCGGGCTGTGAGCTGAAAAAGAGGTAAGTACTTGACAAGAGGTCTGTTAAAGTAAGCTCTCAAGAGTCATTAGCTGTTAGCTTCATCTTGTGGCACCGTGGAAAATGGGTAATACACTGGGCTAGTTCCCAGAGATCTCTGTTGGTGACCTAATCACAAGCCAGGGCACTAAATGACTCATCTATTTTTTTTTTCAATGAATAAAATGTGTGTATTATTTATTACATCAAAAAATTGAGTGCTAATGAGCAATCCATAGAGAGACACTGTTGAGACCATGGAAATATCCTGTGCCTCCATAACTTTCTTCTTTTAGCTTAAACATCTATTGAAGATACTTGCCCATATCAGTCTATATCACGATGGCTACAAACTCCCCAACTTCAGCACCTCCTCCAATGTGTTACTTTTACTTCTTAATTGGAGGGGCTGGGCAGTGGGGGAGACTATTACTCATTATTATAAAACAATATTGGAAACAGCTTTGAAAACACAAGACAAGTGAAAAACATCAAATTTTTTCCAACACTATAAATTTAGGAAGTACACAAAAAATTAAAAAAGAGTCATGCAGAAGAAAAGTCTTGCTTTTTGGCTTAATCCTACTTCGAGTTCAGAACATTAACAATGCTTTGTGTGTGATAAATACGTTACCCTACATAGAATAGGTGACAGATTACTTTACATACACATTTTAAATTGAACATAGTATGTATTTATGATTTGGAAACAGCCATAAATGTGTTTAAGTAGCAGAAATACACCAAGCAGTTACAAGTGGAAATAGTACTGGCCAAGTACCCTGTGTTTTGGCTCAGAGGCAAAGCATAGAAGTCTCAGGTTACTAAGAAAACTTGGAAAGTGCTGTTTTGTATTTTAAGAATCATGTGTTTTAGGGAGGAAGGGAGAGAGAACAGCAACTTACTCTTTGGATTAAAATACTCAATAACTTGAGGTCAGTATTACGCTTACAATTAGAAGGGAGCAGCCCCTAAGGTAGTCTGTCTTCCGAAGCCTGGGAGCAAACTGCTGCTCTTTTTTTTTTTTTTTTTTTTTTTTAATGTGGGTAATGCCCTGGCGGGAATGGAACCCAGGCCACCGCATTGACAGTGCCGAAGCCTAGCCCCACACCACCAGGGAACTCCCATGCTGCTGTGTCTTTACTCCTTTCCTTCACTATGTTCTGCTGAAGACGTTCTCACCTAGAAGCTGGTGAGGTCATTACTGTTTCAAAAGGGTAGAGTTTTTCACTTTATTAACTGAAATCAATGGTTAAGTTGTTAAATGTTTTTCCATTTGTAAAACATAGGATTCTCTGTCTCCCAACCACATATCCCATCCCAAAGCAGACAGTTTTGGGGGGTAGGGTGGTCTGCGGGCACCTTCTGCTACCCACCAGTCCACAGGACCCGTAAGCAGGAAGCATGGAGGGCGTGGGGAGGACCGGAGTTCAGTTGTCAGTGGAGCCGACTGTAGCAGCACTTCCACCATGACTTGTGATCACAGATGTGCTCCTTCCCCTGCTGGTCTAACCTGGAGACTGTTGATTAACACATTGTTCCTCTAAGCACACACGGGGCAGGGAGCAAGAAGAACGCTCCCACCTTGTGTTTGTTCTTCAGAAATCCAGGCTTGTTCAGCATGAAGTGTTCCTGTGTTCACAAGGCGACCTCTCCCGTGGACCACACGCTCCTGGACACCCCAAGTGTCTTGTGGAAATTCCATTGCTTCCACCTTCTGGGCACTGGCTGCAACACAGACTTCAGGCAAAAGTTGTTACATAGTATTAACTCCCTCAGGAGAGAGGGAGACTCCTCGGGGGCAGGAGCCACGTCGTCCTTGGATTTTTCCAGAGACATTTCCCCTTTGTCCACCTTTCATTTTCTTTGTGATTATGTCTGGATCTTGGCCTCCTTCGTCTCTGACAGGAATATTCTTTTCAGTTGGACAAGCATACTCACAGAGGCAATTACATGCCTCCACGTCTGGCCCCCGCGGCTCGGCTCTAACTGATGGCACAGGCCCCCACGACGTCTCAGTGAAGCCGCTTGACGACTGGCAGCTTAGAGGGTGACAGAGGAGTGGGCATCTTCTTCCAGATTTTAGGCTGTCCTTGCATTTTGTGTTCTGTGGACAGGAAACTTTGTTGTCCCTCACAGATCTTTGCTGGTTGATCCCCCTTGCTGAGGTTCTTGGCAAATCCGATGCACTGGGTTGCTCAAACCTGGGATCTCTCTCCATTTTCCACTGATGCAGGTTAGAATTTGAAAGTCACATATTCTTCCCCCAATTTCTCTGTGGAGTTCCACTCCTTGCCTTTTGCATTCACCACAGTCTGAAAAGAGTTGAGATTGATAAAAACAAACAAACAAACAAACATTTTTCTAACTTTCTGGCTCAAGACTCCTCTTTTAGAAGTCTCCTCCCACTTCCTGCTATCCCAAAGCAATCTCAAGTTCATCATTCTTAAATGACTTATCTTAAATATATACTTATTAGAAATGCAATAAGATGTTTTGTCCTAGATAAATCAATTTTTAAGTCTTTGGATTGCAAAAAAGATGGCAGAAAGAATACAGTACCTGGACAGGTGCAAAAGGCTTCAAAAGGAAGTTCATTTTTAGAGGGATGCTGGCTTTAAGGGACGTGGTCCCATTCCCTTGGGGCACAAAAATGACAAGAACACAGCTGACTCTCATTTTCACTGATTAAATTCTGCCAGAATAAGGGTGTGAATTCAAGTTTGAATTCAGAGCTTCTGTTGCCCATGCAAAACCAAACTTGTGCCCCACTATCCCTCCTGCTGTGTGGTCCAAACTCTACTTATAAGGATCTATCTAGCAAAGTGCATGGTTTATGGAACCATCCAGGCCTGGGTCCAAATCCTGGCTTCACCATTTTCTAGCAGTATGATCTGGGACAAGTCACTTCACCTTTTAAATTTCCTTATTTATACACAAGAGTTGTTGGGAGCATTAAAGGAGGTTAAGTACTTAGCATAAGGCCTATTGTAGTAAACATCAGTAATTATTAGCTATTATTAGTTTATTTTGTGCTAAATATGCATCATACACCTGTTCTTTCCCAGGGATCTCCACCTGTAACATGTTTACAACCCAGGGACAAGAGGTGGGCACATGAATGGTTACAACCATTTAAGTTCAGCTGTAACAATTGGAAAGACAGCATTGGCTTCAACAGGCTAGAAGTTAATTTCTCATTTTAAAGTTGGGACATAGGTTCTGCTCCACACAATCCCTGGTAGATGGGCTCTGAGTCTCTTGTGTGGCCCCCATTTCCAAGGTCACCTCGTGGTACAAGATGGTGGCTGTACTTCCAGTCATCTGCTTTTCATTCCAGCCACTAGGAAGAAGGAAGGAGTTTGAGCCAGGAAAAAAGTGGTGCCAGCTGTTTCTTAAAGGTTTCTCTAAGGTGCTACACGAGTTTGTGAGTATATCTCATGGACCAAAAAGTAGTTTCATGGCTTCACCTAACTGCAATGCAGTGTTTATTCTGGGTAGCCACATGTCCAGCTAAAGTTGCTATTACTACAGAACAGGGGGAGAATGAACACCCCTGGCATAGAGAGCCACTCCCAGGGGCAGTCGGGGGTGGTGGGGGGAGTCTGGGGAGTCTGAACGGACTGGATGGCACAGGAGAAAATAATGACTGAAAGTAGTTGGTGCTGATAAACTGGATTTGCCTTTGATCTTATCAAGAAAGTATGTGGAATTGCTCTGTTCACCTGTGACCATCAAACATTTGACACTTGACTAGTCAAAATGGAAATGCTGTAACATACACACTAGAGTTTGAAGACTTAGGATGAAAAAGAATAAACTATCTCATTAGGAATTTTTTCAGTGTCTACATTTTAAAATGGTATTTTGTGTGTATTGGATTAAATATACTATTAGAATTAATTTAATCTGCTGAGTTTTTCTAAATTTAAAAGTATCTATGTGGCTTGCATTACTCTTTTCTTGGAAGCACTGATCTGTGTCCTAAATCTAATAGAGCCTATCTCCTCAAAAAGAGATTCAACATAGTACTGTGAGAGATCATTCCCTTAATGAAAATGACTAAACGAATGACAAATTCTCTGACAAATTCAGAAAAGAAGGTTTTGGTACTATTTCTGAAGTGTCATCCAAGGGAGGTGATTTGTGTTCTGTAACCTTGAGAGGTCTGTCCCTGCAGGGATAGAACTTGATGTTATCATGCACCTAGAGCATCCATGTGACCTCCACCTTAGGCTATGATTCTAGTCCAGCGAGCCACTCCACAATTCCATTTTCAGAATACCTTCAGTGTTTCTGTGACTGCTTCCAAACAGTGAGAAATAGACTAGTAAGCCAAGTGCTCTGCTTGGGAGGAGTGACATTTCTGAACTTGAACTTCAAAGGTTGGAATGTTAATGATGAGGAAATGTATTTGCCACCAGAGAGTCTTTATGTCTTTATTTCTCCTGTCAAAGATCCCTCATTACCTTTGGCAGTGGTTCTCAAAGTGTGGTCTGTGAAGCAGCAGCATTGGTATTACCTGGGAGCTTGAGAAATGCAAATTCTCAGGCCTCACCCTAAGACCTAATGAACCGGCAACCTGGGGGTGGGGTGGGGGTGCGGCCCAGGCCCTTTGGATGATTCTGCTGCTAGCTCAAGTTTGACAACCCTTAGTTTAAAGTGATAGGTTTTGTAACAAATAGATCTTCATCTCCCTAAGATGTACCTAGCATTTTTTTTTAAAGGCACATTTTGTTTAATGAAATATATCATGAAAGGGAAAGTAGGCAGAAATTATTACCTTTAGGTTATAAATGGAATATTTATACTTTTCTTACTGGCTTCTGAGTAAGTAAAATTTGGTAAGAAAAAGAGAGCTTTGAAAAAAACCTGAAAAACATCAAGGGCTGGAGGCTGTTGTTTGGGGTAGGACTCTCCTTAGCTTACCTTTTCCAACCGTCACTGCTGAGCACTGCTCCCGCGTTTCCCAGCGTTCCTCCACAGAAGCCGGAAGCCGGAAGCCGATATGGCTGGGAGCAGCTAACCTGTCGGCACTCCCCTAGCTGGCTCTGCTCGTCTCCCAGTCTTCCGGTCTGCATCCCATCTCTTGTCCCATCGCTAAGTGGCGTCCTCTATTTTCCCAGGCAGCTGTTCTCACTTCCCCAATTTTAATTACTGCAAGCAGTTTCACCCTGGAAGGCCTTTCCCCACTCCTAATCCCTTAATAGATTTCTGCTCGACTCTACAGATATGTGATCCCAGTTTTCTCAAGGCACAGATTCTATAGTTCCGCTCTTGAAATCTGATGCATAATGACAAGGCCAGCCAGCAGCAGTGGGGAGAACGTGTGGCACCATCCATCACTGAACTCTTGGGAACATGCAAAGATGCCAGGCACGCCAACACGGGCCAACCTCCTTGCTTGCTGAGCAGCTCAACTCTATCCCAGGTCACCGACCTTCACCTCAGAAACACTGAGTGCTCTTGGCTTTGAACTGCTGCTAGAAAGTCATGCCTGCGATATGGGCCCTCCCATCAGCAGATCTTCTTACCCGGTAGGGCAGGGATTAGGTGAGATGGTGGTGAGATATTACCAGATCTGAAAACTGATGCCTGGCCCTTTCCAGCTCTTGCACTCACAAGCACCAGCTATGTGTATGGTCGAGTTTATAAGACACCTGCAGCTTTTATCATTTACAAAGCACCGTCACCTCTCTGAGAGGGGAGCAGGGTGCTAGCATCATCACGCTTCACAGGTGAGCTGGTCATGAGACAACAGATGGGAAGGTTGCCGTCTTTCCCCGGGTGGCTCAAACAAGACAAGGCAAAGTTGGGATTATAGCCAGGTTTTATGTCAACTTAATCTTTAGTTTATCAACTCCCCCTTGCTAGGTGGATAAAAATCTCACACTAAAAAACCCAAGGGACATTTCAATGGCTTTGTTCTGTGACGATTTAACATAATGGGCGTATTAGTGGAAATCCTATTTGTATTCAGTTTACAAGTGGTAGTCACATCCATTATGTTATCTATTAATAGTTTCTGTAGTGACCTCGTGTAGATGCTTCTATTCTTGTTTTATAAATGAGAAAAAAAATACTCAGACTTAAGGATGATGAGTAACTTGCTCAAGGTTACACAGCTACTGAATGTCACCCAGTTCTTCTCACAACAGGACCTCTGTCCACTAGGCTCAGCTGATTCCTCTGCTAAAAATTCTAAATGGAAAAGAAAGGAGATAAATGCAGTAAGGCAGGCTTTCCCAAGTCTTTTCGGTTAGAAATACAGAGGCTTGGGGTTCTCCTACCCCCACCCATGAATTCTCTGACACTCTAGTGGGTAGGAGCAAACGCTCAGGTGATGCTTCTGATAAGCAGAGCCTGAGAAATGCTGCATCAGGAGAAAGGTACACTGCAATTAGTTTCCTCTAAATGCCTCAATTTTTTCATAGGGGCATTTCCTTTTGTTTGGATGTTTTGGATGTTTTGGGAAGGAGGTCATTGAGAGGTCTTGACCACTGTATCTTTTACTTGATTCTTTATGCACCATTTTCTATCCATCTGAGGTTTGGCTTCCCTGGATAGCAACAGTGACTGTAATTAAATTTCATTTGGTGAAACACTGACCCAGTTAAGATAATTTTAGATTCAAGTTTCATCCTCTAAGGGATAGCTATCTCTTCCATCTTGCAAATTCTGTGTAATTCTGAGAGTCACAATTCTCTGAAAACAGACATCAGTTGTTAATTTGGTTCTTAAATATGTCCTTTGCTGAATACAAAGACTCAAATTTGTAGAGTAAAACCCTGGGAGGTATGGGCAAAGACTGGCTGGAGAGTTCTGATCTGAAAAGGTTCCAGAGCTTACGTAGGACAGAGATCATTGCGCTCCCACAGGCCAGAGTGAAGAGTTTTTGTTGATCATTGGGACGTTCAGTAGAGACTCGAGAATGGCCATGGCTTACTAATGGGGCTGAATTATACACAGAGGAAAGGCTACTAAAACCTTGCTGTAACAAATTTGAAAAACAATCAAATTGAACTGCAAGTAAATTATCTGCATACCAGAACAAAGCCTAACACTCTTTAAAGGAAGATAATAAAATCTAGTCACTAGACAATTTAAAATGACAATATCCAACATACTATAAAAACTATTAGGCATACCAAGAAGGAAAACATGACCTGTGACCAGGAAAAAACATCAGCCAATAGAAATAGACCCAGGACAATGCACTGTGGAATTGTATGCCTGAAACCTATGTAATTCTTGTTAACAGATGTCGCCCCAGAAAGTCTATCAATAAAAATGAATTAAAAAAAAAAGAAATAGACCCAGAAATGTTAGGTATGATGGAATTAGTAGACAAGAATGTTAAAATAACTAATATAACTACACACAAGTAATTACAGGAAAACATGAAGAAAGTGGAGAGAGAAATTAAAGATACAAAAAAGAGCCAAATGGAACTTCTGGAGATGAAAAATATGACATTTGAAATGCAAAATTCACTAGATGAAATTAACAGTAGATTACATATTGCAGAAGAAAAGATAATCATACATGATATGCCTTCTAACATATGTATAATTAAAATGTGCGACAACATTAGTATAAAATTTGGGAGAAGGAAATAGAAAGATACTATTGAAATATTCTTATATTGTACGTGAAGTGGTTATCGGGCTTCCGTGATAGCAGTCCAAGTAAATATTTGTGGAATAGCTGACCATTTAATAACCACATTGTACAGTCTTCAAATTTCTCCTTGTATGTCACCCAATTTTCATAAAGTCTTGTTAATTTTAGGTGTGATCCTAAATGACACCCTCATGAGCCAATAAGACAATGAGATATTACAACAAATACCTTTTCAGTGTCTACAGTGTTTCCTTGGCATTGATAAGTACAAGGGATTCAGAGATGGGTAATATTTGCTGTCACTCTTCAGGAGCTCATAGTTTAATAGGGGAAACAGTAATGTAAACAAATAAATAAATACCAAATAGTGCTATAAAAGCTATTCTGGATGTCTAAGTAAGTTTGTCTCTGGAAGACAGAGTAGAGAACAGAACATTCTGTCTCTGTGTCTAGGGTTAAAGGAAGTTTAACATTGGACCCTTGAGCTGGACCTTGAAAGATGGATAAAGTTTGGCCATGTGAAGGTCTTCCAGGAAGAGGGAACGGCAAGAACAAACACGCGGTACATTAAGGCCATGGACTTACATGATCTGTGCACTTTCCACAAATAGAGATGTACAGTAGTCAGCAGAGTTTTCTCGGAGATTTTAATGGTGATTTTATACAAAAAACATAGTGAGGGTGAATAGCAAGGAGATACTGGAAGGCAGAGGATGAAGGAAGCATTTAGAAGTCCATGAAGTAAAGGGCAAGTTGAACAATAGCCAGAAGTAGCAAGGGAGACTCGAAGGATGACAGATGGTTTAACAGATATTTGAAGAATTCCTGATGAGTTATTGTTTAAAAAAACCTCAAATCTGCACTCAAGTGTACAAGTTGCTGCTTTAAAAAGCTCATGTTGGCCCCATCCTGCTGTCTGACTTGTGATCTGAAAACAAACCTATCACGTCCCAGGGCAACGTGCACTCTTGCTGAGGATCCTAAGTCTGAGGCATTGGGTGGTTTGGTTCGCAGTGCTCTGTGGTACCTCTGAAATAATTTTTCCCCTTGATTGCCAACTTAATGGTACACTATTATACACAACAGATTTTGATAGAAGTGGATGGTACCTGAAATAATAGTCACATGGGAACACACTGGAAGGTCCCTGAGGCAGGCTGGAGGGAGGTCATGGAAGGTATCTTGGGGAGAGGACTTCTTAGCTGAGTTTCAAAAGAGGAATAAGTCGAGGAAAGGTGAATAGAAGGAGGTTACTCCAGGCAGAGGGACATGAGCACAGGGAGGGGATGGGGAATGACAAATGGGGATGAAGTTGGTGGGATAGACAGGGATCATGGAGGGCTGTGAATGTCAGCAGTTAGTTTTGGCAGATTTAGATTATGGGCAGCCATTGTAGGATTTTGTGATCTGAGCTACATTTTAGACACCTTGTTGGTTGTGAGATGCATTTGAGTCACAATATAGAGTGGGAAAAGCTGGTTAGAAGGCTATAATAGTCCAAGTGAGAGATGGTTAGTGGTAAGGGATTGAAGAAGAGGACATGAATTTTGAGACATACTGAGAGGGCAAAAGCAGGAAGGAACTGATTAAATCTGAGAGTGAAGAAGAGAGAGGTGTCCAACAGAGGGCTCGTGTTCAGATCCTAGTTTAATACCTGTGAATGAACTGGCTAATTACTCAGATTAAGGTGTTTGCATGTGAGGTTAGGTCTTGGCATTGAAGGCTGAATCCTTCACTTAATAGTTTTGACCCCCTCTTTAGTTCATTCCCTTATCGAGTCTCAGTTTTCTCAACTGTAAAACGGAATGATAACAAGTGGCTTCATAGGATTTTAATGAGGATTAAATGGAATAAAGGATGTGAACACATTTGTAAAGTTGAAAGGACTAATATTTTACATGCAGAATGCTATTGATCAAATGCTGCCCCTGTGATCTTCACCAATCAGATCTTGGATTTCTGCTTGGAGTTTGCAAAATAAGAACCTCTTCTAATATCAACCATGGAGAAGATTAATTTCACAAATACATGTAAAAACTTTGGATTTGAGGTTCGGGCAGGATGGAAGCAAGATAAGAGGAAGTGGCACCTAATCGCCTTTCATCATGTTTTAAAGCAATGCCCTGTTTTTCTTTTTAATTTAGTAGCAATTAATTTAAAAGAAGCATTGCATTGTAATAATACTGTAGCCAGTGTCCTCTGGGTATTATGAATTTAAACTTGTATTTTTGTAATAAAGATTGTAACATCCTTATTTTCAAAAGGCTGTGACTTATGAGCCCTTGTAATTTCTGGCATGGCTAAAAACACCACACAGATCAATAAGCCTCACTAGTCGATCTTTTGTTAAGATAGGTAGAACAAAGCAATTTTTGGATGCTGCCAGACCACAGCTGGAGAAAACCTACAAGTAATAATAAAACTCCCCACAATTCCTAATCCACGTCTTCATTGGTGCAGCTCCTAACAACACTGATTCCATCTTGATTTCTCTCATCCTATAACGAAGGGCAGTAAAAACCCGGAAGGAGAAAAGGCCTGATTATGCTCGGTGAAATAAGCCAGATGGAGAAAGACAAGTCCTGTGTGATCTCTCTTATATGACAAGCCGAACTCACAGAAAAAGGGAGTAAAATAGTGGTTAGCAGGGGCTGTGGGTGGGGGGTGGGGCAATGGTCTGAGTACAAACTTCTGGGGATCTAATGTACAACATGGCTAATAATACAGTATTATATACTTGAAAATTGCTAAGAGAATAGATCTTAAATGTTCTCACCACAAAAAACCATAATGGTAATAATGTGACATGATGGTAACACTTTGGTGGTAATCATTTTACAATATCTAAGTGGATCAAATCAACACATTGCACAACTTAAACTTACACAATATTATATGTTAATTAGCTCTCAATGAAGCTGGGGGAAAAAAAGAACAAGTGAGGGACTGGATCATCCAACTTAGCAGTTTATTGAGTGTTGATTCCTCTTCAGAGAGGGCCCTTTTTGCTGATCTTCTATTTTAAGGAGTTCAGAGAGAGTGGCTTGTATGGCACCAGTCAGCAGCAGGGGGCAGGAGAGAAAGCGGCAGGAGGAGACAAGAGCAAACTCAAACGGACTGTGAGTAAATGACATGAGTATGTGATGCCAACACAGTTTTGGTCACCTGGTAGGTAGGTTATACATGGTAGTTGAATCTAAAAGTTTTAAAAATGATATCTTAATCACAGAAGTCCATGTTCATTGTAGGAGAGTTAAAAATACAGAGAAGCAAAATGACAAAGGAAGTTTTAATCACTCATAACCTCACCATCCAGAAATAAGCATTGTTATTATAACATTTTGGTAGAGCATATTCTATTATCTATGTATGCACACCTTTTCCCCCAAATGGGAGCACAACACGTTCTTGTTATTTTATGTTTCTCCATAACTTTAATTGGGAATATCCACTTTTTAAGATCAACATATGATCATGAGTGGCGGAGAGAATACACCCAGTATTCTAGTTTTGGTTCTGACCTAACCAGCCTGGCAGGCAGCACGGCTTCTCTGACTTTTAGATTCCTCATTTGTGAAGTGACGACTTTGAAGCTGGATACTGCCAAAACATAGTTGGAGAAAACCTACAAGTAATAATACCTGCCTCCCCCGATCCCCACATTTCCTAATCCACGTCTTCACTGGTGCAGCTCCTGATTAAGAACTGATTCCATCTCAATTCCTCTCATCCTATAATGAAGGGCAGTAAAAGCCAGGAAGGAGACAAATGAGAGGCCTGATTATGCTCAGGGAAATAAGCCACACGGGGAAAGACAAGTTCTGTGTGATCTCTCTTACACGTGGAATCTAAACAAGCCGAATTCATAGGAAAAGGGAGTAAAAGGGGCGGTGGGTTGAGGGTGGGGAAAATGGGGAAATGGTCAAAGAGCACAAAACATCTGGGATCTAATGTACAACATGACTACTAATACTGTATTATATACTGAAGAGTGGCTAAGAGAGTAGATCTTAAATGTCTTTACCACAAAAAAGATTAAGCAGAGTGAAATAAGTGAGATAGAGAAAGACAAATTCTGTATCTTTCTTACATGCAGAACCTAAAAAAGCCAAACTCATAGAAACAGGGAATGAAAGAGTGGTTAACAGGGACTATATCATTGAAAGCAATGATACGGAGAGCACCCTTCACCTCTGTCATTCTGATTGTTAATGGGTAAGTGTCAAACCCAAAGACTATACCCTTTTAGCTAGTTTTGGTTGGGCTGAGGGCCTAGTGAACCTGTTATTGTTGTATTTTTCATTTAAACAATTCAGGCCCAAGCATTAACTATCTTCCCCAGTGATACTCAGCATGACTTTCTTTTTCTGCATTCTAATCACTCTATTTTAACAATTCCAGCATTTGGCAGTTACTTAAAAGACACAAGGATTTTTGTACATTTTCATTGACTCCTGAATATCTTAACAGAGACGAGCAAGGATGTGGGTTTTATAAAAAGAATTCATACTCGACTTAGACATTTAACTTTATGGTTGTAACTGATGGTCTAAAACTCCCCAAACTAAACAAAATAATGAAAGCTTGGTGGAAGTGACTGGCTAGGAGAGTCAGGAAACCTATAGTGTGGTATTTTAACATGTTGGTTTCCACATCAGTGCCAAAGGATGTCAGAACTGAGCTGAGGGATTTGGGTTGACCACTGGCTTTGTGGCTGACTGGCCACATGCACGAAAAAGGCCATTTCATTTATGGCTTTAGTTTTCTCTTCCAGGGAGAAAAACTGAAGGCTAGATCAAACTACCAAGTGCCTTATAAGTAAATGCCACCTCACTGTTTTATGGGGCTAGCATGCTTTATTAACAACATTTGTCAGAGAAGGGGTCATTTCTGGCAGGTTTGTCTACTGTGTGGTGCATTTGTGAGTTCACCCGAACCAAAAAATATACAGCCAGCTTCTGAGTGCTCAGGCTAAGGTCAGGGAGAAGAGGCATGGGTGCACCAAGCAATGAACAAGATAAATATTTCAAATAATATATATACACATTTGGGACGAGCCGCGGCGTTCCGTGCTCAGATTTAACTGTGCGCAGACGCCTGAAGACTCAGAAGGCATCTCCCGCCCAGCAGCCGCTGCTGGCGCCTCGCCTGAGGGAGGTTTGCGGCTTTCTGCCCCGGCCAGTGCCCGCAAGGAGCGGGAAGGTGCTGCGTCCACGCCCCTTCGCCGCGGGCCAGCTCAGCCGGGCGGGGGGCAGTCCCCGAGCACCCTGCCCCACCCCCGCAGGTCCGGTACCACGGCAGTCACGTACTGCAGGCGAGGGCTCGCGCCCCAGCTGGGTGCTGGTTGGTCCAAGGAAGTGGGTCACGTGGTCCGGAGCAGATAAGGGGCGTCTCGGGCGCCACACCCGCAGTCCGCCGGAGCTACCGCCCAGCGGGCACAGCGGGGGCCTGCGGGGCGAGGGGTGCGGATTTCGGCAGGCAGCGCGCGCCGGCTCTCGCGGTCCGCCGCCGCCTCTCTGCCTCATGAGCTGCGCCAGGTATGTGCGCCCGGGAGCCGAGGGGTCCGGGGAGGCTGGGCTGCGTTCCCCTCCGTCCTTTCTGCAAATGGAGACTCCACGGGAGGGCAAGCTGACTTTTTGCTGAGTTGAGTCTGGCACCCGGGAGGCCTCGGAAGTGTAGAGAATTTGCTCCGTGTTTTCTTAGGCGGGGCAGATTTTGGTAAAACCTGCAGCTTACACCAAAAGCTGTTCTAAGGAGAGTCAGCTTTAGTACTGATTCCCTTGTGGATTCCGACTCGCATCTCTTGGTCCTACACAAATGTCCCAAGAATTCTGAACTTGTGGAACAATACTTGGATGTTGCTGGTTGGGTGGTTTGGGATGGGGAAAAACTACATGAAGATGATTCGTCCTGCTCCACTCTGACCATGATTGCCATAGCAAACTCAGCCTCAGAGTTTGAGCAAGTGGTGATTTTTGAACTCTTGGCCAGGACTTAAAATTCCAGGGAAATCACTACAATTCTAAAACCGTCTTTCTATAAGTGCAAAAAACAAAACAAAACCAATCACACACAAAACTACTTTAAATAGCTGCTTCATACATAACTTAGAAGATTTCTCAAAAGATCCTGCCTGTTAACTATTATTAGACCCACAAATATAGGTTTAGTTTCTATTTGTTCTAAGTTTATATGTCTTGCAGAAAAATCCCAGGACTAATAAATTCTGTGAATGTTCTTTTATTATCCATAATGACCATTTGCCTATGTGCTTTAGAGCTGCTGTGCAGAGTTACTAAGAAATGTCATGTGCAATATACACTCACCTCTTATCTGTAAGGCTAGAACAGGGGAAAAGAAGTCCATAAGCTTGCTAATATGTACTGAGGGTTAAGGGGCAGAGGAAAAAAGCCTTCTTGATGGACACTTCTTAATTTAAAAATGCTGATCATAGTTAAGTTTAAAGTTTTAAATAGCTTTATTATCTTCCTCGTTATAAATATTCATTGCCGAAACATTAGAAAATGCTAAAAATGTACAAAGACAATGGGTCATCTATAATCTTATCACCCAGAGATAATGAACTTTTTGGTCTATTTCCTATTAAGTTTTTCTACATTTATAAGTTCATATATATAATATATATTAAAAACAGTCCAATTTTCAGGTAATTAACTGTTTCTACTTACATGTGGATTTGTCATGGATGTCTTTCTATAAAACAGATTCTATGTGAAATTTATCTTTAAATGCATGCATTGCTAGTTTGCATTTCAGTTGTTTATTTGTGAAAAATGAGAAAGAACGTGATAATCAAAGTACAGAGATAAACCCTCCTGACTTTACTTTTTCTAGCTTTTACCCTCAAAACTTTTATGAGAATATTTGCTATTTTTTTTCTTTTCAAGTGGGTTACCTTTTCAGAGAAGTGTAATCAATTCAGCAAAATCAGCAGAGCAGCCAGAGGGAGCATTGAAGTTGGAAGTATGGTTTCAGAACATGTCTGATCCTGAGCATCACCTGGGAAGCTTTAAGAACCTATGTATCTCCTTGTCCCCACCCCAGAGGTTCTGCTTCAGTGGCTCTAAATCCTAAAAATCTGCATTAAATAGAAAGAAAGAAAAGCAATTCCCTAGGCCATTATGACCAGACTGGTTTGAGAAGCACCAGTCCAGAACACAGTCAGTTTTTTTAGAGCTGTATTAAAGATTATCTGATCCAACCCTTTTCTTTCTCAGATGGGGAAATTGAGACCCCCTCCCCAAGTATTTTAAGCAGGTAACCCATAGTCAAAGGTAGAGCCAAACACAGAACACAGCTCTGATCCTGATACTCTATTTTTGGTACACATGGTAGTACCTCCTTGATACTTATTGTGCAGGCTATAATTTAGCAGCCAGCACAAAAATAGTATGTATTTTTGTGTTGGCATTTCAAATCCAGGTGATAACCCCTCTTTTTATATTCCAGAATGATCCAGGTTTTAGATCCACGGCCTTTGACAAGTTCGGTCATGCCAGTGGATGTGGCCATGAGGCTATGCTTGGCTCATTCACCACCTCTGAAGACTTTCCTGGGCCCTTATGATGACTTCCAACGAAGACACTTTGTCAACAGGTTAAAGCCTCTGAAACCGTGTCTCAATATGAAACAGGAAGCCAAATCACAGAACGACTGGAAACGTTCACACAACCGAGCCAAGAAACGGGTTGTGTTTGCTGACTCCAAGGGCCTCTCTCTCACTGCCATCCACGTCTTCTCCGACCTCCCAGAAGAACCAGCGTGGGATCTGCAGTTTGATCTCTTGGACCTTAATGATCTGTCCTCTGGCTTAAAACTCCATGAGGAGAAAAACTTGATTTTAGATTTCCCTCAGCCTTCAGCAGATTACTTAAGTTTTCGGAACCACTTTCAGAAGAACTCTGTGTGTCTGGAGAACTGCGCTCTGCAAGAGCGAACTGTGACTGGGACTGTGAAAGTGAAAAATGTGAGCTTTGAGAAGAAAGTTCAGATCCGCATTACTTTCGATACTTGGAAAAGCTACACCGATGTGGACTGTGTCTACATGAAAAATGTGTACGGTGGCTCAGATAGTGACACCTTCTCATTTGCCATCGACTTACCCTCTGTCATTCCAACTGAGGAGAAAATTGAATTCTGTGTTTCTTACCATGCTAACGGGCAGGTCTTCTGGGACAACAATGAGGGACAGAATTATAGAATTGTCCATGCACAGTGGAAACCGGATGGAGTGCAGACACAGATGGCTTCGCAGGACTGTGCTTTCCACACTGAGTTAGAGTCAACAATCTTTGGCAGTCCTAGACTGGCCAGCGGGCTCTTCCCAGAATGGCAGAGCTGGGGGAGAATGGAGAACTTGGCCTCCTATCGATGAATTAAGCAATCAGTGACTGATCTTGACCTGTCATAGTCCCCATGTCATACTCTAGATCTGTATTGTTCATTATCAGGAAGCCTTAGCTACTTTTCTTCAGTAGGTTTAGGTTTGAGCTTCTGAGACCTGGCTACAAAAGAAATAGCCATGTAAGCATTTAGTACTGGGGTCTATATGGGTGCTGCTGCCCAGTTTTGCTGTGGAGGATCAAGCCTGGAACCCCATTTTTATAAAAATAATACTTTTTCAATGTCATTTCTCCTTCCCTCACAATGCACTAGCTCTCCCATTGGGCACGGAAAGGCTGAGGAAGCTGATGGTGATGGAAAGCTGTCTTAGTGGTATGAGGAGTGTCTGAAAAGTGTTCATAAAGGACTCTGTAGCTTGAGTCAGAGTAGGAGCTGGAAGTCTGATACTTAACTATTGATGAGAAAATGTAAGGTTATTTTGTATTTTTAAGTTGGTTTTACAGTTCTCTCTTGGGTAAACAATTTGTACAGGAGAGAGGAAGATCCACTCTCTGTATTCTTGTGGAGAAAACACCAAATAAACTTTTGGGGTGTTAGGTGGTAGTAGGGAAAGATGGATTATATAACTCCAGAGAATCAAAAATTTAAGTGAAGCCTTTCTGTTCAAACATGGTTTATCAAAAACTATGATTTGGGGAAACTTTAAGCAAATCTGCCTTTGCAGTCATAAAATTATGTGACCTTGTTTGTGATCAAGGCATCATGCTCGGGTTCTCAGTATAGAATGCTGCTTAACCAAAAAACCATGCCATCCTGAATGGCTAACAGCTTGTAGGGACTCTGTGTTATGTCAAAAATAGCTCTTTGCAAGTGCCTTGATTAAACCAGAATACTGTTGCTTCACCCAAATGTCTGAAGGTCAGCTAACAACTCATGAGGGTTTGGCCGCATAAGAAGGTTCACTCTGTATACTGACATTCCTCATGTAATGCTGTTGTATCTTGGAGAGTGTTGTCAGTGTACACAACTCACATCCTTCATATTGAAGGTGACTTATTTTTCCACCACACTTTTTCGATGTGATGTTGGAGGTGAGGACTGACACTGATTCTCAATTCAAGAATCAAGTACCTTGCACATAAAAGTAGCACTCTGTTTCTTTCCTACGTTCATCTTGTCATTTTAAATCTTTCTACCAATTTCTTTGAAGTCAAAAATCTTTTTTTAAATGGATGTGAATTGTTTTGGATGTGTTGTAATATATTTGTTTTGAGGTGTGCATAAATTCATTCTATCAGATCTCAAGAGCAGGAGTTCCTGAATGTTTGCTTCTGTCATTGTGCATGTCCACTGAGAAGTGTTCAGAGAATGCAGTTAATTTTAACACGTGTGATCTGCTCTGTTGAAAACATGCTATTGGAATAACTCTGCTGTGACCATGTTCAAGTTTGGCTAGCACCCACACTTTTTCTACTCTAAATATTTCACTCTCTTATAGCTATCCTTAGTGAACTTCTACTTTAAGAATAAACATGTTTGATATAAGATCTAAGTATGTTTTCTTTATCAAAGCCATAGTTGGTTAAGAAACCATGAACTGAAATTCTCCTGTTTTGTTTAAGGACAACTGAACGGCGTTAGTTTGGATCAGGAATTGGACTCACCTGAGGGTGTTCACGCGGTCCCAGTCTTGTGGGTGACTTCCTACCATGTGATCATTGGGGCTGGGGTCCAGGGGCAGTAACTTGCGACTGTCCCTATCTACACTGACTGCTCATCACGCATACTCTCTGCTGGGTCAGGGTTATGCGGGGGGCTATTTCTCAGCTTTAAAATAGGGGTGAAGATGGTGTGGAAAGGATTGCAGTAGCTTCTACGTCTTGAGCTCCAGCACCTTCCTGAAAGGGCAAAACTTGGAGCTGCACAGACAGCGTAGGGTGTGGGCAGTGGGCATCAGCCCCAGACTGAAGGGAGAGGCTCAGCTCTTTGGGGTGAAAGGCAGCAGGTCTTTGAACCTAAGTTGTAGTTGGAGTGCTTGTCCAAAATTCCAGGAAGAGCTTCTGCACACTACATCTTAAACTTAAAGGAAACCTAGTGACCAACCTGCTAGAAAAGCCCAGTTATGAAGAACAAATTTATCATTGTAATATCCTCTTCATCAAAACTATAGGCCTGCAGGCTGTATCTGGCTGCAGGTGTATTTTATTTGACACAGTTTTTTGTTTTTGTTTTTCCTTTTTAAAAGCAATTTATTGCCAACATTAAACAGCAGACTACATTTTTAAAAATCTGTATTTTTAAAATTGAATTTATTGGGGTGACATTGATTGGTAAAAATTACATAGGTCCCAGGTGTACATTTCTACATTACACATTACATCTTCTATGTGTTGTATTATTTGTTCATCACCCAGAGTCAGTTCTCTTTCCATCACCATATATTTGTGTCCCTGTCCCTTTCCCCCCACCCACTTGCCCACTTACCAACTCAGGTAACTACTAAATTATTGACTGTGTCCATGAGTTTTCTTTGTTGCTTTCGATTTTCTGTTAACAATCATAGTAAATTGCTCCATCCCTTTCCCTTATTTTACCCACTCTCCCGTCCCTCCTCCCACCTAAAGTCTCTCTGACATTCTGTGTAGTACTGGTTTGGTGGTGATGTATTTCCTTAGCTCTTTCTTCTCTGAGAAGCTCTTTATCTGTCCTTCAATTTTGATTGCTAGCCTTGCTGGATCCATTATTCTTGGTTGTAGATCCTTGGTTTTCATCACGTTAAATATTTTCTGCCAATCCCTTCTGGCCTGTAATGTTTCTGGTGAGAAATCAGCTGAGAGTCAAATGGGTGTCCCTTTATAAGTTACTACTTAGAATTTTCTCCTTTTCTTTAACTTTTGCCATTTTAATTTTGGTGTGTCTTGGTGTGTTCCTGTTTGGGATCATCTTGTTTGGAATTCTCTGTGCATCCTGGACTTGCATGTCTATTTCCTTCACCAGGTTAGGAAAATTTTCAGTGATTATTTCTTCAAATAATTTTTTTTTTAATTGTTAGACTTGTTGGAGTGACATTGGTTAGCAAGGATTACATAGGTTCCAGGTGTACAGTTCTACAGTGCATTGTCAACTTGCTCAAATAATTTCTTAATCCCTTGCCTTTCCTCTGTCCCTTCTGGCACCCCTATTATTCTGATATTTTTGCATTTGATATAGTCCTAGAGGAATCTCAATCCACCCTCCCTTTTTGTGGAAATAATTTTGTAATTCATCTGGTTGGGTGTTTTCTGCTGGCTTTTCCTGCAAATCACTGCTTTGTGCTTCTGTTTTGTCTAGTTCAGTGACTTTTATTCTGTTCTTCATTTCAGTTAATGTAGTCATTATCTCTCTCTGGTCCTTTAGTCTTCATTAATGCTTGCTATCTCTCTGTTGAAATTATCATTCAAATTCTTAAGGATTTTATAATCATTGTTTTGAGCTCTATTTCTGATGGGTCATCTGTCCCCATCTCTAATTTTTGCAGCCTCTCTGGGCCCTTGCTGCTGCAATTTCTTTGGTGTCCTCAACCCTGACTGCATATTGGAATCACATGGAGTTTTAAAAACTACTGATGCCTGCCTTCCCCACTCCTCTCAGATTCTGATTTCGTTGTGGCCCAGGCATTGGATATTTTTGACAGCTTCCTAGGCATTTTCCATAGAATCTCTGCTTGAAGCTGTGTGAAGTGTCTTCAAGTGGTCCATTTCAGAGAACAGAGTCATATGTGGTTCAGATGATTTCTCTACTTACTTTTCTTTCACGAATGATGAAATATGGGACCAGAGTGGTTTGAATTCACTCAAGGTTATAGAAATAGTACAGCCTGGCCCCCTGACCCTTTCTCCCAATATCCCATCCCTGCTTATATCATTTCCTGCAAAACAACCTGCATGTAGACGTCTTAGTTTCACCAATCTAGTCTCTTATTTTTCCTCTTCTTTGATTTTTTTTTTTTGTATATAAAGTATGTTAATAAGGATGTCTTTGGTTGCAAGTGACATGATTCCCTGACTCAACTCAAAGAAAATGAATGATCTCACAATGAGTCCCACGGTAGGGTGTTTTCAAAGTTGGCTAATTCAGTAGTTTTAAACTCAGGTTATTTCCATTTTTTTGTCCTCCCATCCTCATTACTTCTGATTGTCCCTGTGTTAGCTTGTTTCCTAATTAGATGATGGCTGCCACAGTTTCCATGCACCACATGCAGACACAACACCACCCAGCAGCAGAAGAAGCCCTTTCTTGTTTCAGTTTTTATGAGTAAATAATCCTTTCCAAGAAGTTTGTCCCAGCATCCACCAAAGGCTTCCCCACCCCTGCCACCATGTTTTACTGACCAGAATTAAGGCACGTGTTTGTGCATGAACCAATCCCTGGACAGGAAGAATGGAACTCTATGATTGGCTCAGGTAAGATCCCTACCCCACTCTGCTCCATCTCAGCCAGGGCTAGAGGAGGTCCAATTGCTGAAACACAAACTCATATGGAGGGAGGGGATACCGAAACTTCACAAGTTGCAAATATCTTGAATGAGAAATGAGCTGAGTATTAGGTTTAGTATTCTGCATGCCCCTTCACCAGAACATTGACTTCTGAGTTCTTAGACACTGAGAGTTCAGTGGACTGGAAAACATAAGTAAAAATGAATGCCATTTGAGCAAAAAAGCAGAAAATACATGTGGTATACTTCACTTATGAAAGATTTAAAACCACACACAACTGAATATATAGATTTTTAACAACTTTATCTGTATCTAATAAGGGAAAGCAAGGGAATAATAAGTAGAATTTGCCATAGGGGTTACTTCTAGTGGAGGAAGATAGAGGGAATTGGGGGTACAGAGAAGGACTCAAAATATTGCATTTTCTTAAGCAAAATTTTCTTGTTTATACATGACATTTCATATATATTTTTATATATGTATATATATTACATATGTACACCTCTATGTATTTATAATAAAAATTTTAAACAGGTTTTATGAGTACCTATAAGCACAGTAGAAACTTTCCCATTTGCATCCTCTATATAACTTATTTTCTTTTCAAAGTTTTTTGGGGAGTTAGGGGTATCTCTTCCCTATAGAATCATTAAGATTAATACATTGTTTTGGAACATCTGGGTTTTTAAAGCATTGTTTTGCTAGCTTTTAGTATGTGGTTTTTAATGCATGACACCAGACCATTTCTGTGTGCTTTTCCAACCTTCTTTGGAGATGCCAGATTGTGTCAAGCTGAGTAGAAGTTTCCTTTGTGTTCTCACTGCTACTGCAAAAATGAAAATTAAAACTAAATCCTTGGGTGTTTCTGTTAAGGACCAGCTATTCTCTAGGTTCTTGTTGCTTACACCCGGGGTTGTACATGACAGAAAGGGCAATCCTATTGAACATGGTAACCATGCTGCCTTAACATTCTAAGTGGCACTCATGGAGAGGAAAGCCCCTGGCTGGTACCACCACCTACAACTATAGGCCCCTGTACCACCCTGCCTTTCTGATGCCTAGCAGTCTCCCAGCCCTTATTTATTCACACTGAGTGCATCAAACTGGGGTAAAGAGAGGAACCCTCTCATCTTCGGATCAGTTCCAACTGCACTATATTATCATCTAGTTTCAGTGTTTTGGAAACAATGATTAGGTCACACCTATGCCAGAAACTTGCCATTACAGTAAGAAAAGATATAGATGCTACATATCACAAAGGGATACAATTACAATGATAGCCAGTGGGGGCTCCTGGCTATTTGCTTACACAGTTTCTCATAGCCCCTTTGCCCCACTCATGCTCTGTTCATGGATCTAGGTATTAACAGCTCATGACAGTGAGTCCACTGAGTCAGAGGAGCCGCTGTGTCACCTGAACCTACTCCTTCAGCAGATATTTTGTCCCAACCATTTTTCATGCTAACCAGATTCAAAGGAACCAAACATGCCTGTAACCAGAGACACACAAAGACTCAAATTTTCAGTTACGCACACTGTTGGACATGCAACCTTTAAAATTAATCTGTGGATGTACTCTAGCCTGTAGTCTGTAACCTACTTGTTCATATGTCCGCCTCTGGTTTTATGACACAATCCTCTCCTTGTGTAAGCTGACACTCTGGCCCTGACCCTTAAGGTCATGTGGAATCAGACCTAGCCTCTAGCCTGAATCTTGATTTTGTTCCTACCAAAGTCCTGGCTGGCAACTGTAAAAAATGGAAACAAACCATCTAAACAACCACCTTGGCAGCAAACAACGAATATTCTATGTGCACATTTAAACTATTTTCATGACAAGTGGTCATCATCATAAAATTGTTTTGCAGTCTTAGAGCTTTATATTGGAAGTTCATATTTGAAATGACATTTGTTCTGTCACATGCTCATGAGGCTATTGCTGCTGGTAGATGCAGCCACTGGATGCCTCCTGTGATTTAAGATATGGTAGAAAGGTAGGATTTTTTACTTTTAAAGGGTGGAGGCTGAAATGAAATGCTCTTTTTGTTTTTCCTATTTCCAAAGTCTGACCTCTCATCACAAACAGGTTTTATTTTTACATATGTATTATTTACACATATACAAGGGCTGTCTGGAAAGTATCCAGCCATGTAATATGAAAAACAGAGGGATTTATAGGATTTTTTCCAGACAGCCCTCGTACATAAACTTGGGTGTATATATTAGCTAAGGGGGCTCAGGCAGAGATAAATCAGGTATTGGGGAAGTTGGAGAGGACAGAGTAGAAGACGACTCCATTGTCTTAGCTTGGGACATGGGAAAATGATGCTATCACTGCCTGAAGTGGGGAATTTTGTGAAGTTTGGGAGAAAGACTATATTTTTTTATATATATACTGAGTTAGAGGTGACAGTGTAGCAAATACAGGCAATTATTCTATGGATAATTGGAGATGCAGATGAGTTTAGAGCTGGACATATAAATTTGTGGGGAATGGTGAAGCAGGTTCTTTAAGGCATATTCTTTCTTCTAACACCTATCTACTTATCCCATTTCTATTAATACCTTCTGGTGCTAATAAGCTAGCAATGCCACCTCAGCACCCCATGCTCTCAGCCCCCACACCTTAGAGGTTCCTTCTCTGACCCTCCTCCAGCCACACTCTTCCCCAAAGAGTAAGAAGTCTATGAGGCCATGGGGATGTGCCCGCCTGGAACCCATGCATGCCCCTCCTTCTAGACTGTGCTCATGGTCCCCCTCGACCCTGGGTTTGCTTCCCCTACTGAGCTCACGTCCAGGGCTGTGCTGGAGTCCACCCTGAGTGTGTCTTCCTGAGGTTGGACACCACCACCAGAGGCTGCACCTTGGTCCTGAGAGGAGGCTGTTTGGAAGATGGGGTGAGGAGTTCATGTGAACAGCTCTCGGACCTGAGGGCTGAAGTGTCCACTTTGTTCAGAGTAAGGTCCCCAGCACTGCACGATGAAGTCGGGGTGGGAAGCGAAGAGGACTGATTGGGCTGGGAACTCCATTTGCTTTGGAAGCCTTGAACACCACTTAGCCTTTCCTAGCTCAGCCCTTTAGTTCCTTGATTGTCAGCACACTTTTGATCTTTGGTCACTGCTCTTTCCATGCTTGCCTGGAGAGAACTCTCGGTCGGTGTGCTCTGTGACAGGGCAAACCCAGCCACAGCTTTGCCACCTGTATTTGCTCCCATGCCCTTCCTCGCCATGGCTCTTTGTTCTAGCTGCTCTCCAATTTGTCTCTTAAAAGGTGGGGTGTGGATGTGCACTGCCAGTTATAGGGGGCAGAGAGGAGGGAATGGGGATGGCGGACTGACGCCAACCTCTGTAGAGTTTTACAGGTTTCCTTTGGGGTAAGGGGACTAGGGACCTAGTACTGGGGCAATATTGCAGAATGCAGAACTTTTTTTCTTTTTTGAGGGCAAATGATAACTCAATCCCCCCCCCCGCCCCCGTTTAATGTCCTTATTTTATTATTTCAGTCAATAATAGCTGGTCTATTTTCTTTTCCTCAAAACAATTTTTTGTTTTTATTTACATTTTGTTTTTAATAAATATTTACATTTTGTTCTAAATACATATCTGCTACAACTTTGTTTTTCAATTGCACTCAGCATTCAGTATTATTTTATATTAGTTTCAAGTGTATAGTATAGTCACTAGATATTTATATAATTTATGAAGTGATCCACTCAATAAATCTAGGACTCACCGGCACTATATGCAGTTATTACACTATTCTTGGCTGCCTTACACCCCTGTGACTATTTTGTGACTACAAATTTGTCCTTCTTATCCCTTTACCTTTTTCACACATCCCCAACCTCCCTCCCATCTGGCGACAATCTCAGTATCTATAGGTCTGTTTCTGCTTTGTTTGTTCATTTATTCTGTTCTTTAGATTCCATACGTAAGTGAGATCGTATGGTATTTTCTTCCTCTGTCTGACTTATTTCACTCAGCATAGTACCCTCTAGGTCCTGTTGTAGCAAATGGTAATATTTCATTCTTTTCTTCATGGTGGAGTAATATTCCATTGTCAAGGAAGGGCTGACAAACTGCCTCCACTTAAATAAAAAATGAATGGGAAAAGATATTTTAATAAAGTAAAAAATGAAATATACCAACCTCATTTATTTTCAAAGCTGCATCCTTATTTTTCTACAGTCACCACACTTCAATACGCTTCCGTGATCTTGGTGAAGCTGATCACTGCAGTCACAGGCCTTCCACTTTGTGGTCTGTCACTCACATCTGCTCGTCCCACTTACCCGTCTTTGCACTGCCTCACCCAGCATCTTACTGTGCTCACACTAACACACTGGTCACCGTAAATGGCTTGCATTCATCTGTGAAATTTCAACTGGAGGAACTTTTTTTACTGTTAATAATTCAGTAACAGCACGCTGCTTGAAGTGAATGTCTGGACACTCTTCCATTTTAGTGTGCACTGGGTGAGAAATGCAAGCATCTGTGTGTGCAAGGTCTAGAATGATGGAGGGGAGATAGACCATGTGACAACACAGAACCAGTTATATCCAGATATGTCTAATGTAACAAAAAGTATTACAGTGGAGGCAAAATTTATCAGCTTATGCGTGTATATTTATACCACGGTTTTTTTATCCAATCATCTATTGATGGGCACTTAGGTTGCTTTCATATCTTGGCTATTGCAAATAATGCTGCAATGAACATAGGGGTGCATATAGCTTTTAGAATTAGTGTTCTGGATTTCTTTGGATAAATACCTAGAAGTGGAATTGCTGGGTCATAAGGTAGTTCTATTTTGAATTTTTTGAGGAACCCCCCAACTGTTTTCCATAGGGACTGCACCAATTTACAATTCCTCCAACAGGGCATAAGGGTTCTTTTTTTCTCTGCATCCTCATCAATACTTGTTGTTTGTTGATTTATTGATGATAACCATTCTGAGAAAGTACAGAACTTTCGTCTTTGAGTCCTTTGCAGAGGCACAATGTGTCCTGGAGAAGCTGGGAGCTTCTAGAAGATGCCTAACCAGCCCAACAGCAGTGACAATGGTGGAGCCATTGACTAGACTGTTAGCACTGCTGTGACAGGGACAGAGGTGCCTGGAAGACTTTAGCTCCAGGGACTTAATTAGCATCTTACAATTCTGTATTTAAACAATGTATTGAAATATCAAAGGCAACATTTCTAGGTCTATTTTGTAATATGATACAAGTACAATCTGCCTAACTTGGACTTTGGAGACATTTTACCATATGGAGGCAAAAAATAACTAATATCATTGTTCCTTTTGCTTGTCCTCTATTGGGCTGATGCCCTCTTATCCTTCACGTCAAAGCTTAAGTGTTACCTCCTTAGAGTGGTCTTTTCTGACTACCTAATTTCAAATAGGTATTTCTGAATAGTATCCCTCATTCATTATTTCATTGAAAGTTATTGAGTACCTGTGAAGTGCTTGAATCTTGTCATGTTTTCAATGAAACTTATATTTACTGAGCATTTATTAATGTGCCAGTCCCCATGCTAAGAGTTCTACTTAAGAGTTCTTCTATGGAATGGGGGCACAGAGAGGTTAAGTGACCTGCCCTGAAACACACAGTTAGTAAGGAGTAGAGCTGTGATTTGAACCAAAGAAGCCTGATTCTAGAGCATGGACATTTCCTCTCATAGTGCCCTGTCCTTTTTCGTCATCCCATGTCTCACAATGATACCATTATAGTTTTGTCTATGTTGGGATGTTGAATGAGATCTTTTCTGTTGTCTTGGATGGGCTGCCAAGTCCCAGAGGTGACAAGAAAGGCACTAACCACTTCGTGTTTCTAAATAGAGCTCTCAACCAGTTTTCAGCAATTGAAGAAGCAGAACTGGTCCTGATGCCATCCATCCTGCCCCCATCCCAGGTCTGCAAGGAGAAGGCTGAGCTGGAGGAGGGGGCGGGGATCCTCAGGGTCAGCATGGGGGAGGAGCAATGCTCCTGGGGCGGGTTGGTGGGGGGGTGGGGGTGGTAAGGATGCTTTCTCCCTCCTCCACACCAAGGAGAGGTGGGGGTGTGCTTCGGGAACCACTGGTATCATATTTCCTGGCTGACATCTGCTTGGGAAGCAGTCTTGCTGTCTGTGCTGTGTCTATTTGTGTCCCAGGGGGAAAAAGACATTGGAGAGAGAGAAGGCAGGGCTGCAAGAAAGGTGGCAATGGGGCACAGTCTCTTCATGGCTTGGTGTGGCAGGATGCTTGAATTTCCCAGGGGTCAAAAGGACACTGAGGAAGGTGTTGGGCCTGAGTGGACTTGCTGGCTCCCACCCAAGATGACCCCCCGTTTCCAGCCACAAAGGTCTGTGAGATGGGCCATGGTGAGTGTAGAGGGTGAGGAAGAGCTCAAGTCTCCCTGTTGTGCCATGTCAAGCCCCTCCAGCAGCAAGTTTTGGCCTCTCCGAGAGGTTGGAAGACTTCGCATCAGATATGAGATGGGAGTTTACATTGGCTTGAACTAAATTTCAGTAACTAAAAATGACAGGAAGTAATGGAATCTATCTGTGCTATTTTAAGTTGAGCAAAGAGGGAGGGACATAATTTGATACAACACAGTTGAGAACAGGGTTTGGAAAGATTAAAACTATGTCATGTTTATTCTGTGTGGATTTGGAACCTCTTGGTGAATGGGTACAGGTATTTTAATTGTATATTCATGGACCATCTCCTCCAGCTAGACTGCAAGCTCTATGAAGGCAGAGCCTGTCTGTCTTAAATACTGCTCTAGCCCTGGTACCCAGGACAGAGTCTGGCAAAATAAATGTTCATTGAAATGGAAAGTAAAATACATCATTGCAGGCATTGTTTAATTGGTTAACTGGCATTCTAGATGTCTGATCAGACCCCACAGCAGGTGCTCTGGAATCTTAGACAGCAAAAGGCTGTTAGTAACGAGACCTCAAGGCAGGGATTGAGACCACGTGCATTATAGTCACATAGACCTGGGTTCAAAACTCAGCACACACACTCTCTACCTAGGATCTCAGTCAACTAACATAGTATCAGAGCTCCCCTTCCCTCATCTATAAAATGTTTCCATCATGCTGACTACTCAGGATTGCTGTGGAATTTAAATGAGACAATGCAGGTAAAGCACTTACCATAGATCAGAGCAAATTTTTAAAAGATGGTGGCTGCAATTATTAGAGGTATGCAAATAGTTTTTTCATATATATGTGGCCTGAATCATAGGCATTCTTTTTTTTGAGTAGCACGACCTGCAGCTTACAGTACTAAGGCTAGAGAACTTTGTAAGTTTGGGGGTGCGGTGACCATGATTCTGTGTATGGGACTGATGAGGGGGCCTTACAGGACCTGTGAAGTGTGTGATGTAGGAATCAGGTGAAGATTCCGTATGGGAAAGGGTTTTGAAAACCATGAGTGAGGAACACTGTGAGGACTTATCATACATACTTACAACCAGAACATTGCAAGAGTTAATGGGCTGTGGACAGGCTGGGGTCTTATTGTTTATTTATAGAGATGCCTTTGGGAGTTAGAGAGGGGAAGGAAAGCAAAGAATGTGTTGCTGTGCAGGAGTGTGTGTGTGTGTGTGTGTGTGAGAGAGAGAGAGAGAGAGAGAGAGAGAGAGAGGGAGAGAGAGAACTTGCAGGTTCAGTTTTTTCTGGGCTTCCCATTACCACACAGACGCTGCCTTCTCCGCTGCCTTATCTCCCACCTCCTCTGTCTGGATACCCTGTCTGACCTTGAACTGTCACTCAATCCATCTGGGTATTGCCTTAGCCAGGGAGAGCCCAGTCCTGGCAGAGGCTGCTCTGAAAATAATTCACTGAGAAAGCTGGGCTTGTTCTCCTCAGAGGGTAAAGCAGCCTGAAGAGAAGGGCTGAGCGAGTGCCCCCCCAACCTCCACTCCGGCCCAAGTCCGCTCTGGGAAACTACCCTTCCCCCTCCTGGGGTGACCTCTGTCCTTAATGAAATGAGAGGAACAGAACGGCAAGTCTTGCTTCCTTTGCAGATGAAAAGATGAACACGCCGAAGTGCATTTTA
>PVJL010002388.1:0-132985 GCA_004026885.1 Lyroderma lyra | reverse complement strand
AACCTGGCCCTTCCTAGGGTCCTCTTCATTTACAAGGTCAGTTGTGTTCCCTGAACATGTTAGTTGTTAAAGGGATAGAAATCAGGCAGGAGCCACTAAAGACGTTTTAGGTAGGACCCCTGCTCAAATCCAGGGCCTGCGCCAAGACAGTTGGAAAAGAAAAGGAAGGCTTTAAATGTTGGGAATTGCAAGGAGCTGAATGAGAGGGGCAATCCTGAAGGAGTGGAGTGCTTGGGACTGGCTTCTGCAGTAGAGATGTGGATGGGTGGGGTTTGGACAGACAGGGGGAAAGAGAGAGTGTTCTGGAAGAGCAAGAGCAAAGGCAGAAAGTGGCAATGACTGTGGTGTGCTGGGAAAGCAGAGCTACTCGCGCTTGGCCTTGGGGCGGGGGCTGCGGGAAGGTGAGGTACAAGCGAATGATGGCAGATGAAAGTCCTTTTTTTTTTTCCTAGCTAACAGGGAGATAGACTGAAGTTTGTCTTTACCCACAAGCATTGCAGTGAGGGCGGAGGGCTAGAAAGTTCGGCCAGGGAAGGCTCAGGGAGAAAGAGAAGGGGATCAGAAGCTCAGTTGGGGGTCATTGTAGTAGCCCAGGTGAGAAAGGACAAAAACCTAGGCTGGGGTGGGCAGAGGGCCTTGTTAGGTGTGAAGGGAGCAAGGCAGTGTCAGCCCCTCTCTGTGAGGGAGCTGCTTTGGGGGCCTGTGAGCACAGAATGAGAGGAGGTTCTTGGCTGGGTGAGCTCGGCCATAGCTGTCCAGTTAATGAGAAGTGGCTTGCTGCTTACATGAATGTCATGCTGTAGTGCCGGGTGCGCAAACGCTCTCAGTGCCTCCCAGTCAACTCAAAGGGAGGGTGTAACATCTGCGATGGCTTGTTTCTAGTTGCCAATGATGGCTAAGAAGTGAAGGTCACTGGGCATCCTTTCTATTTAGCTTCGTGAGTGTTGGATTCTTTATGGGAAATCCAATTCTCATCATTTCAATTGCTAACTCTTTCATTACATATGAATCAGATATTTATCAGACTTTTTTAAAAAAGAGCCTGTAACTGAACACGATGACTTTTGAACAAAGTGATGAAGAACTTGCACTATAGCCTATCTATTATGAAGAGGCATCTCCCCTAAGGACTTCCTAACTCAGAGCCTAGTTATTATTACTTTGCACATACTCTAATTAAATTACCTTTTTTGTTTCCTAGCCCACAGAACAGCAGAGGTTAGAAAGGGTTTGTGTATGGCAGAAGGGTGTGTGTTTGTGTATGTGTGTTTATGCGTGCCGTGGGTGGTAGTGTGCTACTCACACTGGCAACAGTGCAATGAAATAGTTAAGAATCAGATAGAAGGGACAAAATAAGACCGTTTTAAACATTCAAGAGGCATAGCAGCCTGGGACTGCTGAGTGCCCCACAGTCTGAATAATCCATGAGGGTATTTCTGCATGGCATAATCACTGAGTTTCACAGTGATAACTTTGAGTTATTAAGAGAAGGTTAAGTAACATTTCAGATAGTCTGTTTAGGGAGACTGGGAAGGACATAAAGCTTTTCAGAAAGTTTTGCATCTTTGTAAGTGATAAACTCAAACGTCTTCAATCACCTGGTGAAATGGACCAGGTGTATACCATTGAAGGAGTGGCACATTCAAAGACATGGACATTCTATTAAAAACATATTGTCCGTGCCAATTAAAACACATATGTCAGCTGAATTAGCCAGCAGGCTGACAATGTGGAATTCCCAGTCTCAGTGGTTAGTTTCGGGAGGGTTTTGGAAAAGTTCTAAATGAGAAAGAGTTTGCTTTCTAGATGCAGGTAAATGAGTCATGACTCTATACATATGTAAAACGCTTTGGTACTTCCCCCTAGGCTCAGGTGGCATGTCTAGTGATGGTGCCAAAACTAAGTCTGTTTATTGATTTAGGCTGGCAAACTGTAACAGGTTATGACTGCCTTTACAACTTTTCCTTCATATAATTAATGAGAAGTTTATAAGTTTTAACAAATATAAAACTGGCTACCTTGGGTGTAAGTACTCTAGAAGAATTGCAGGAAAACATTTGGATATAATGAGATCAAAGAGACTGAGACCAAAGTGAAATTTGATGATGAAAACAGGCCAATGAAGAAAAAGAAGAAGATTAAAAACCGGAAGAAGATCAAAATGTTGTCAGATGATTCAATTAGAAGTACAGGATACACATAATCAGCTGGTAGGACTTGAGCTGGAATAGCATGAGGTGGGAGGTCCAGCTGCAGCCTTGTATAGCAGACCCGGAGCAGGACCTGGTACCAGGTGGAAGTCAACACATTTTTATCGAACATTTTCATCCCATCTGTGCAAAGATGTCTTTTAGCTTCAAAGGAAGACATATTCCCTATACCCTTGGCCTTTTTAATGACCATTAGTGCACTACAGGAATGGACTTCTGATAGAATTTGCTTATATTTCCCCCAAACTATTTTTTCACTAATTATGTATGGGAATCAAGAACTTGCTTATTTGGACTTACTGTATTGTATCTGAAAACAAAATGAATTGCTTTTATGAAAAAGCAATATATGAATAAACACATCAATATATGAATAAATAAATTATGCCCATATTTTCTTCATAACCACTAATGACTGCTAAAAAAGTATGTTATGCCATATGTATTAATAATTACTTTGCTGTTTCAAAAACAATGCCATTGGCTGAGAATAATGACATTGTCCTTGCTTTTTCTATGCCCCTTTCCTCTAACCCCAAGGAACACTCAATTGTGATATTATGGACCTGGAAATACCAGCAGACAATGTAAGGCAGGAAGTGCAAAGGTGAAAATCTACAGAAGTGCATTTCCGCTCTGCTGGCATGTTGGTATCATCCCAGGAACTTTACAAACTCAGATGCCCAGGCCTTTCCAACAGAGATTCTAAATGAATTGGGTTGTGACCCAGGCACCAGCATATTTAAAACTCTCCAAATGATTCTCACAGACAGCCAGGGTCTGTAGGAACCAGAGGAGGGCTTCAAAGGTTGCTAAGATGCCCCAAAGATAGGTGGCCAAAGTCCAAGACCGAAAGACTAAGAGCCCTGAGAGAAGCCTTGTTTGCTCTCTCATGAAGGCAGGGTACAGAAAAGAGGCAACTTCCTGTTGCCACAGTCTCTATTACCTGTGTTCTACCTTCCCTGGGAGAGAGAGCGCCTAGGCATGCTGGATACTAGAAGTAGCTGAAACGTATGAGAGTGGAGAACAGGGACAGTGTGTGGCAGAATTTATTCATAGCTGTGGTCAGCAAGGAAGGACAGAGAGACCGTGCAGTACCCGGCTGCCTCTGCGAAGTGCCTCATTTGGCCTATTCAGGTCCTAGTTAGTGACTTCAGCTGCATCCAATCTGGTGTCATAACTGTGACATGAATCTCATCCTATCTTTTATTTGAAGTCACCTTTGTGTAATGAGTAGAATTTCATGAAGTTCAATTTAAAAATCTGCCTATGGTTTGTATTGAGGATTTCCTCATGCTGGAGGAGATCTGGCATCCAACTGGGGACCAAGCTGGGGGAGAGGCCAAGCTGAGAGATGCTGGAGAGCAGTGAAAGGGGACGGCTGAGGACTTAGAAAGAGAAAACTCCAGCCTCTTAGCTTGGTGAGGTGGCATTTACCGACCACAAATAAACGCTAGAGACGCGTTAACTGTTGAAGCTGAACAGGAGTTTGCCAACCATCTGACTCAGTTATCTCAATTTACAGGGCAGGAAAGTAAAGAGAAGGAGATTAAGACACAGGGCAAGGCAAACACAGATGGCTTCATTACTCAGAGTCTGCATGTGGTGAAGCTGCAAAGCTACGTGCTTTACCTGTGGCCATTCAAACTTGATGAGAATTACTTTAAAGACTCGGTTGTTTGTCCTCCAGCTCTGTTTAATTAAAGGAGAGAATGGAATCTTGAGGGTAGAGGAGGAAGGTAGCCAACAGGAAGAAGTAATAGGTATACTATGACCCATGGTGTATGCAAACTTTGGTGACTTGCCCAGAGGAGCTATGGATATTCAGAAAATTTCAGGAGGGCCAGGGCCACCTACACTGTGTGTGCAAAAGGCCATTAGCATTAGAATTTAATATTTATTGAGACCCTTTTGTGTACTAATAACTTACTTAATCCTCACAATAACCCCCTAAGGTACAATTAAAATTATTTCCATTTTCTAGTTGAGCACACTAAAGTTCAGAGAGGGTAAATCAGTTTTCTAAGGTTACACAGCTTGCTGGTGTGGAGGACTGGAGAAAGCCCACCAAGTTCACGGTGTCTCTGGCAGTTTCAGGAATTCTAACAGAGTCTCCAGCCTGGGAAGTTGTGTTTCATGTATGCATCTGCTCACTTGGGTTTTTAGTGCTTTAATTTAGAACTCAAAAAGTCAATTTTTTCACCTTTTCTCTAGTAGAGAGTGGGCCTTGTTAATATATAATAGTCACAGGCCAACTTTTCTTTGGCCTCTCAGAGCTGTGTCCTATTCCTAAGTAAAGGAATAAAGAAAAACAAAATGCACCAAAAATAGACAATAAGAAGTTGTTAGTAGCTCCAGTTTTGTTAAATTCCTCATAGCTTACCCCCACCCCCAAATTCGAAATTCCTTCATTTTCCTGGGCCTTTATACAATATAGCAGTGGTGAGAAAGGGATTTGCTGCTGGATAGGAGCAGAACTAACCCCTACCCCACCATCTCTCCTCTCGTCTTCCTTCTCCTTTCCTTTCTCTTTTCTTGTGCTTCCTTCCTGCACAGGGGGAGCTGGTCTCTCTTGGTGGGTGATGTAAAAGGATTTGAATGAAAATTTTTATCCGTGATTTGGCTGGTAGACTAGAAGGAGCCTGGAGTTGAGGGAATTTCCTAGATGAGATGAGTGGGACTTTGGAAGAGGTGATCTAAACATTAATTAGTCATGTATCATGATTCCAGGAGCCTTGAGGTGCCGCTGTAGGCCCTGGGGAAAATGAGAAACAAGAGACACAGGCCCTGCTCTCAGGGCTTGTAATCTGCTCAGAGAGGCTGTCCATATGGACATCCCTGAGAAGACAGGGACTAGAGGACGGCCTGGAATGAGCTCTCTCAGCCTGGAGGGAGGAAGAGGAGGACTGTGAGGAAGGAAAAGTTCCATGGAGGCAGATCCAAGGCACTGGCCTGATGTCAGCTCTAGGCAACCCAAACTTGGGGAGGCAAACCTACTGAGGTTGGGAGTCAGACCAGTGTTTAAGCCCAGGCCATCTTTACAAGCTGTGCAAGCCTAGGTAGGCTCGTTATCCCACTGAGTCTCATTTCCCTTATCCATGAAATGGAGTTAATATCGTATGGACCTGCCTTATTAGGTTGTTATGAAAATTTATGGTATCTTGTATGTAAAGCGCTTATCTCAGGACTTGGCCCCGAATGATCAAGATTATGCGAGACCTTGCCTAACACAGAAAAGTTGACATTCCTAGTTTTCCTTAATGAATGAGGCTAGAAAGTGGAAGATTGAGCTAAAGCACCTATGAAAAATTTCCCTTTAGAGGTCTCAGTGGGGAGGTGGACAATCCTTCAGTATTGAAGAAATTCTTCCCCTAATTTCCTAAAATTTCTTTCTTCTTGTGAACAAACTAGCAAGCAAAATTCAAATGTCTTGAAGGGCGACTGTAAACACTATCATTCCTTTGTCCAGAGATGGCCTTTCTTTTGAAATAAATTATTTCAACCCAAATAATTGTGCTGGGCTGCTGGATAACTATGCTTCAAACCGTATTTGTTTCAGGCAATCCAGAATTACAGGAGAATTCAATGTCTCTTAGCAGGTTCTTTGGTGTATTTGGGGAGTAGAAGAAACCTTTGGCAGTATAGCCCACAGTTACATTCTTGATATGTTTTCATTGTCATTGGTCCCAAAAGCGAGGTTTCTTATGGGCTTTCAAGTGAGTTTATTTTCACAGAATCAATATGTGTGTGATGAGCTCTGATAAGGCCTTCCTACAGAAAAGAACAACATTCTGAAATCTGACTTTCTTTTAGAAACCCTTGGCCCTAAATCAAAGTTGGAGGCGTATTTATATTTGGGGAGGTGGGTGGTTAAAAAGACCAGCTGAGACTTGGTAAACAAGCAAATGAACATGAAATTGGACCCTCAGGAGAAGAATGGCAGCTTTGATAAACGGCAACTTGATTTGGAAAAGAGTTGCCTTTATTTAAACACCGTAGTAGCCACGTGGCCTGGGATGAAGGCTTTGCAGTAGGTTCCTAAGCAGACCACGCGAAGTAGGGCTCTGAATTGCAATGAATCCTTTCACTTACCACTACATTAATCTCTTATTAAAGTGATGCTGGTTTCTGAAGGACAGTTTTCACATTGAAATTTGCTTGCAAGAACTTGTCTAAGCTATTACATAATTATGAATAATTTGCCCCTTTAGGTCAACATTACCGGTGTTTGAATTAACCTCGCAGGGCCTTAAACATAGAAGGATTCAACCTTGTTTCACTCCTTTTCGATCTGGAGTTTTGGAGAAGCCACGGTGTTGATGGAATGAGTTCCACATTTTCAATTTAAATACATGATTTGTCTTCTATGCTTTGGAGGTAACAGTACAACTTTGTGAAACTAACCGTCCTTAGGATTATAAATAGCTATTTGTGTTCTTTGTGGCTCCAAAGTAGGAATGAGTCAAAATGGATAAACCCAAGGTATGCAGTTTGTGCAGTTCTTGTTTGCTATTTATTAATCAAGGGGAGGGTGGTTTTTTCTCCTTTGGGTCAGAGCCCATTCTCCAACTTCTGTGTGG
Organism: Lyroderma lyra; assembly: GCA_004026885.1. Taxonomy (NCBI): domain Eukaryota; kingdom Metazoa; phylum Chordata; class Mammalia; order Chiroptera; family Megadermatidae; genus Lyroderma; species Lyroderma lyra. The sequence continues at coordinate 126,195 of PVJL010002388.1, read as the reverse complement.
GAGGTAATGATAGAGAGCTGCAGACGGTTATCTAGCTCTCACGACAGTTTTTAAGTCTGTGTGTCAGGCACTGGGCTAGATCCTAGAGATGAACAAATGAGCAGGATCAAGTACAGTCCAACAGAAATCCCAGAAATAAATCCATGCATATATTATAGTCAACTGATCTTTGACAAGGGCACCAGGATTACATAATGGGGAAAGCGTAGTCTCGTCAATAAATGGTATTGGAAAAACTGGATATCCACATGCAATAAACAAACAAACAAACAAACAAAATTGGACCCTTATTTTACACCATACGCAAAAGTAACTCTAAATGGACTAACTGGATTAAAGACTTAAATACAAGACCTAAGACCATAAAATTTCTAGAATAAAACATAGGAAAAAAGCTCCTCAATGTTGGTGTTGGCATTGGTTTTTTTGATGTGATACCCAAAATACAGGCAATCAAATAAAAATAAAAATGTGAAACTACATCAAACTAAACAGTTTCTTACAGTAAAGGAAACAATCAACAAAATGAAAATGATTTGGTCATTAGCCATGATGGAAACTATCCTCAGGTAGATGGCCTTGTTGACGTCAGTCTAAAAATCTCCAAAATGGTCTTGCAGCAAACACCATGCATGGAAATTTCAGAGGGCATCATGCTGCCCAGGCCTACAGCTGTCAGCTTCTGCTGCTCTGCACAGGGCAGTGCCCGTCCGTTCAGAAAACATTCCACAGTTGGTGCCCTTTCCCACACTCCTCACTAAAACAGCGATTGTCTGAGTGTTCAAGCATTAAGTGTTGGGGCCTTTCAGAAGCCACTGTATATGTTTGTCCTGTGTCTCCTCCAGTCTGGGCTGAGCACAGAGAAACAGACTGTTCATGGGTGAGCCTTCCTAACTCAATATGACATCCTGGCGCTGAGTCTTCTCATTAGCTTGGTTCTTGGGATTCCAGCTTTGGAAGCAAGACAGTTTATGTCAATAAAAAAATGTTTTGTCTTTGAGACTCTGGCCCCATCAGAGGACTGGGGACTCTGGTTGGAAGCTGCTGGCTTGTTGCTAAGGTGCTTGGAGCTTATTCAAGTTCACATTTCCCAGCCTCGTGGAGAATAGTTCACGGTTACAAAACTCTGAAAATGTATACGCTGCTTTCATTCCACACCACTTAAAAACACTTGATTACCAAGAGGAAGAGATTTCTGGTTTTGTTTGGTTTTTGCGATGGTTGAACTTCAAGGGTAAAATTGGATTACTTTCTTCATGTTTATATTAATAAAATCTTCCCTTTCCAATGTAGCGACCTCTTCTTGAGTACTGACTACGTGCAAAGTAGCAGTGCGAGGGGCAGTAAGAAAAAGGTAAGGCTCTTCCAGTTTAGTTGGAGAGGGATATGCCAGGCGAAGAGGTTCTGATGTAAAGATAAAGGGACACGAATACATGGTGATGGAAAGAGAACTGACTCTGGGTGGTGAACACGTAATACAACACAGACGATGCGCTGCAGAATTGTACACCTGGATCCTATGTAGTTTTTGCTGATCAATGTCACCCCAATAAAGTTAACAATAAAAAAAGAAAGATGGCTGACACTAGAGAGAGAAGATATAAACACACCTTGATTTCTATTTCCATGTTTTAAAGTTTTTTGGTTTTTGTTTTTTGCTTAAACATGAATCTTTCTCCCTAACATGCCTCTCTCCCCTGCTATAGGGCCCATTAGTGTCTCTTTGAAGCCAAGTTGTCTGAGTTCCCTGCCCTCGCTGTTCCAGCCACTTGACTACCCCAAATCCTACTGTGGCTGTTCATGCAGACTCATCGTGTAAATTAGTGAGAAAACACATTTGTTTTCTTGTTTGTTTATTTGGGGTCTTTTCCCAGTCAGTACTTCCACCTGCACAAGTTAAATATGATGTTTATTTATTGTCTTTCCCACTAAAATGTGTAATTCCTGCGGGTAGAAACCTTCTCAGACTAGTCTGTCGTGGCAGCCAAATTGAAAAGGCCAAAGTGAAATCATGGGGTCGGTTACATAGCATATTGTTCACTAAGCCCAAGTATGCTAGGACTTAGGTATACACTTGGAAGCTAAACACTTCAGTTAGCACAAATAGAAGCAGTGCCTGGTTTATGGTTCCACTCCGTGTGAAGTCAACTCCTAACTTTCCACCCTCTGCCCTGTTTTATGAGATAATGCTGGCTAGAAATAGCTTTATAAAACCAGGCTTAACAAAGCTAAGCATAGTCTTTTCCATACATGCAGCAATTGTGCTCCTAGGTATTGACCCAAATGAGTAGAAAACGTATGTCCACACAAAAACCTGCACACAAAAGTTTATACAGTTTTACTCATAGTTGCCAAAAATTGGAAGCTCCCAAGATATCCTTCAATAGGTGAATGAATAAACAAATTGTGGTGCATCCATACAGTGTAAAACTATTCAGGGTTAAAAAGGAATCTTAAATGCATGTCGCTAGGTGAGAGAAGTCACTATGAAAAGGCAACATGCCTACAATTTCAACTACATGACATTCTGGATAACTATGGAGACGGTAAAAAGTGGCTGCCAGGAGTTAGAGGGAGGGAGGGAGGGATGAGAAGGTAGAACACAGGACATTTTTAGGGCAATGACACGGTTCTGTTTGATACTATGATAGTGGGTACATGACGTTATACATTTGTCAAAACCCATAGAACTGTACGACACAAAGAGTGAACTCTATTGTAAGCTATGGACTTTCATTAATAATCATGCGTCAATATTGTATGGCCAGTTGTAACAAAGGTACCATACCAATGCAAGATGTTACTAAAAGAGGAAACTGTATATACGGAGTATAGGAGTATAGGAGTATAGGAGCTCTGCACTTTTTGTTTAGTTTTTCTGTAAACCTAAAACTGCTCTAAGAAATAAAGTTTATTAAGTAAAACACCTTAATCAGATTAATCAGATTAATCATGTAATTTATTCACCTGCTCATTTTTTTATTTTTGACATTTACTGAGCACCTAGTATGTGTTGATCACGTTGGTTATCACATTGATCACACATGTGGGGTCATCCAGTGGCACTTGTTAGAGAAGTAGCTCCAATGATGTTATTTAAAGAAACTCAATTCTTAAAAAGATTGAAATGGATATGGCGTTTGTTAATGGAGCACGAAAGTGTTTATGAAAAGAGGTCCCAACTATTAAGGATGAAATCAAAGGCCACAAGTCCTTTCTATAATCCACACCCCAAAGGATAGTAATGTCCAGAGCTCAGGAACTTTTGGATGCAAAAATCTAAATAGCAAAAGCCTCTGCTAAAGTTAGGTGGTATTATTATTATTATTATTATTATTATTATTATTATTATTATTACAGTAATAATGACATTCAGGAAGACATTATGGAGCAGAGCTCAGGTTTAAGAAATAATACATTTATTTATTTTTCTCAATAAAAACAAAATAGCGTGAGCACTCTCTCCCCACTCCTCAGGTAGAGGAGAAATTCAACACCAGTCATCAGTGGTGCTTCCCCCACCCATTCCATCGGATTGTACAAGATTTATGGTTCTAGGAAAATGAGGGAGGATCGTAAGTTGCTAAGCTGTAATTCATGGTACCTGCACTGCTATCTTTCCTGCTTCGATGTGCTGGTGTCTGGCACTGTGATCTTCTGCCATCTGCCCAAGATTTCTTCTGGGAAGAAACTTCCTGCTGTCCTTGTTCTCCCTTGCAAACCTTAAGCTTTCTGACCACAGACTTGGCCAGAGCTCAAGGCCAATGTGCTTAGTGTCCAGCCTTCAGAGCCATCTGGGAATCACCTCCCATCCAAGGTCAAGGCTTTGTGGGACACTGTATGGGAGCAGGGTACATCTCCCTGATTCTCAGATACTCCTCACCGCTCTGTCCACCATTTTCTCCCTCCAGGAACTCTACTTGCCTTTCCTTTAAGAGTCTACCATAAGCATTTGAGATCTTGCTTCCTGTCATATGTTGTCAGTTTGGCTCAAATAAATCTTATAAAAATTTTTAAAAATAACAAAAATAAAAAAGAGTCTGCCACCATCTTGTATCAGCCTCATCTATATCTTAACAGAGCTAAGCTTTGGAAAACAAAGGCACCTAAACTCTCCCTTTGTACAAGAGAGCATCAGATCTCCTAAAGTAAAGGAATATGGGAGAGGGGTGTGCAATAGAGAAAAAAAAAATACTTTTCTCTCCCTCTTGAAGAGCCTCATCATACAGTTCCCACTGAGGCTATCCTGCCACACTATAATTGCTAGTGGTAAAAAATTGAGCTATCTTTATTTTAAAAACAAAACCACTTTTTATGAGACAAACATCAGTTTGTGTCAGACCTCAAGCTCTGGGCCCTGGGCCTTCAGCAGATTCCTTACCATGTCAGGCTCCATTGACAGTGGAGTCTCATTGGCTTGGGGATAATTGCAGAGTCAGCACAAAAGATTAAAAGCACTTACAGTCAAAATTCTCCATGAATCTGCATTGGGAAAGTAACCCTTTGCAGATTTTCTCTTAAGTTCTATCTTTCTCTGGATGCACACTAGATGAATTGGTAAGTTTGCATTTAGAGGTCACAATGTATGAAAAATATATAGCTTTAAGCATAACAATCACCTTTAATGTCATTTGATGCTGTTGCTGAGAAGACTGAGGGATTCTAGTCCCCTGAGGGACAGCTGATCTCCCACCTCACATTCACTCAGGGTATATGTTCATTCAGTGCACCTACTGGTGGAGTCGAAGGTACCACTTCTTCCCCTTTCTTCTTCTGTCTCTGTCTCTATGCCCGCTCTCCCAAATGCATTTAGTTAGCTTGGGATATGATGGGCCTCCACTTGGCCGTGGAAATGCTTGCTCTGTGTCAGACAAGCCCCACTGTCAGTCAGCTTCCTGGTCTCTCTGACCTCTTCCTGTTGGCACCTATTGTAGGCTGCCATCTTGGATTGTCCTGTGGTGGCTCTGGCTGTTTTTTGATTCCTAAACTTGCCTACATACCTTTCACTCAATCTGGATTGGGTTTGGTGATCAGTTAGTTATGCCTTTGTGCAACATGACTTTGGCCCAGGCTCTGTTTGGGGCCATGCTGTTTGGGGCTGGTGATGACAGCTGGAAGGGCCCCGCTCTGCAGGGATGTAACAGGAGATCTGTCTGTCCCAGTCTCCTGGGATCATTCTCATCATACTCTTCCATATATTTCCTCTAAGTTCCTGCCTCAGGATGAGCACTGCTCTATTGAGCACAATTTCTGAGGTCCTCTCTCAGTCATCTTCCTGGAGTCCTAAGGAGTAAACGGAACGGTTTGATGCTCATTGTTTCTTCTAAGCTGGGAACAGTGGGGAAAAAGACTTTGCTTCACGACAGAGTTAGAATATTGACTCTGTCTCTCTGTGACCCAGCACAAATTCTTTAGCCTCTTTGAGTATCTCTTAAGGCCCACTGCAAATGGAATTGCTTACCTACCTTGCAGCTGTGGAATTGCATTACCTTCCCTGGAGGTTATTGTGAAAAATAGAGTTATACAAAAGTGTGTTGCATGTTAGCATGACTATTACCTCAGTTGGTGGGAGTGGGATGGGCGAGGTACATTGTAGGACAGCTTCTGTTCAGAATGGTTGAAGCTGTCTCTTCTCTGCCTTTGTGGAGCTAATCCTGCTTTGCTTCAGACGCAGAGGTAAGACACTCTTCTGGGCTGAGGTTCCTACTGAAACACTCATTGAGACTTGGGTGAGTCTGTGGCTCTCTCAGCTGCAGTTTTCTCAGTTACAAAGTGAGGGTAAGAATATCCACCCCTTAGGTTGATTGGGAGAGTAAAAAGTGAAGAGTGTAAGATGGTCGATGGTGTGACTGGCTGGAATCTCATCGCTGGATATTGAGTCCACACCTGTTTCCTCTCAGATTTTAATTTCTTTGTGGGCAGGCACACATCAGAGTCACTCCTGGTCCAGTGCTGGCATGGGGAGGGCTTCATCATCTACAATGGAAAAAACCCAAACACTTCCTCTTTCCCTGGTTCTCAAGAGACCTGGCTTGAAGGCAGTAACATTAAGTTTCATAGCAATTTAAAAGATAAACAATCCCAGAATACGTTCCTATAGCATTAAATAGGGCAACTTTCAAATGGGCCATTAGGGAAAAAACAAAATCTTCACTGCGTTATATAAAGGCTGGCTCATAGGGCTTGGTTCACACAGGAAAATTGTTCCAGGAATTTCAAACTGAAGGCAAATATAGTCATAGTAAGTACATTACACAGGATCTGGTATACACTTACTTTTCAGCAAAAAAAAAAAAAAAAAAAAAGGTATTTTAAATGAAAACACTGGTCATAGCATCCCTGCAAATGTCACTCTGGGACTCAGTTTCCCTTCTCCAATGATTGAGGGCTGGATTAGATCCATGGCGCCTCACAGGGTTTGATAAGACGTGTGGATTTTCCCCTTAATAAGGGAAAAAGGCACCAGTGTTTTAAGTAGGAGTAGGCTATAATCTGATTTGCATTTTTTCAAGCCCAGACCTTTTTTCACTTCTCCCCTGCTACCCTCTGCTGTTGTTTTCAATCCCTCTTTTGTGTTTTATCTCCTGTTAATTTCTCTTTCTGCAGTATCTTCTCTACTCCAGCCCATAGTAATTTGCTCCTTCCTCTGAGCTCAGAGCATTTACTGGGATCTTAATCACACTCTGCCCCATGACATGGCATGCTATTATTATCTTGCACATACGCTAGATAATTAATAAATTCAACAAGCATGTATTGAACAGCTGCTATGTGTCAGGCACTGTGTTAAGTGCTAGGAACACAGAGATAATTAGGACAGGTTTTCTGGTCCCAAGTAGCCTGGAGTCTGGGAGGGTGGGGACAGTATATAAACAAATCCCTGGGGGTCTGTGGTAAGCCCAGTGATAAGCATGGCAAGCGTTTTATGGGATCCAAGATAAGGCATCCCTACCAATGGGGGAGGTGAGTCTGGATAGGGTGAGGAGGGTTAGGAGAGACTGCCCGATTGAAAGGAGGTTGGGATTGGTTCTTCAAGGCTGACTGGAAATGAGGGTGAAGAGATGGGGTGCAGAGCTATCATGGTGAGCCAAGTCATGGAGGGCAGAAACAGAATGGTGAGTAGTTGCAAGCAGCTCACTCTCCATGTACCATTTAGTGGAAGGCTAAGAAGAGGCGAGAAAAACAGAGAGAGCAAACCACAACACAAAACAAACAGCATGACATTCAGGATGCCTGTCTTCTGCTGGAAGGAATTCTTGGAGCTGAAAAGCCCCAGAGTGGGACATAGGAGGCCACAGGTGGTCTTCAGTGATTTCTTCACTGAAATACTACATCAGGGATACCGCAGTGAGCAAAGCTACACGGTCTCTGCCCTCAAGGAACCTGTGGAAGACCAGCTGGTGGCCAGGTCAGTAATACAGGATGACAAACACTAGGTGCTGTGGGAGCCCCTAGGCAAGAGCCCTGACTCAGCCTCGGGGCCCAGGGAGGACTTCCTGGAGGCAGTGTCCTCTGGTCCGCTCTCTTAATCGTTGGGCTCTATGGGGTTGTAGTGGGAGGGAGTGAGGTAGGTATGTGCATAGAGAGACCATATGGCCCACTTTCCCATGAACCCCTGAGCCTTTGAGGCCCAAGAAACCAAGCTGCAGGCCCAGATTGGAGCGAAGGCATGGACGAAGGCTGGAGAAAGGCCTGCGGAGAAACGCTGGCTGTTCTGTGGTTTTCCCCGCTGCCTCCTGGAACATGGAACTGTTTTGCAAACACAGCAATTGAGGCCAAATATGTGGGGTTTGGCCCCAGCTCAGCCAACCCGGCTCCCTAAGCAAATAGTAAGAAAATTTCCCCCCTTTTCTTTCTAACCCGAATCCTCTCTAGGTGCATAATTTATAGAATTCCAGTGAACTGCAGTTTGGCTTTCTTCCCAAGAAAGAAAAACATCTCCTCAGATTTTCCACGCGCCCGCCCCCATCCTGCTGGCCGGACGCCAGGCCTTCACAGCGAGGCCGCGGCAGGGCTGCTGCCGCTCTGGGCAGGCGGGGACGCACCGTCATCTCAGGCTGGCGTGGGCAGCAATTTCCGGGGTAGCTGTCGTGGTGGTAGGTGGGTGTTGCACACAGGAGTGGGAGGGTGGGAAACAGCTGCGTGGTCAGGCGGGTGGGCAGGAAGCTGCCGACAGCAGCCGCGCTCACGGACCCACACAGGGGCCCACAGGCAGGGGAGCAGCCTAGCAGCAGTTACAAAACACCTTCTCGTCTCGCGTGAGTCTCCCGACAACCAGCTACGTGAAGGGTGACACGACACACATAATTCCATTCCCATGTAGCTGATGCATTGCTGCAAGAATGGAACAGCCAACTTGAATTTAGCCTGGCCCAGGTTAGAATTCCCCGGCTGCAACTGAGTGACCTTGGGTAAATTGCAAAATCTCTTGCAGCCTCAGCTGTCTGTTAGGGATAATGGTAGTACTTTCTCCAAGAGTTTGTGCTGAGGATTATATGAGATCTTATATGTGAGTAGCCTCACCATGCCTGCCTGGAGCGGATGCCGGCTTGTTTCTATTACAATGTCTGGAGGTTACCTGACTCCTGTGGGTGCTGTTGGGACTGCGCCTCACAGGTGTTTTGACTCTCATAATGGCCCTTTATGTTGCCTCAGTCACCCGTGTGTCCACAAGGCCGGCCCATCCCCCCGCAGAGTGTGTAAGTCCAGTAGTTTGGTCCTTAACCTTTTTGCTATGCTAATTGACTTCAGTTTTTTTTTTTTTTCAAAATGTGTCAAAAAGCACAAAAAATAAAAAGTTGATATTTTGACGATTTTATGCATTTAATAATAACATTTTGAGCTGCTTTGTATATAAATGACATTATTTTTATTTTAGATGCTTGTTATATGGTAATAAATTTACCATTATATTGAATTTTAGCAAAAAATACTCAAAACATACTAAGTGGCATTAATTAGATTTAAGTTTAGATAAATTAGAATCTAATGGCAATGATGACATAAAAATATATTACAAAATGGTACACAATATGGCAAACAAAACATCTTTATTGTTGATAGTGCAAGTCACAGGAAAACATGAACAAAATCTCATAGATGGAGAAAAGTCCTTGAAACAGTTTCACACTGAATAACTATTTTACAATAATTACAGTATTGATATTTTTAAGTAAATACAGGTAAGGTGGCACATTTTATTAAACTAAATGATTACATTAAAGTATAAAAATTTCCTATTGTTATGTATTCAGTTTTTCGAGCTTGTGGGGTAAACTCCAATGGTGAAGTCAGCGGATGGAAATAGTCATTCGGTGATATCCGAACGTCGCAGCAAAAGGGTCAAGTCCAAATGCCTGCCGTGCTCTGTGGGAGCAAACAGCTCTACAAACTGCATAGCTGATGTAACCTAAGCTTCAGAACATGAGCCCAAGTTTATAATCTGCCTGTTTCCTCTTATAGTCAAGGGCGAGCATCCAAATCCTCCTTTCATTTATCATTGTCATCACCGCTCAGAAAGGTCAATGTGCATTCCTCTCAGTTGCCTGCAGCCACTTGGCTCTGAGCAATGATTCCAACTTCGTGGCACTTAGCCTCACATACTATAGGCACTGCGGCACGTTTGCAGAGGAGTGGTCAGGTCGTCAGGTCGTGCCCCCTACCAGGGGTTGGAGGTTTATGTCATCACAGCGTATGTAAAAACAGCATTTCTCGTCTGGGCCAGCTCAGTGGCTCCTGTGTTAATTGACCCAGATTGTTTCCCAAGGAAAATCCTGCAACTTTTCCAGCTATTCCTTCTGCCTGGCATCCTCTTCCTCTAAGATGCTCCATGGCTGGCTGCTTCTCCTCATTCAATTTTCAACCTAAATGTGGCTTCGTTAGGAGCCTCCTCTGGCCATTCCTTTGAAAGTGGCTCCCCCTCCCACTGCCCCACCCAAGGCACTATCTCATCATCATTCTTTATTTTTTTATTGGTACTCCTCACTGTTTGGAGTTATTTTTTTGTTTATTGTCTTTGTGATTAGACATAAGCTCCATAAGAGCAGGACCTAGGCTGTCTTGGTCATTGCAGTATCACCAGTGCCTGGCATATAGCAGGAACTCAACAGTTAATTTGTTTCATAGGTAAAAGAAGCACACTTAAGATCATGGAGTCCAACGTCTTCATTCTGCACAATAGAAAACAGGCCCGGGAGAGCTAAGATGCCAATGTCTAATCACTTGCACCAGACACCTCGCTGCCATGAGTTCTTTCCCCAGTAGTTTCTTCTTCCTCAGTTCTCAAGGGTCCAACAAATGGTAATTGTCTGCCTTTCTATTTGGGAAGAAGAATGCTTCCCTATTTCTGAAGTGCAACAGCACCAAAAATATCTGATGTGCACTCTAATAAATTAAAGGCCAGATTGCCTGCTTGGGGTGAAAATGAAAACCACAGAGACACATATATAAACCTCCTGACAAGGAATTGAAATGGGCTAACAGGTGAATAAGGAATGATTATATAGAATGATGTCATCCTGTTGATGTCAGCTAGCCAGAGAAACACAATAACTGGGTCATATCTATTAATGTCAGAGGAGATATTTCCCTCTCTATATTCTGGAGGAAGAATAAGGGGGCTCATAAAGAGTCACTGTGGGGGTAGTGGGCTGGATATCGTCCTCATAATGTGAGGATTAACTCTGAAGAGGATGTAAAGGATCCAGCACAATACCTGCTCAATCGGGGGTAGTTCTGTTATCATCCCTAAGGATGGATTATTCTAGCTGAAGATTCACTTGCTTCCACATTTCACTACTCCCACTGGTTCCTCATATTTATTCTAGGAAAGATGACAGCAGATGACTCATACCAAGTAGCAAAATGAACCAGTGTGGTAACTCTGGTAAAAGGTTATGTAGAGCCATTAGAAGGTAGTAATAATTATAACAGCCACTATTTCATTTATGTTCCTCTCTACATCCCAGCAATGTGCTAAAGGCTTAGGCGTACTGCCTCATTTAATTGTATAAAGTTGGAACTTTTTTGTCCTGCTTAACATGTAAGGAAACAACCATACAATCCTAGGAGGAAAGACCTATTTTTGTTTTTATTTTGCAAATGAAAGAGATGAGACTTGGAGAGGTCAAGTGGCTTGCCCATGGTTACTTAGCTGGTAAGGGACACAGCCAGAATTTCTGTTGTGGCACATGGTCTGGGTGCAACAGTGACATAAAGTACACAAAGTGATACAGTGATTCAGGAAGTGGGAAGTGATGGCTAAGGTAGATTAGATGCGGTAGGGTTTTGGTGCCTGGCAGTTGCCCAGGTTGTCTGTGGTCCCTTGCTTTTGATAATTGACAATAACACATATCTACTAAGAATTCGCAGGGTGCATTGTTAGAAATTAAATGGAGTGCTTTTAAGAGAAGACACCTGGGGCAGCACAAATCACTGTCACAGTTCTGATGAGTCAATAAAGTAAACTTCTAAGTACCAAGCATTCTGTGCTGTCAGTGCACCGCCTTGCACCTAAAAGACAGGGATTACATTTTATTTACCTTTGATTAAATGAAAAATTGTATGTGAAAACCCTGGCTCATACCTTGTCCAGTGCCTGAGCAAGACACTTGAGGCACAAAGGAGACACTTGGTTGCAAGATACTCCCTTCTCTTTATTTTCCTAAATGCCAGTCACAGTGCTTGACACATAGTAGGTGCTTAACACATATTAGTTGTTTGTTAATTTTTGACTAGTAAGCAAAGTTGCTTAATAAAAACTAATATTTATTGAGGTTCCATGCTAAGCATATCCAGGCACGATCACTTCTGGACTTTACACTCATCTTGTGAGGTAAGTATAGTTAACACCTCCCTTTAACAATGGGAGTTCCTTGAGGTCAAATTTGGTATCTGATTGTGTAATTTAGCAGAATCTGGAAAATAGTGGGAACTCATTATTTGTTGAATGAATAAGATTTTCCAATTACTTTCTCCCAGAAGACTGAATGAAACATCTAGAACTGATGAAAGGCAAAGGCATGTATGTCTTTGTCAGGTGTGTGTTAGTTGTTCCAGTATTTTATTTATCTCTCTCAAAGTAGAGTTTAAGCAACTCGAAGGCAGAGATTGTGTTATCCATCATATGAGTCCTTTCCTTTCTAAGGAGAATTCCCCAAAGTGCCACGTGATGTTTCCACTTACATCTCATTGGATAGAACACAATTGTATTGCTCAAAAACTGTGAAATTGAGTCTTTCGGGGGAGTGGAATTGCTCAGCTAAAAATTGGAGTTCTTCTACTAATGGAAAGGAGGGAAAGGATATCTGGAAGAGACTAGCAGTGTCTTCCACATGACCCTGAAGAAAAATCTAAGGGCATTGCAGTTGGCAGTCACTGAATGCCATGCTATGGTAAATAACATGTACTATAGGGTGTCAGAGATAGAAGTGGTCATAACACCTTCCAGTCCAGCTCACTCATTTACAGGTAGGACATTGAGGTCCAGAGTAGCAAAGGGGTTTTCCCAGGGTCACATGACAAAAGAAACAGTTCTTCCAATTCTGACTTGTACCTATTGTCTCCAACACTGTCATTACTGTCCACATCCCAGCCCTCAGTGCTCAGTGATTCCTCGCTGCCATTGTGACACACCCATGTTCTCTCACCTACTGTCACCTCCAAAGCTGGCACCATCTCACCCTCTTTCCCAGTCAAGTCTCCACTAATGTCTGTCTTAGTCCTGCCAGCCCAAGGATAGGTCATAATTTTCTCCTTAGGAAGAAACTAGTGGTGATTGGTAGAATCTTCCAAAGATGGTCTCCTATGGATAATTTTGAGGGATATGTGGGAAAAACTACTGGGATTGATTAATGAGGTCATTGTCATTGTTACTCAAGGAATGAACACTCTTGGGGTGAGAATTTGTTATCTGAACCCTGGTTTCTTTTCCCTTAAGAGGGAGGTAAAAACCTTCTTCTTGGTTTTTTTCATAATGTATCTGGCGCTCACATGTGATAGCCCTGTCCCTACAGCTGGGTGAAACTCCTAGCACACTGCGGCCATCTGGGAGTGGTGTGGCAGTGGTGTGACTTCTCACATGTCAGAGCTCAGGGCCCTCCGCCTCTGTGCCCAGACAGCACCAGGCCACCGGGGCAGGCCCACCTGATCTGTCTTGGATGATAAGGGTAACTCTTATCATCACTCCACAAACGGAGCTTGTAAATGTAGACAGGATTATGGTGTGAGTTGCTGAGGCAGTGAGGAGTTGCTGAGGCAGTGAGGTTTCAGTGACAGCTCCATCACGGCCAGCCACTATAAATATATTTTCCCCACAGTGACAAGGACAGTGTCAGGAAGCACATTGGCCACACATAATCCTTCCCAGTCACAAGAGGAGAGAAACCCCAACCACTCTGCTCTCACAGTCTATTCCTGAACCAGGCTCAGGCCCAGACTGAGAATAGATTCCCTGTGTACTGGCAAACGGCCCTGCTTGTGGTCTCCAGATAGGACACCATGTGTCACGTAATGACAAGCATGTGGGAAGCCATGGAGGAGGTGGCGGGACTCCGGGGCATGTCTTGAGAGAATTCTTTGTGTCAGGGAGGGTGTACATTTCATCTGCCTCCCTGACTGTGGGGAAAGGAGGAAACTCTGGGCTGGAGTGGCTGGAGAGGAAGTGGGGTCACGAATGTTCCCCCTACATCTGCAAATCCCCAGATTCACTCCTAAGCAAACCCGTGCCTGATGACTTGTATTTGGTCAGATGTGCTCATTCTTTCCCTAATATGTCATTTCTTTGAATACCATCCATTTGTTAGCCAGCTCACTTAAAATTTTAATTACACAACTATTACATGAATACATTTTTGTTGTAAAACCTTCAAACTATACACAAGGTTTAAAAAAATGAAAATTCTCCATTTCCCTTATCTCTCTTCAATTCTACGTCTGTCCCCAGAAGTTAATTATGGTCAATAGTTTCATATGTATCTTTTGTACTTCAATGAACACACCACACAGTACAGCACAACACCTGCAACACATACACACACAGTATAGTACAATATAAGAGTACATCCAGTAGGTCCTCGAATAATGTAGTTTTATTACAACACTGATGAGAAAAGAAATCGTTCCCCAGCTAGGCCCATGGTCTGTGTGGAATTTGTATGTTCTCCCCATGTCTGCGTGGGTTTTCTCTGGGGACCCTGGTTTCCTCCAGAGATGAGCATGTGAGGTGAATGGACATGTCTACACTGTCCTGGTCTGAGTGAGTGTGGGGGGGAGCGCGCCCTGCGATGGAAGGGCGTCCTGTCCTGGTTAGGGTCCCACCTTGTGCCCTGAGCTGCTGGGACAGACTCTTGTCACCCTTGTCCTTGAACTGGAATCAGTGAGTTGGAAAATAATGATCTCACTTATTTTTATTAATGTCTCTTAAATGTATGTATAGCTCACATTTATTTCTATGTTTAATATTAGAAGTGTTTTGGGTCTTTATTTAAAAGTTTGGTGATGTTTGTGTGACCAGAAATATGCCCTGGGGACTTAACTCCTGTTTATATCAATTAGCCTGTGCTGAAATTGGTTTTGTTCTATGCTGTTTTGCCTAAAGTCACAGTTTCCAAGAACCTGTTGAAAACATTCATTGAAGACTTACTGTATAGTATAGTATAGTATAATATAAGAGTGCAGTATAGTATAAGAGGTTACAAGTAATCACTTTAAATTGCCTCAGTTCAATAGCTGTATCTCCTTGGGCAAATCACTTCGCTTCTCAGTGCCTTGGTTTCTTCCTCTGCCAAATAAGGATAATATTGGTCTCCAGTTTACAGGGCTTTTGTGAGAATGAAATGTTGGTACTTTTAAAACAGTGACTAACACAGAGCAAGAGCTTGAGTCTTACTAATACATATACAAATAAAGAGGTCATATTAGTTGTCCATTATTGCATTACAAATGATTCCAAAACTTACTAGCTTATAAAAGCAAACATTTATGACCTAGCAGCTTCTATGGGTCAAGAATTCAGGAGCAGCTTAGTTAGGAGGTCTTGGTTCCTTGTCGCATGGATGTCTCTACAGGCTGCTTACGTGTCCTTATGACATGGCAACTAACTTCCCCCAGAGCGAACGATCTAAGAGAGAGTGAGTGAGGAGGCAGCCACAGTACGTTTTAAGACTTGATAGCTGAAGTCCATACCACTGCTTCTGCTTCATTCGGTGCATTAGAAGTGAGTCATTAAATCCAGCCCACACTCTCAGGAGAGAGGGATTGAAGGAATTGTATCACAGAGGAAGAGATAGATTATAAAAGCACCATAAACATTATCCTAGATGTATATGGTATCATGCTCTGTGTTGTCTTGCAATATGCTTTTTTCACTTAACAAAACACCTTGGAGATCTTTCCATATCAGCAGATAAAGAATTGCATCATTCTCTCTAATGGCCAAATGGTATTCCATTGTGAAGACATACCAGAGTTTCCTTAACTAGTCCCCCATTTGGTGGGCATTTAGCTGTATTTTTCTTTCTTTGCAGAAAGCAAGGAGGCATTTCTCAGAGATCCACATTCCAAAGAAAAACTTGTACGTATCTAATTCCAAAATTTAGCAATGGTAGCAAGGGGCAAAGAGACCTCTAGATTCCAAGTGATCAGACAGGTTATAAGCCCAGGTCACAAGTAGACAGTTGTTTATCGAGAACAGTAACATACAATATTGTCAACCGCTGATTCCAGAGCAGCTCTTGCTGCCTCTGGCCCTGGATATGCTCTCCCTGAGTGAGGCATGCCTGGGATCCCAAGGTACGTCTTCAGCCTGATGTACCACTGGGATGGTCAAGTGCTTATGATATTAGACGTTAAACTCCAATGAAGTCTCCGTGTGTTAGTTTGAATCTTATTCATCACAACAGACAGTTTTAATCAGCTGTCTGCCATCCTTCCCCTCTCCCCAAATACTATGATTTTGTTTAGCTCTTCTGATTACCCTGGTTTTGTGTAGGATGGCAATGGCTTAGCCTCAGAGGTTGAATCTTGATTAGTCAAAGTCATTCACTATAATTCCATTTATCAGATCCCTGCATTTCCAGCATTCCCTACAGTGAGGGCTGGTTCATGTAGCTGTTTTGGCCAACGCAATCCAAGCAGATGTCCACTGAAGGACTTCTTGGAAAGCCTTTTCATTTCAAATGAAATAATCAGATATGGATGATATCACTCTATGCTCTCCTTTTGTCTTAAACATAGATATAATATCTAAAGCTGTGGCTGCTGTCTTCAGACATATGGTAAACAAAATTGAAATGCCACCATACTTAAAATTTGGAGTGGAAAGGGAAACACACAGGGACTCTGATGACATTATTGGGCTGCTGCAAAAACTATAAGCTGTCTACTGGCAGTCCTTTTGTTATGGAGAAAAATAATTCTGCTTTTTAAAAAGGTACTGCTTGCTGGGTTTCCTGTTACTTGCAGCTAAGAGCATTCCTGATGTACTTCCTGCTTCTCCCTGAGCTCTGTAAGTGCAGTGACTCTGTCTATGCTTGCTGTTGATCCCCAGTGTCAGGAACAGTGCCTGGAACAAAGAAGGCATTTGACAAGTGAATGAACCAAATTCATGACTATCTTCTTAGATGCTGGGAGCTTCTTTATAAGAGCCTTAGCCTTAGGGGATACCTCTCTCCTGATCCCCAGACAATCCCCACATTTCTGGCTTAGCAGAGGAGGGAATTCCCTAGACAGGCAGATGCGTTCATGATACCCAGGCCATCACAGAAATGTCTCTGCTAAATAATGTCCTTCAGCTCACAGTTTCATTACTGGGAAAAATAAGATATCAAATCACTCTATAAAAGCTAAAAAAATAAATTTTCTTTTCACTTTTTTTCTAACTAAACAGTCTTGGCAAGAGTCAGAGTGGACTAGTTTTACATCAAACTCTGCTTGTCAGCAAATAGTGTTCTAGCAGGGGAGAGGCCAGAGAAAGCCTCCCACTTGATGATAGCCAAACCAGGGAATGCTGGCGGGTACATTACCCAGGCAGAAGAATAGTATCTCCTAGAAAGTGAAGTGGCTCTTTAGTGAAGTGGCAAGAAAATATTTTAAGCATCTCATTAACTATTGATGTAAGAAGAGATTGAATTAAAAAAAAAGTATCCTGAATTTGTTTAATGTAATTGGACTCCTATAGATAGTTCGGGCCATGTATGGGTGCCACGTAAGGTATGGATTAGCCTATGATCATCAGGCTTTTGATAAATATAACTGGGACTGCAGCATCTTAATGTCCTAGTGTGGCAGAGTATGAGGAAGAGTGTTTGGAGTTCTCTAACCTAGTTGGAGTCCAGCTTTCAGCCTTTACTAACCTTGGGTCTGTTACTCTGGGCCAGTACTCTTACGTTTCTCTGAGCCCTAGTTTCCTCCTTCATAATACTAGGGCTTCAAAGGGTTGTTAGGAAGATTTAAATAAAATTATACAGGCACATATCATCACTGCTACTACTTCATCTACTACTACTAACACTCCCCACCGTTATTTATGGTAGAAAAGACCAAGCACGCTTCCCTTCACTGTTACTTCTCTTCTGTTCCAGGTGAAGGTGTTTTATTTATTTATTTAAATCCGCCCCCCTGCCCCGGCCCAAAATTTTAATTGTAGTTGGTATGCAATCATATGTTGGTTATATTAGTTTTAGGTGTACAATACAGTGATTTGATATTTTTATGCCAATATGATCACTCTCTAATTCTAGCAATCCTTTGTCACTGTGCAAACTTATCACAGCATTATTGACTATATTCTCTTCCCCCTTTTCACCCATTACCCCCAGCCCCTCCCATCGCTAACCTGCCTTTTGGTCTTTGTTTCTACGAGTCTGTTTTTGTTTTGTTTTGTTCTTTTAGAGTCACTTATAAGTGAAACTATGCAGTATTTGCCCTTCTCTGCCTGACTTATATCACTGAGCATAATACCCTCTAGGTTCATCCATGTTGGTGCAAATGACAAGAGTTCTTTCCTTTTTACTGCTGAGTAATATTCCACCGAGGGAGGGCTGTCCTGAAACTATCCAGCCATGTAATCATTCTCATTATATTGACAGTGGCAGGATTTTTTCTGGACATCCCTCATGTGTGTGTGTGTGTGTGTGTGTGTGTGTGTAAATATACCACATTTTCTTTATCCATTTATTTATCAGTGGACAACTAGGTGGCTTCCATATATATGGAAGTATTTTAAATAAAGACAAACCTATCTTTCAATGAACCAGGAGGGAAGAATCATAGAATCAAATTTCTTCTCCCTCTTGATAACAAACCACCTTCCTTTGGGTTTTAGAAGGACCATGTGGCAGGTGAATTGGTCTCGCTGCTTTCAGCACAAGGAGACAGGAGAAACACTGCCTGTGTGCTCCGCTCCCTGTCTGGCTTCGGAGTAGTGCTTTGCCTTGGATGGCTTTGCAGGAAGCGTGCCACTTCCTCCAGCCACCTTTCTGTTATAAGGCTGTGAGTTTCGTTTCTGTCCTCCAGGAAGAATTTATGATTTCCTCCCTAGTTTCCCCTCTCCTCTGAGTCCCTGAATACAAAAGATAGCTTACATCACCTCTTGCAGATTCTCTGCAGGTATCACTTAAAGTCCACTCACACAATGTCCGTGAGGACAGCAGTGTGGCCACTGTGGTCTTTTGTGTCCCCTCTCCCCCGCCAGAGTGAGCTTTTTCCACTGCTAGGTACAATGATGATAAAAACAGCGCTTCAAACTTGTAAGAAATGGTATGCCTGTCTTTCTTAAAAAATTGCTTTTTTCTTATTAAAATTGAAATGCACCTTCACTATGGAAAATACAGATAAGCAAAATGAGGAACATAAAGCTGCCCATAATCAGAATGTACCAGTGTTCACCAACAGTGTGCATACTTTCAGTCTTTTCCCCATGCATATTTATAACTTTATTTTCAAACTGGGATGTAATCATACTCCATACTATAGTCTTCATTGTATTTTCATTAATCAATAAGAAATCACCACAGCTTTCCACATTTTTCAATACTTACCTTCAGTATTGTTCATTTCCATGGCTTAAGAAATTCTGTTATGGGGGTACCACCATTTACTATTTATTATTATTGGTTTATTGTTTAACCAGTTCCCTATTGTTGGACATTAGGTTGTTTATAATTTTTCACTATTACTAACAACACTATGGTGATTAACATCCTTCTCACTCACCCATGATTTTCTCCCCAGGGTGTATGCCTAGTGAATGATGTGCCAGGAGGGGTGTGCATGTTTTAAAGGTTTTAAAATTTCCTATTACCAAGTGGCTTCTACAAAAAGGCTCTGTCAATTTGCACTGTGTGGTAGCACCTCATGGTTTTCAAGGTGCTTTCTCAGCAGATCTTCATGACAGTACTATATGATAAATAGGGCAGATATAGTTATTGATATTTTGGAAGCTGAGAAGACTCAACTGCAAAGAGGTTATAAAAGGTACCCCCAGGTACCCAAATGAAGCAACTTGCCATAGAGAGATTTGCATACAATAAAACAAATGCTGAGGGACAGTTAACAAAGTAAAATGACTATGGTAGTTTCTCCAAAGCTTTTCTTTTTGGTTGTAATTAGATCTTGGGGATGATTTTCTGTTAAGTGTTTGGCAATAAAACCATGTCATCAGCATATAGGAAAGAGCTTACCTTTCTTTTTTTCTGTCCTCAGAGCAGGCACTTGGAGAGTCAGGATATCAACTCATCCAAGGTTCCAGAGTGATTAAGTGACTTGGCCAAGGTTACTTGGTGAGTTAGTGGCCAAATCAGAACTGGAAACCAGGTCTCCCAACTCCTGGACCAGTGCTCTCTGTGATAATGTGCTTTTTTGAGACAGCTGGACTTTCACCATTAACCAAGTCACTCAAACTTCTACAGTATTTTAGATCAGAGAAATGACCTGAGGATCTTGTTAAAACACAGGTTCTGATCCAGGAGGTCTGGGCTGGGGCCTGAGGTTCTGCATGTCTAGCAAGTTCCCAGGTGATGCCCTGGATCCAGACCACTCTTTGAGTAGCAAGCAGCTAGAGAATGGCTCAGATAAAGACAAAGCAAATGGCCTAGAGAAAGACAGGGCTTTGGCAAATAGTACAACATTTTAAATGCCAGTGACTGGAAAGGGTGTTACTGGTTGTTATGAGTCTTAAAGGTCTTGTCCCTCTTCCACCATAAACACCCTGACAGGAGACCAACTCAACAGGCCAAGGAAAGGCCTGGGGCCTGGGTGGCAAAGTGATGTTCCAGACACACCCATCAATAGCACAATCATCTCCTTCACTGAGCGGAAACAGCAGAAGCCAGGCGAGCCAGAATAAAAGCCACTTTGTTTAACATTCCAGAGGCGTGCCCAGTGTCTCCCAGAGTCCTCATTAATTACCTGGAGAATTACCAAGGGGTTCTCAGACGGGGCGAGCACCTCCTCCCACAGCAATTCGCCAACCCTTAGGACCCTTGGATGATGAGAAAGCTGCACTTGATGAGAGAAGTGGATGGAAATGGAGCCGGTGCTCAAAGACAGAAGGCCCTTAGTTTGTGGGATTTCTAAATCATGGGTATGGCTTGCCTTCTTGCATATAGAGGCAAAAGATATCAGCGTTGTTGGCAGTGTGGGGACGGAGCTTTGGAATTGCAATAATGGTTTTCAGGGCATGTGGAGTAGGCCAGGGAGGGCCGTTTGATGCATGGAGGAGCACAAGCACTGGGGCCAGGATGGGCCAGGCACCAGGTCAGAGAAGGACTGAGTGCAGTTAGATTTGGAACCAGGAAGTGCTGGCATTAAAGCTAGAATAACGCAATCACAGGAAAGGATCTTAAAGGTTACATGATCCTGGCATTTTAAAGTCATGCACCCAGGAGTTCTGAAGTTTTCTTCAGGGACTTCTGTTTGCAGTCTGGTATAAACGGATGTGGGACCTGGTCCTTCACCCTCATTGTAGCATCACTTTGTATTGATTTTATACTTTGAGATTCTGAATATGATTTATTTCTGTAAAGAGTTTTATACTTTTCCAATTTCTTCACTTAACAGCTGAGAAAAGGAAGGTGACTTTTGGAGACTTACAGCCAGTTCCTGATACTGTGGTGTTCATCCCCTCCCATCCTCCAGGTGTGCTGGCACCATGACACTATAGGTCAATAGGACTGGGAGTACCAGGCTAGATTCTTTCCTGTCAGAACAACCCATTTATTTTGCTTCAATTCTTTAGTTCCAGCCTCACCAAAACCCAAACTAGTGTCCATATTTGTAATATTTCATTTATTATATATTATATGGTCAGGAGAGCGGATTGGCCTAAGGCATGGCAAACGAGGTCACCTGTGTGGTGTGATGTGGGTGGGCTCCAGTCAGCCCCCAATAACTTCCCATCTAATTGGAGAATGAACTCAGGTGCCAGCTCATCCATGGAACACCATGTATTATTGACTTAATTCCGTCATACAAATGAGAAGCAACTTAGCAGCAGAAAAGCTAGCTGTATTATAAGCACACAGTATAACATTGTACTCACATACCCTGCATTAGTTGTTAAGACTAGTCACACATATTGTTCTTCCAGGCAATAATGAACTTGCACTTCTCCATTTCCTTTCCTAGTCATGGCCATATAACATGCTTTAGTCAGACAAATGTGAGTGGAAGCTTTTAAAGTCAGTGTATGAGTTGCCTCATCTCCTTTCCTGTGCTGCAGTCTCTGTGGAAGTCCACATTGAGACAGAGCCTCTGTTCACCAGAGTCCCGGGGTTACTATGATGAGCTTCTCTCCAACTTACATCAAATGTGGTGTGAACAAAAAAATATCTTTATTGTTTAAGTCATTAAACATTTTGGAGTTTTGTTATCATAGCAAGCCTAGTGTATCCTGACAGATGGACACTTGTCAAAAATAAACTAATAAGCTATTAAATGGACCATTGCTGATTTCATCATAACTTTTCTGTTCATAGTTCATCTCCAGCTTTGGAGGTCTAGTACTGAATAGCTATGTGATCAGAGAATTTATATTTGAAGGATTTAGAACTGTACAGGAAAAGTGATACTAAATACACAATGATTGTCAATGAGTTGATGAAAACTTATAAATCACCTTACATTCATTAAAATACACCATAAAGACAGCACAAATGACAAAGTCATGATATATGATATTTAATGATATCAAATACCAAAATCAATGATTTTTAATGCATAATAAATTAGTATCTGAACCATTAATTTCTGTTTATCATCCTTATTTAAGAGGATCTCTTTAGGGTTACTCTTCTTAACACGCTAAGAGGCTTTTGTCTGAGTCTGGTCCTCTCTTTTAGATTCCATAGTTTTCTGATCCAATGACAAGAAGTGGCTGACATCCATTTCCCTCAGTCCTGCCATGGTAATGAAGAACTGGAATAATTTAGATTTTTGAGATTGAAATTATTTTGTACAATCCACATTTAATTTTCCTCTCAAACTCTCTTGTAAGTATATATTCCTAAGCTCTGCTCATACTAATGTCATACCAGCTTTTATGTGGCTTTTAAGTAAATTGGTGTCCAATTTCACATGACTGTATGGTTCCAAATAAATGCCTCAGCCTCTAAATCGTAATTCCTAAGTCATGTAAGAGAGAGGATCTGATTGACCCAACTTGAATCAGGTGCTTACTCCTGATCCAATGAATTGAAGTTGGGAGAGGGTCACGTGGTACAGAGGGCTGCCTTTTCCTGGCTGTGAGGAAGGTGGAATTCGTAAGAGGAGGAAAAGGGACACTAAGGGCCAAGCATAGAAAACTCATAATCTTAGCAGGAAATGCTTGTGGTTACCAAAAGAAAAAAAAAACACAAAACAAAAAAACTTCCAGAAGCAAATTATATATTCTAGAATTCCATGTGAGGATTGGAAGAGGCTATTGTTTTGTTTCCCATTTGCTGACTGCTAGCATTTACTAGTGGAAAACAGTAGTGAATGCAAAAAAAAAAAAAAAAAAAAAAAAAAAAAAAAAAAAAAAAAAAAAAAAAAAAAAAAAAAAAAAAAAAAAAAAAAAAAAAAAAAAAAAAAAAAAAAAAAAAAAAAAAAAAAAGAGAGAGAGAGAGAGAAAGATTTTATTTATTGGAGAACTTAAAATTAAGAAAAATTTTATCTACAAGTTTGATTTTTGTATAGATTAAGAAATGTTTTTTAAAAAATTATTTTAGTGGCCTAACATTTTGGGTTGGCTTATAGAATATCATAAAAGCATTGAGTCATAATAAAAGCAAGAGTATTATCTGCATAAGCCCCAAGTCATCATGAGTATAGGGATAAAGCAGAGGTTCTAATCCTTTTCTGTCCATTAAAATCATTAGAGGAATTTAAAACAATGTAATACCCACACATGCTCACCAGAATAATGACACAGTAAAATTGATGATACCAATTGTAGGTGAAGATGTGGGACAACTGGAACGTTTACACAGTTCAGGTAGAAGATATAAATTGGTACGATTACTTTAGAAAATTGTTTCACAAGATCTAGTAAACCTGAATATGAGCATACCCAATAACACAATTTTATTCCTAAGTATACACTCAAAATAAATGCCTATATATGTTCACCAAAAGATATTAGAATGTGCTAGAATGTACCCTATTTATAAAATCTCTAAACTGGAAACTACCTAAATGTGATGGAGACAGCAGCAGCAAAATGGATCACAAAATGTGGAATATTAACCTGACAAAATGCTGTACTGCAATGAGAAAACCCTGCAGCCATAGCAAACGATATGGATGAATCTTATAAGCACAATTCTGAGCAAAAGCAATCAGGCACAAAAGAGGACATTTTGTATGTTTTATTTACATAAAGTAATCTGTGTGTCGGAAACCAGGTTAGTAATTATCTTAAATGAGAGTTTCAGGTGCTGGAGATCTTCTGTTTCTTGGTCTGGGTTCATGGGTGTTTGTGAAAATTCATTAATATGTACATTTATAATTTATTCACTTTTCTGTATGTATGTTATACTTTGATAAAAATCTTTTAAAAAGTTAGGGATGCCTGGACCCGACTCCAGACTAATCAAACCTGACTCTCCGAGGGTGGAGCCCAAGAACAGTACTTTACAAAGCCCTCCAGAACATCTTCAGTCGTGATGTGAACTACTGGTTAGTGGAATGAACACTGGTTTGAGAACTGGGGCACCAGGATTTAGATTCTGGCCTTGGGCAAATTGCTGCTCTGGGCCTCAGTTACCAACTGACTTAGTAAGTGACTGTAAGGTCCCTTCCAGCTTATGACCCTAAGGCATTAGCATTGCTCTGTTAATCCAACAGATTATATCACATAATAGATTCTGAAGGGGATCTGATAAAAAACAGCTTTGATGTGGATGCCCGTGCCTGGATTGTGTCCAACCTCTACTGGCCCAACACAGTCGTGTGTCCAAGGGTGGGTGGTGTCAGAATAAGGGATGTGCAGGGACATGGGAACTTATCTTAGTCTCTTTCACAATTTTACCTGGAGTTGGAACTAAATGGAAATTTATTTCACTTTTTTCCAGTTTGACTTTATCATCCCTTTGGAATAGGCTACGAATAGGTCAGGAAATAAAGTCTCAAAAAATATCAATACAATGGAATCCTGTAGATTATCTTGTTCAGTAGTTTGCAACCATTTAAAAATAAGCTCTTTCTCACATTTTTTCTAAGTAAATTTATGCAGAATCCAAATTTATACCCAAATAACGAAAATGAATTGATTCCTAGGGAGTTAGTGTTCATTTTTTAGTGAATAATATTTCATTTCTTGAGGAACTCTCAGTACCATGATCCCACTATATAATTTTTTAATTGGGCAATTAAAGTCCAAAGACTAGAAATGACTTGTCCTAAGTTACACATTAATTAAGGACAGAGAGAGAGAGCAAATGCTCATCTCCTGACTCAGTGATTTTTTAGGACAGGAAATAAGCAAGCATCCGCTGAACGTCTACATGTAAGCTCTGTGCCAGGTTTGGGAGACCCAGTGGTGAACAAGTCACAGTGAGGATGGGCCTTGTCACTGGGGTCTAAGCTTGAACCTGTCACTTTCATCTCTGATTATTCCATGAGCAGAGTCTAGCTTTCTCCACAGTCACCTTTGGGATGGCATCTATGGCACTTGGCATAGGGGCAGTCTAAAGAGGCTCTCCTTTCTGAGGATGCTTTGAGAGCTTGGCTGCAGGAGGTGTTAATGTGTGGGAGTGGCACCACTTCAGCATGCCCATCACTGAAGGGTGTTATGCAGGCTGGGAGCCAATGCCAGGAAATGACTGAGCCTTGGAACACTGGGCACCAGCTACCCTCGTGGGAGTGCTCGTACGGACGTGGGCAAGTGGCTCAGTGGGTCGTGCTGCTCTTTCCCTCCAAAATGCTCATCTTTCTCTAGTTTAAATATTAAGACTCTGAAGACGTACTCATGTAAAGATTTCTGTTCCTAAAACTGACAACCACTGCCCTACCCAAATCTTTCCTGATGACCCGTGAGAATCAGTCTTATTATAATTAATATTTTATCTTGTGGAAAGCAATTTCACAACCTTTCTAGATTATCTGTGTTAGAAGAGTCTGCCTTACATAAAAATAAATTCCTATGTGACAATATAAGTCTCTTTAAATATCTCTATAATCTTTCAAGTGGAAGATGGGGACTAACTGGTGGCCAGGACAGGCCCGACATAGACACAGCGGGTCTCCCATGGCATCAGCCCTCTTTCACACCCCTTCCTGCTGTCCTGACACTGCTCCTCATCCTGGGGTCCCACATGACGCATCCTTTATGCCCAAGGCCCCTTTCTCTCAGGGTCCTCCTTCATCCTACCATGTTGCAACTCACCAGTCACCTGCCTCATGGCTGCAGGATGATGTGGGCAGACGGCTTTCTCATTTCTGGAAACCTGTCACCATATCGTTATGTTGAAGTACAACTATGATCACATCTTGGTCTCTTTTTTCTAGTTAGTTGCTCTAGCTCCTCTGCTCTTAGGATCAGAAGGTCGAATATCCTCCTATTGAAGCTGATCTCCTTCATAATTAGCCATAAATCATACATTATTTCCAATTTTAGACAAAGAGAACTGGAATGCTCTGTCATTCTAATCATGTCACGATTTTGGTTATAGCAGTCATTCCTTCACTGTCCATGGACATTTGTCTAGAGGTCGGAGTGATCATAGTGGGGCAGCACCTCCGGACCCAGGGTCATAGTTCTTGGTTCTGTCATGTGCTCAGGGGATGCTCCCAAAGCATGATGCTGGTCATGGTAGCTGGGATCCAAGGGACCCTGTGTCCTGTGTCCTCACCCTGTGGCACACCAATTACCTTAACTTGGTATTAACTCAGGACAGCAGCCCAGGGCCCCCTCTACCTTGTGGCAAGTTCCTCCTGGGGCTCTTGGTGCTCATTTCTCTAAGGGGGCCGCAGTCAGGGCCCTTCTACCTTTCTGCTTTGGGAAGTGTAAGGTGGCTGTCGTCCCTTCCTGCCCAGCAGAGCGCCTTTGCAAATCGCTTCTCATGCTCTCCTGGCCCTACTGCCTCAGGGCTCTACAGACAAAGTGGAGGGGATGGGGCAGCCTTGGCTAGACCACAGGAAAAATTCCCCATTCCTCCCTTTTCCTGGACAAAGGGTCACTTCAGTGATTTTTCTCATAAATATAAAAGTCTTCTCCAAGGTGACTTGCTGTCTCTACCTCTGGGCACAGAAGAGGCTGACATCATCCCGCCTCACCAGCTACCCTTTTACAAATATGTGCAAACTCTGGCTGTGACCATGGCCAGCAGTGACTTGGTATGTCACACCCCGGGGCATCATGTCCTAGCCAGACAATTTGCTGTTTCTTAAACGTCCTCAGAGCTTCCTTGTTTTCAAGCTTGTGCTCCACCTCCTTTATTGTCTCTTCCAGAAATGCTTTCTCTTCAATCTTCACCTAAATGCTGTCCATCCTTCAGAGACCACTCAGAAAGCCCCTTTCCCACCCAGCCTTTCTTGGATACCTAAGTGGAACGTCACAAAACAATCAATTCTCCCTCTTTGAGTGCCCACAGTCCTTGGCTTGTCTTTCTCTCACTGCACTTTTGTGACCTTCCTGGCCTGTCTGTGAGTCTTAAGCCTGGCTTACCATGCTTAGGCTATGTGGTCTCAGGGAATGGATTGAACCTTCCTGAATCTTATCTGTAAAATGAGGACGATAATGGTTCTTGCCTCATGGAGTTATTGTGAGGCTTAAGGCAGACAAACCATGCCTGGCACACAGAAATTTAGCCGTTCATTTAATAAATATTTACTGTGGGCCTGCACAAGTACGTGCCAGGCTCCGAGGATGTCGTGGTGAACAGACCGGGTCCTGGCCTTCATGGAGTTTCCATGTTAGGCGGGAAGAAATACAATACACAAACAAACAAATAGTAACAACAATAGCTGTCATGTATTAGGCTGTTTCTGTGCACCAGTCATTGCTCTAAGTCTTTTCATTAATCATTCTCTTTTGTCCTCACGAAACCCCTCTGCGCTATATACAGTAATTATCTGCTGACAGAGGAGGAACTGCAGCTCAGGGAGTTACTAATTTGTCCCAAATTGCACGGCTAGAAAACGATGAAGCCAGGACTGGAACCCTGACAGGAGGACTTTAAAGCCTGCCATGAAGTGTTAGGAAGAAAATAAAGCCTGGAATGGGAAAAGGGAGGTAAGGGTGTGTGGTGTGTGGGGGTTGGGGGGAGGGAGATCGGGAGAGGACTCCGAGAAAGTGACATGGACCTGAGACGGGCAGGACAGGTGGAGGGGAGGGTGAGTACAGAGACTTCGAGGCAGGGGTGGGCTGGACGTGTGCGGACCAGCAAGAAGACCTGTCTAGTCCGACCCAGTGACGAAGGGGAGGAGGGGGCGAGATGAGGCTGAGGAGCTGTTAACATTTACTGTTATAAATGCTGTTCATTTCCAGCCGGTATGATAGCAGATCTTGTGTCTCCCATTGGCCAGTGAGGCAGGGACTCCGTTGTTCACGTTGCTATGTGCCCACGGGGCCCCTCTCTGGGCCTTATTAAAGAGTAGGCGCTCAGTATTTTTGTTGTTGCTGTATTAGGGTTTCAGTCTAAATGGGAAAGACACAGGCTCTGACCCAGCCACCTCCTAGCACCTGCAGGCAGCTCGCTCTCGCTCTCCTTCTCAGTCTCTTCCCTCATTTGTCAAATGAGGAGAGGTCACCTTCCTTCACAGATTTTTTTTTCAGGATTAAGAGAGAAATGCATACAAAACAGCCGGTACATAGTAGATATTTGATCATTGTGATATCTTAACCCTTCCCCTTCTCCTTCCCTTAGAACCATCCCAATTACCCCCTAAGAAAATTTTCTTTTAATTCCCTGAATGCCTTGGACAGCTGGCCTGTCCCCTACCCCAAATACTGTGTTTGGGCAAGAATGACTTCTTCTATTGTCAGGACTCCGCAGAAGCTTGAGGCGTAACCCTGGATCGGCAGGGCTCGGCCAGTCCTTGCTCCGGGGCTGCTTTGGCTGGATCACCTTGACAATAAGCTAAGATTTCCAAACTGCATCGCCTTGAAGCTGACCAGGCAGGACCTCACTCTCAGCCCACCAACGTCAGCCAGCGCAAGACCGCGAGGGCATCTGTGGGACCCACCACTCAGAGGACAGCCCGGCTGCAGCCAGGGCCCTGCCAAGGTGCCCGCGTGATGGCCTTCTCGCTGCCGCTGGCCCCTTTTCAGACACCTTGTGGTCCCGCCAGCTGGCAAACATTTCTTACCTTAGCTCTTAGTCAGTTCCTGGCATAACATTATCTGGGAAGCTCCCCCTTTCCTTGTTGGTCACTTCCAGCCCTCACCCCAAGGAACTGAGAGAGGCCTGTTCCTTCTCTTGTCTGTGACCTAAATCCCAAGACTTGAGTTCTTGTTTCTCCTTTAAACTTGTTCGGTGGTGACTCATCTGAAGCATAAGACCCTCTCAGAGCTAAATTTGACTTCCCTGTGAGGAATCAAATGTGAAATGTGGGCAGGCAATTTACAGGTGCACTCCAATGTCCCTGGGACATTGACCTGGCCGTGTGTGTCCCACTTACTGCCCAGGCGGACCAGCGCGTTTGCAAGGCCAGCTGTTGGTGAAACCTGTCCTTTAGGGCTGCAAGTTGAATCGGGCTTTTCTGCAGTTACTGAGTGCTAATGATTCCTTTGCCTGGATCCCACCTCACTCAGAAACCTGCAATGTGTCCTCCACGGGGCCCCTGAGCCTGGGGGAAGTTTTTATCACTATCTAGCATGTACTCAAGTTCAAACAGCTATCTTTTTTTTTTTGGTAGGAACCCACTTACTCCCAGACCTCCTTTTTTTTTTTTTACTTCCCTTTCACTCAAAGAGGAACTTAGATTTACAAAACAATTTTATGTACATTAGGATTATCGTTAGGCTCCACATAAACAGGGATGGTCCAAAACTGTTGATTGAATCTGATGATTCATCAAGCCATATGGCAGTTGCTGTATAAACAGTTGTGGAATGGGATTCGTTTTTTGATGACTATACCAGATTATGTCCTTTTCAGACTTCCAACCCAGTTCTGAGTGTGTATGTCTCAGCTCAGATGCTTTCAGCTTTATCATCCACAAATACTCACGCCGGATGGAGATCCCTTTTCATGGCCTTTTCAAATAGAGCAGGTGTTGATAGGCGTGGGGGCGGGAAGAGGTGATGACACCAGGACGGCAGAGGCCAGGCTGCAATTTGATAGAAGCTGCAACTTGATCTGTCATGCACCAGATTAACCGTAATAGAGTGAGTGGCCCTGCTGGGCACGGGGGTGGGACATCTGTCACACTGACCAACACAGGCCAATATAAAATCCAATCACTGGTAGGTTTTGAAGGCAGAGACTGTGACCTATTTAATTTTGCATCCCCACTGCCTGGGCCTGGTATATAGTTAGTGCTCAATAAATATTTGTTCAATCAATGAATGAATCAAGATATGGACTATATATAAGCATGATAGGAATGTTGGAAGAGTGGCATTATTTTAGACTTTCTCAGGGCCTTGAAGGGTGAGACATGAGATGGCTGTGTAATACGTTACTAGCTAGGGAACAATCTAGAAAAGAAAATACCTTAGAGTGGGAAGCTGCCAGCATGCCTCTGAGAAACAGACGCTGCTGGTCACCTTGGTTCATGAAGAGTCGCTCAGATGGTGTCTCTTACTGAAGCAAACATCGGCAGACAGCTATTGGCCTGGGAGAAAGGTGTAATGGGGATTTGCTTTCTTTTGTGACTTGAAGGGAGCTGTTTCTCCCCTTGGTTTGCAATATTCTGAAGAAGGTTGGGTCAATTCGCATACGATGCCCAGGATTCTTCTGGTTGGAAAAGGACAAGAACACGAACTCCTTTTGCAGAGTTGGAACTGAGGGGACTCTGATGGACATGGCCTGGGGGGCCAGGACCCGTGGCAGAAAATCACTTTCAGATCTCCAGAGGAGGACTTAATGTGGTGGAAAGAGGAGTTTGGCTTAGTGACTTGGGCTCAACAGGGGGCATAAAGATGAACTTAGAAGCCACTAGAATCACTCTTTGGGGACACTGCTCAGCATATAGGTTTGATTATAGGAGCTATAGGTGTAACCCCAGGGTAGACAAATACTCTAAAATGGCTCAGGGCAATCCTTCAGTTGCCTGAGGTAAGAAGAAATGGCAGTAATGAACAGATTAGATTTTCTACTTGTTTCATTTGTACTTAGAAAGCTCCTGGGATTTTTATACAAATTTTAGGACAACATAAAGAGGGAAATATGGTTCTAATAAGAGCATATAGGACCTCCAGGGAATTAATTGGAAAAAAAAGAGACAACGTTTATATTTTAGGATAGTGAAGTAGGTCATACCAATTACAGGTTGAGAAGCAAAAGAAATTCGTCAGGTGTGAGGAGCCAAAGTTCTGAGGGAAGTTAATAGGTGTATATCAGTCAGGATTCTCAGAAAAATGCCAATAGGAGATTTATTGATCTATCTATCTATCTATCTATCTATCTCTTCTATTGGTTCTTTTTCTCTGGAGAATCTTGACTAATATGTATTAGTATATATCCTGTCTGTCTGTCTATCTATCCATCCATCCATCTATTCATCTAGATTTATTGTAAGGAATTAAAAGCTGAGAAGCCCCAGATCTGCAGTCAGCAAGCTGGAGACGAAGGAGAGCTGATGTGTGTAGTTCTAGTCCAACTGCAAAGGCCTGGCGACCAGGAGAGATGAAGGTGTAGGTTCCAGCTTAAAAGCCAGCAGGCTTGAGACCCAAGAAGAGTTGACATTTCAGTTCAAGTCCAAAGGCCAGAAAAGACCAATGTTGCAGCTCATGCAGTAAGCCAGGAAGAGTTCATCCTTACTCACCCCTTTTGTTCTATTCAGGTCTTCTGTGGGTGGGATGGGCTCACCCACATTGGGAAAGGACAATCGGCTTTACTCAGTCTACCAGTTCAAATGTTATTCCCACCCAGAAACAGCCTCATAGAAACACCCAGAATAATGTTTGACCAAATGGCAGGGCACCATGAACAAATACCAGAAGACTTGTGGGAAAATTTTTCCTCATGAAAAAATAGTCTCTTCCCTCTCTTCCCATCAGGTCTGAATGCCTGGCACTGCCATCTCACCATCTACCTGAACAGGAAGCTGACAGTGAGGGGGTCAGAGTAGAAAAACACAAGGAAACATCTCCACAGCCTGCTCCTACCTCGCTGAATGTGTCTTGTGAAGTGTCACCATCCTTATTTTTCATCCCAGTTTTGAGTCAGAGTTTCTGTCATTCGCACCTGTATCCTGCTGATAGAATCATAAGACAAGACTGAGGGTGAGGCTTAAACAGAGTTATTGAGGTTTTCTTTATTCCAGGACTTCTCGGTACAACAGCATTTATGTGAATGTAAAGTGCAAAAATCTGAGTGTGGGATGTGATGTGCAGTATTTCCCAAATACGTGTGACCATCCAAACCTTTGTAGAGATGAACCCCCTGAGACTGATGTTCCACAGAAATGCTGCTATAGGCAGTGAGACTTCAAAGCAGGTAGATGATAGCATTCCATGCTTAGTAAACCCCACTCATTCATTCTCCAGCCACCTCAAGAATTATGTCTCCTGTGAGCATAACATTTAAGGAAACTCCAAAGCAGCTCCCCAGAAAAAGGTTGCAAGCCTGGACTTACTGTACTGATTTCTTAGTCTCCTTGCAGTTCTCAAAATGTGGGGCTATTTTTATAATTTGGTACATTCATCTCTGAGCATTGAACAAAATTCCCCTTCCTTTTTTAGTCACTTGCTAACATCTGTGAATGAAGATGAAGTGATATATATATATATATATATATATATATATATATATATATCTGTATCTACATCACATGTGCTCAAGCACTCTTATTCTGGAGTGAATTATTTAAAATAACCAACTGAGTGAATCCTTGCTCAGTGAGTCTCTAACATTCAAGTTTTACTCAAGCTCTGAACATTTTTTTATTTCTCTGGGTTTTGTTTTTTGTTTGTTTGGTTTTTGGTTTTTGGTTGTTTGTTGTTTGTTTTGTTTTGTTTTGTTTTGGTATGACAGGGAAATGTCTCAAGGTCACAAAGGGAAGCATTAGAATGTTTTCTTTGCAGACAGTGACAGGGTAGACAAATGGCATAAAATAGAAGACTCTTTTCCTTCCTAGATGGGAAACATTCTTTCTGTGGCTTCTCTTGATCTATGTTAAATTCAGTAAGGTTTTCAGACTGAAACCACTTTGAACCTAAAAAGTAAAAGAGAAAAAAAAATACGTGGCAGATCTTCGCATTAAGTGACTGCCTTCTGCCACTATTAAGGACAGTGCAACCTCCGACAGGCCAATCATCCTCATTTTCCCTCTCCACACCATGGGGCGCTGACTGTGACCTCCCGGGTTGGCACGATGTCAATGTGAACTAAGGGCTGTAGTGAACAGCAGAGCTCCTGTGAGGATGAGCTGATACATTGTTGCTGTTTTTGGCCCTCAGGTTGTGCTATGGTGGAGGCATTGCTGAGGCTAACCTGGGCTCCATGACACGAGGGTGTCTGTGGTGGGTGATGGCTTATTATGAATGGGGGCCATGAAGAGCAACACTTTATCACAGTCTGTCCTGTGTCAGAAGAAAGGCCCCATCCTTACCCTAACCCCAAACTTGCACTGGGAATTCCTCTTTAATCCTTAGAGGACCACACTGCTAAACGTGGCTCTCATGCTGACCCAGGTTGTCCAACTCAGAAGAAGTCCCTTATGTACATCTCTAACTGTTTACTGAAGACATACCAATATGGGAGCTGCTTTTAAAAGCCCAGCTCAGGCCAGACGACTGGACTTCCATTTCAGGGCAACAAATGCATGTTTTCTTCTGTCCAGGTAATTATCGGTTGTAGGACAAAGAGGAAACCTCTTTGCATCGATCAACAAAGTGAAATTAAAAATTAACATTCTCCTATTTACTCAACTGTAATCTTTGAATCAGTCAATACCCAGAGGTTGTGCCAGTAACCTGATTTGAGGGCGGCCACAGATTCTGCTCGGAGACCAGCCCAGGTAAACAGCTGAGGCCGAGACCAGCTGGGCGAGACTGGGATTAAATACGTCTGGGAGGTGGATACTCACAAAGCGCTTAGAGAGTTCTTGCAGGAGGGGGCTGGCATTTGTGGTGATGGGTGTGGTGGGCTTGGGAGGACCCAGAGCCCTCGTCTTTCCAGGTGGCATTTATTCCAGCTGTCCACTCCAAGGAAAGCCAAGGGCACGACACCCTTTCTTTTTTCTCTTCTCTTTTCTGCCCTTTTCTTTCTTCCCAGCCCAATATGGCTGCCAGTCAGAGGTGGGGTGTGGGCAGGAGACAGGGAGGGAGCTGGTCAGCGCTGGTGGGAGATCGAGGTGCAACTGTCTGAATGTGGGGATAACTCATCCCATCGCCTCTGTTCATTTTAGGGGTTGAAAATACTTGTGAACAAGAGGATGGAGATAGGAAATTTAGTTATAGATTAGCATTTTAAATATATCTAGGAGCAAGTTCCTAGCACATAGTGAGCAATCGGTAATGATTCGGTGAATGAAGAAAAGAAGGAATGAGTGGACTAGGACCACAAAAGACTGGGAATCAGGAACAGGAATTTTAATTTCTATGGAAGAGAGAGAGAGAGAGAGCGAGCAAGAGAGAGATTGATTTTAGAAAACTTTGCACTTACTAAGTTTAATCATTCATGTATTGTTGGGATTTTTTTTGGCGGGGGGTGGGGGTGGGCTGGTTCCCTGGCTGGGAATCGAACCCAGGCCGCGGCGTAGACAGCCGAAACCTAGCTGCTGCACCACCACGGAACCCCTGTTGGGATTTTTTGAACAACACGAGTATACCACATTTGTAATTAGAATAAATTAGTACAACCTAGAAATATTCATTGCACACATAGTATATCTCAGGAGCCACACAGAGATGATAAGTAGTAGGTGCTGCATTGAAGGGTCCCTCAGTTCAACAAGCGAAGCTCAGACAAGAACTCACTTAGCAGGGTGGGACGTGCTCAGAATATGCTGAAATACTATGCTTTTTTTTTTTTTAACATGAAAAAGTGCTTTGTATCACCAAGTGTAACTACTGTACAGCATGGTTCCAGAGCACAGGGAGAGCACTTCCTGCCTGGGGAGAAGGGGGTGAGGCTCAATCCTGGCCTAGGAAACCCGCATCTGGTTCTGACCTCCAAGATGGCCTCTCTGCGAGCCTGTCTGGTCAGACCCAGCCTCTGCCCTGTGGCCCTCAGAGTGGACAGTACAAGAAGCAGAGTCCCAGGGGAGGACAGATGTGAGAGGGAGGTCCCATCACAGAGGGAGAACCAAGACTCATTGACCGAACCCAGTGTCTGTCTAGGAAGGGCCTTAGGGACATCGGTGCCAACACCCTTGTTGTACGGAAGATGAAACAGAGGCCCAGAGAGGGTGAGGGCTTGCTGGAGGTCACATGGTGACTCAGTGTCCAGGCTGGAACTGGCACCCAGGTTTCTGATCCCTGGGCTTGGGGGTCTGCTGCTGCTCCAAACACCCCTGGACTCTTACTGGGCTGGACAGTTTCCTCTCTCCCCTCCCGTCATCACAGCAGCCTCCAAATGTGTTTGCTTGGCCCTGAGCTGGGTCCGTGCTCCCAGGCTAAAGATTTTACCCCTGGAAGTTTCGCAGGGGCTGGGGAGCGTCAAGAGCAGCCTGTGCAGATGCTCCGCCTGGGCCAGGTGGAATGCCTTCAACCATCGGTGAGAGTCAAGCCAGTGAGGTCTGAAAGGTGGTTGGGAGGGGAGACGGCTCAGCGGGGACCTCATGTGTGGCAGGGAGGGGGCAGTGCTAGCACGAAGAGCCTTGCGGGTAGGGTGGCGTGGGGGGTTTGTGTGTGTGTGTAATTATACAAGGTGTGATAAAAAAATAAGGTGAAGTGTTTAAATTGAGAAAATTATTACGGTAAAAGACACATTGTCATTAATCCCCTCGAAATACTCCCCTCATTTTGAACACACGTACCCCATCGTTCCTGCCACCTTCTGAAGCAGCCCTGGAAGTCCTCTTTGGTGAGTGTCTTTAGTTGCCCTGTCATGGCCGCCTCGATGTCCTGAATTGATTCAGGTCACACATCACTTCCGGTACGGCAGTTTCTGTCCAATTAAAACATTATGGCGTGTCCTCATCCACCTTATTCACCGGATCTGGCACCGTGCGACTTCTGGCTCTTCCCCAAAGTCAGAATGACCATGAAAAGTAAACGTTTTGAATCGATTCAGGACACTGAGGCGGCCACAACAGAGCAACTACAGACACTCACGAAAAAGGGCTTCCAGGACTGCTTCAGAAAGCGGCAGGAACGATGGGGTGAGAGTGTTCAAAGTGGGGGGGAGTATTCTGAGGGAGAGTAATGGTAATGTGTCTTTCACTGTAATACATTTTTTAAATTTAAATATTCACTGTATTTTTTTATTATACCTTGTACACACTTCTTTGTTAGCATAACTAGATGTGGATTGTGTGTGTGTGTGCGTGCGTGTGTGCGTGTGTGCGTGTGCAGCCATTAAAAAGAGTTAGTTCTATATGTAGTGAGTTGAAGCAATGCCCCCAAATAGTGTGAAGTTAAAGATGCAATTTGCTGATCCTATTTCTAAATCTGAAACTCGATGAATGTTTTTATGTTTGCATCAGTTTAGAGAAAGATATAGAATGATACATCCCACATTGCTAACCATGATTAATTACATTGAGTGATTGACATTATAACTTTAAAGCATTATCTCTGTAATATTTGCCTTCTGACAGAAAGGTTACCTTTGTAATTATAAAAAAATTGCATAAATTAGAAAAGAAGAAAGTGTGTGTCATTATGGGTGCATGTGAATGTTAATGTGTGTGCACACATACATACGTGCATGTGTCTGAGTATTTATGTGAGTGTGTGTATGTGTATCTATGGGAGAGGAAGTCTCAAGGGAGAGTAGTACTTTTGGTGCAAATTGCAGACACTGGTCACATCCTCCAACCCATGCACTTTGGAAAGAACCCTCGAGGATATGCACCTTACTTGAAAGTTTTGAAATAAACATCACCTGCATTGCAGGTGTGGGCTAGTTCAGGGCTCCTAGCTTGACCAAATGACCTTGAATAGGTTACAAATGGGAGAGGTTGGAGGAGAGGCTGCCCTTTTGCAGCCAAGACTGTTGGTGGTTTAGAGGTGTCTCCAGGAAAATCCACATCCCCTTGCATTATTTGTGGGGGACCTCCAGGGTGCAGAGCGCTGTGAGCAGTAGGAATTGGTTTTTCTGGGAAGATAGCTATCCAAAGAAGAGGGCTTAGGAATCTCAGCCTGTGTAGATGAAATATAATACCTTCTGTTGGGCTGAGTAGACTATGATGCAATGAAGCAGTTATGGCTGGTTGCTGTAATGACCTATAGTCTTAAATCCCTATCTAGAGCTGCAAGAGCCCATTCCTACCAACTGGGGGTTAGAATGACTTTTCCCCCTAATGTTGGCTGGGTTACTCTGTGTGTATATGTATGCACACACTTGCAGGGACACGTATGTAAGGAGAGGCAGCCCCGCCCCCTGGAGGAGACACACCAAGACTGACAGAGGATTGTGCTGGCTATACTTGGCCACCACCCTCTGAGCCAGGGGGATCAACAGTTTCTCAAGGCAA
This sequence comes from Lyroderma lyra, assembly GCA_004026885.1. NCBI lineage: Eukaryota > Metazoa > Chordata > Mammalia > Chiroptera > Megadermatidae > Lyroderma > Lyroderma lyra. The sequence goes on along the minus strand of PVJL010002388.1, from coordinate 88,968 downwards.
GAGCCTTGTCATGCCTGTGTATCCTCCTCAACAATCAGCACAGGCTTGTCAGACAGCAGGTCCTCAATAAACACCATTGGGTGAACAAAAAAAAAAAAACACAAAAAAAACCCTGGTTGATCCTGCCAGTAGTTTATGCTTGTCACGAAGGTTAAGCCCTGCACGGCTGGTATAGTGCAACTGCAAATGGCTCGTTAAGTCACTTACGGTTCCTTTGGTTGCCTCCTCCTCTCCTAACTGGGTAACTGTGGTAATTCTAGAGCTAATGCGGGCGCTGAAGCCCCTCGCTGGGGGGATGCTTGCATGTTATCAGATCAAAACCATTTGGTCCCTTTGCAATAGAAGCCAGCTGTGCTAGTGAGCTGATGTCCTTCCTGCCCTGAATGCCATTTTGTCCCCTCTCCTCCTAAGCTGGTTGGCAGCAGTTTGAGAAGCTCTGAGAGGAAGCGAGGCTCCCTGTGTCACTGGACCCACCCCGTTGGACAGGTTTCTGGGAAGGGGGCGGCTGGAACCAGGCTGGTGAGCGCACCAGGTAGCGGTGTTCTGGCATCTTCCTGATACCGTCCGGGCTCAATGAGAGGCTGGGTCGGGCCTCCAAGAATTGGAGGCACATTGAGTGGGAACTGTGGCTGCTTTTCCCCTAGAAGCCAGAAAATTGAAGAGGAAGAGGGAAAAATGGAGGGCAAGAGGCAAAGGGGTCGGGGAGGAGTGGGGGAGGGGGTGGGGGATGGCAAGGAGGACGGGGGGGGGGCAGGGGGGGGAAGGGAAAGGGACAGTCCCTTAGAGGGATTTCCAGAAAGCCAGGAGGGACCTTGCCAAGCCATTTCCTAAGCACCCCAGGGTGTAAATGTGACGTTTAATGCCGATGGGAGCAGCTGCGTGCGTCCTCAGGCCCGCACAGGGGAACTTCTGGTCTGGCTGGGAAGGTCCTAGCGCCAGGCCTCCTGATCGCTTCGTCTAGTCCCTGTGCCTAAACCGGGAGCGCTGCCATTTCTGCCGTTCTTTGAGCGTCTCCAATCTGCCCATCTTCTTAGTTCTGGCTGGCTCTCTCCCCTCTAGCCTCCAAAACCCAGGCCTCTCTGTTTTGCAGGGTAGGGGGTGTCCTAGAGATTCTCTTTGCTTGTAGTCCCCCCCCATGTACCTCAGTGGGACCTCAGCCACACCTCTGCCCAGGCAGATTCAGCTGCCTCACTCTGCTCTCCATCTGTGTTCAGTATCCCCCCTTCCTGGCCTCATCCTCCTAGGGGGTGGCCAGGTTTCCTCTCCTCTCCCACAGAAGCCCTCAGTTGGCCTCCCTGGAGAGCCCTGAATATACTGACTTTATCTCTGCCTCTGTGCCTTGCTTTGCTGCACAATTCCCATCCCTCCTGCATTAGTCCAAAGCTAATTCATCGTTCAAGGCCTAGTTCAAGTCCTGTCCCTAGGAAGCCTCCTGGATCATCTCAGCCCACAATGGCCACCCCATTCCCTGATTCCCACTTGTGCAGAGCACCCGCTGTTTTGCTTCTAATTGTTTTGTCTCCAGCTACATGCAGGCTCCGTGAGGGCATAGACTATGCCTTTTACTTTCTTCTCTCTCTGCCCCAATCAAGACTGGGGTTAATTGATTGAAATGGAAAAGAGGTTTTGGGGGAAGCAGAATGCTTGAATAGTCCAGACTCTTTCTCCACGGTCTTCGTTCTCCAAATGTCATTCTCTGTGGCTATGCTCACGTGCTTGGTCATGCTGGGTTTCAGCAACACTGTGGCAAACACCTGGTGGTTAGTCGCGTGGAGCCATTTCTGTTTCCTCCTTCTCGCGTGGACAGAGCCCAGGCGGTTATTCAGAGTGAGAGAAAACGTTACGGTGAAAATAGATTTGGGAGTCAACTTCCCTGAACATTCAATTCCTGATCTGCCTGCCCATTTCAGGGACCAGAAGTTCCGAGCTTAAGGCCATCATCCATTGGCTCTCCAGCACTTTCGTCCTTATTCAAAGTGCACCCCTGCCGTCGGGGGGTGGGGGTGAGATGCTGTCATCCCTCACAGCATTTGGAATCTCCCCCATACTTTCTCTCCATGATGTCGTGGCCTCTGTTTCCATAGAATAAAAGGTCAAGGAAGGTGCATTGAAATGAGGTTATCAATAAGGTTCCTTACAATTTTTATTTCTGTTCCAGTTGTGATACATATCTTTCTTACCCTTGTACTGAGTCAGGAATCCCTCCCTGGTCACCAGTGACAAAAGCTACACAGATGTCTTCAGGTGTCGATGTGCATCTGGTACGCGTGTCTGTCAGTGAAGTATTAATATCTCTGACAGACGATGTTTTCATTCCACACAGCCATTCCACTCCCCCTCTCCAGCTTCAGGTGATGAATTTAAGAGCGTGGTGGCTATTTGTGTTGGGGGTCCCAATGCCACCCCAAGGTCCACTGACTTGCTAGGATAACTCAATAGAATAGAACAGACCATCCAGGGAAGGGGAAGAGAAAAAGAGAATGATAAAGCACTTTTGGCAAAATGTTAATCCTGGCGAGGAGCATACTAAATTGTCTTGGCACTCTTCCATAAGTTTGAATATTTTTGAAAATTTAAATTTAAAAATTAAGAAAACACATGTTGACAACTGACCTCTGTCTCTCAATGTCCACATAGCAATCACATGGAAGAGTCATTGATTAGCCTGGTTCACATGCTCATTTCACTGAGACCAGGGACAGACACTGTGATTGACAGCCTCATGGGGGACATTATGAAATGGGGAGAAATTCCCCAAGAGTTCAGAGGAAAGAGCAGGGGAGAGTGTTTGGATATTAAAAAATAAAGAAAGCCAACACATCCATCACAACCCTCCCTCACCTTCTCTCCTCCCACAGCTCCCAGTCTTTCAGATCCTGCTCTTGTCTCCCATTGGCCACATGCTGCCTGGCCCTGTCTTCCCAGACCATCCCTCCCTCCAAAACAGCACCAGACAGAGAGATAAGCCTCTCACCAAACAGCTCCACACTTGGGACCTTTTGGGGTTTCTCTCTCCTTCATCATACCCATCTGGACTCCATTCCTTTGGGTCCTACTCTCTTCTCATTCATCGCTGAAGAAATCTGTGTTTATGTGCACGTGTTACCAAGGGTTATTGTGTGGTCTTCCCCTCAGCTCACAGATTCACATTTTGACTGGACCTTAATCCAGGCAAGAAAAGCCAATGGCAGGATGTTCAAGCACAAGAGCAGTCCAGGGAGGGAAGGGATTTGGGGCAGGTGGGCCTCTTGCTTCTGTTGCACTCCACTGTGCTGGTGGCTTTTTCCTTTATCTCAGGCCAGGGTTTCTGACAGGGGGCTGACTGCTGTCCCTCTCAGTTGGGGAAAGCCAAGGTAGCCAAAAGGATCTAGGCCAATATCACTTCATTTCCCAAAAGGCAATTTTTACAATTGATTTGCTCCAAAGCAGTAAAGCAGAGTTAGCAAAGAAGTTGTTGGAACTCAGGCAGTGCAAGTCTTGGCATGGATACCTCTGCAATTCAGCCTTCTTGAGAACAAGGTAGGATTTAGGGAACCCATCTGCTAAGGGAAAATCTAGTGAGAAGCAATGAAGAGAACTCATTCATTCATTTTTCATGTATTTATTCACTCATTTATTCATTCAGAGAAGGCTGAATATCACAGTGGTTAAGATAGGCCCACAGAAACATTCTCAAAGATCGTGCTGTGTTCTGTACAACTCCAAGGGGTGCTCTTCACAGGGGCCATATGTAGCAGCCCTAGGTTAGGGGCACTTGAGTTGGGATTGCACCACCTGGCCTAACATCATCCTTGGCCCTGTCCAACTCATACTCTATGCTAAAGCCAGAGTGATCTTTCCAAGACGCTAATATGTGATTGCACTGCTGCCCTGTTTAAAGTATATCAGTGGTCCCGTTGTGGTTTAGACAACATCCAAAATTCTCAACATGCTCATGGGCTCTGCATGAGTCCAGCTCTGCCCACACCTCACCCACATCTCATGCTGCTCTCCCCCACACTTTCTGCTTCCACTGGTTTTCCTGCAGTGTGTCAGACACCCCCAGTTCTCTCTAGTGGCCAGACCTTGGTCATGCTTTTTCCTCTGCTAGCTCTGCTCTCCTCCCTCGTGCTCCTCCTTTGACTCTGCTTAGAGAAGTTCCCTGGCTCCTGCCCATGCTAGAGTGTGGGTTATGTAAAGGCAGGGGCCACGACAGCCTTGGCCACTACTCCATCTTCAACTACTAATGCACAAATACTCAACAAGTGATTATGAGTTCAATCGAACATCTAAGAGGATGCTGCTGGTACCATGGACACTGGTGATAATGAAAAAATCCCAGTAACTTGGAAGTGAAATCATCATCCTTTTAAGGAAACAACAATATTGTATTACACGCACCTGCAGATGGCAGGATCCTGACATTCCAAATGGGAAAAAGGGGAAAAAAGTACATTCAAGCCCAGCTGGTGCTTTCGGAAACATTGCTTTGCGATGTTTCTTTCCTCACCCGGGAGGGAATATTTTTTAAGCCGCATTTCTAGAATTATACATTTGCATGTGTAATGCCTCAGCTCCTGCTGATGAAGTGATTTCTGCCGAGAACTGGCTGCCTTCTGAGAGGAAGGGTAGGCTCCGAGATGCCTCTGAAAAACATGAAAGAATTTCCAAAATAGCAGCTTAATGTTATACCACATATGGGATTTCACATTCACAGCTGGTTGGATAACCATTTCCGGCTTCAAGTCATTCGACTGACTTACTGTCTCCATAGCTTCAAACACCCAGAGCTTTATTTATCTCCTAGTTACCAAGGGGTTTCTCTGCCCTCTTCTGCCCCCAGCATTTGATTAAGTGTTCACATGGAATAGAAGCGCCATGGAGGTGCTACCACAGCTATGCTTTGTTTCTATGATCTTGCAAATAGCTGGATATCAATATGTATCAGTGAATAATGACTCCCCAGTCAAAAAGTTGAATGCCAATCAAAAAAGCATAGTAGAGAGTCACTGATTGATATAAAAGACAATATTGATACCAACCTAAACCCTCACTTAAATATGCTCACTCATGCCCATATTACACACTCTCGCTGTTCCAGTTACTACCGCTGTGCAACTGCCCAGGGAACCACCAATAAATAAATAAATAAATAAATAAATAAATAAATAAATAAATAAATAATTTTCTTCTTAGAAATCAATGCATAGTATTATAATCAATACTGACAAGTTCAGTAATAAAGAAACCTTTTAAAACTTATCTAACTTAGGCAGGCACATACTAGGTGGTCAAAAAATGGTAGAGCCCTATTTCCAGCTCATGATCCTGGGTAAGTTGTTTCCCTTCTCTGGGCTTCAACTTCTTCCATTTGTAAAATGAAGAAGTTGAATTAGATGATACAGAAGGTCTGGTGATCCCCAGAGGCGGCTCTCAGTTCCCCAAGCCACCCCTAATCAACCTGCAGCAGGGTGCTTCCATGCACACCAAGGTTCAAGATGATTCCCTCTCCAGATCGCTGGCCCAAAGCAATGACAATTTAGAAAGCCCAGAGCAGCTGCTGAAGGTCCATTCACTCAACCTGCTGGGACATCCTTGCCCCATAGGTCTCATGGGATTGTTGTGAGGATTGAGTGTGACAGTGTGTAGCAAAGATGCTGCATATGCTGACAGACATTATTTACTATTGTGTTACTATAACAGCTCAGAGACAAGATCAAAGTCCAATCTGACTGGTCTTTGGAGTGACTGAATTGAAGCGTGGGTGGACTATTGATGATATTATTGATTATTTGATGTTGAACTTGTAAATAATCTATCAGACAAACAGGTTGGAATTCACGGGATGTAGGTGGGGCCAATGGGCTCGGTGATGAAATCAGTTGAGCAAACAGAAGTTGCCATAAAGGCTGTGTGACATTGGCAGAATGGTGTCTTGATAAAAGGACTCATGAGAAACCCATGATTGTGTCTGCTTTCCCTATGGCCCCCAAGAGACCATCACCCCATGTCCCCCCAATAGGCCATTTGAGGTTTGGGCCAGTGAGTAACATGTACGAGTTGGCCCAGGCTGCATGAGCCCATAAGCTGTGGCAGTAGCTGACATTTACTAAGTGCTTATTAAATGCCAGGGAATGAACTAATTTCTTATAAGCTTGTAGCATTTCGTCCTCCCAATAGCCCTCTGATTTGGGTCCTAGTGTCATTCCCACTTTATAAATGAGGAAATTGAAGATCAGGAAGGCCACATACCTTGCCAGGATTCAACCCCATTTCTTCTGACTCCACAGTTTCATGTCCTAAACTCTACCGTAGGTGTTGGCCTGGTTCGCATGGTTTCCTTCTCCACAGAAGTAAAAATGTCTATTGAGCATCCACAAGGTGGCCAGCACCAACTACCTGCACAATCTTCAGTAAGTCTTCAGTAGTCCTGTGAGGTGCACATTATCCCCACTTTACTGGTGAGATTGGGCTTAGAGATGTTAACATGCACAAAGTCACACAGCAGGAAGTGGAAGATGTATACCCAGTCTGCCTGGCCCAAGAGTCCTTGCTCATCATGCTTTTACCTTCTGACCCTCCCGTAGCTGTCCTGGATCTGCTCACTTAGAAACGATTGCTCCTTTTTTGGGATTCCGTGGCTCTTTGATGATTCCCTCTAGCAACATGTGGCGCTGTGAGCCCTGTGGACCCAGTACACATAGATCCCATCTCTCTCTGCCCAGTGAAGAGCTTTGCCACGGCAGGGCTGGGGTTTTATTTCATCTCTGCGTTTTCTGTACCCACATGCCAGAGAAGGCAGCCCAGAGCTGGACCACAGTGAAGGGTGGATATGGAGTCCTCGGGCAGAGCTGTGGGACTGAGACCAGCAGGAAGGATCCCGAGGTCCTACAGGTGGCGGGGGGGGCGGGGGGGACTGGGACAAAGGTCCCATGAATGGAGGGCGGAGATCCCAGTGCTTTGGGCATTAATGACCTGGACAACGATTTAGGGAGGAGGAGGGAGGTCAGCGAGGGGGCTAAGCTATATGAAGCTCTGAGAGCAGATACCAACCAATAATCAGGTCTCAGATGCCTTATAGACACCCCTCACTCTCACGTTCTCATTTGGACTGCCTTTCAGAGACGCCAGGAAGATCATCGTGTTGCACCCCCATCGCTCCTCTGACCACCCAGTGTTTTCATCGGTCCTGTGCGGTAGCTTGGTCGGAGGTATCAGGCACAGTGAGCAGAGGCAGAAGGGGTGCCTCCATCCCTATCATGCGCCTCGGCTCTGGGCTCCCTGGCTCTGAGGAGCCGAGTGCCAAAGTCTTTCAAAATTGTCTGGGGCCAGTCGTGATGCAACCGTGGGCCTCACTGTAAGTTGACATGGCTGTCAGAACTCCAAGAAATACTGAAAAGAGGAAGAGCAGCTTGGTGAAGGCTGAGCTGCCGGGGGGACACTGCAGAGCCTTGTGTGGCCCTGCCAGGTGTGTGACGCCTGGGCTCCTCCTGCAGTTGCATCCTAAGAGGGCTGGTTTGGATGGGTGACTGTTTCTACTTAGGGTTTTAGAAGTCCTGAGGTTCTGCAAAAGGCCTTGGGGGAATTGCAAGCCGAGGCCAGGTGGCCAGAGCCCCAAGTCCCTGCCAGTGTAAAACAAAGCAGCTTCTCTCTTAGCCGATCTCTGTTGCAACTCTCTTTCCTGCCTGTGCTGTCCAGGTTTCTGCAGTGAGGGCCGGAAAGCTCTTCCAGTTTCCCTTCCCTCGGCTGCTGGGTCCACGTACACACGCACAAACACTCCTGCACGCACCTATGCATGTGCACACATGCACAAGACCGTGAAGGAAGTCCGTTTAGTTCTTTACTGCACGTTCACAGCGATATATTCAAAGTTCAGAAAATAGGAGAGAATAAAGAGGTGGGTGCACAACCTCCTCTCCCTTCCCCTCTCCATCTCCCCTCCTCTCCCCTCCCCTCTCCATCTCCCCTCCCCTCTCCTCTCCTCTCCTCTCTCCCCACTCCGTGGCCTCCATCTCCTCTCCCCTCCTCCTCTCCTTATCCTCCCCTACCCCCGGCCCTTCCCTGGCTGCTGGCCTGTTTTTGCTCCGTCCATAGCTCACTCCCCTACCCATGGAACTCTTGAAGCCTTTCAAAGGGAAGGAAGATGCTGGGGCGAGTCCCTCCACTGCAGGGGGTGGAGGAAGGAGGAAGACTGCCAAGGTGGTGGGCCCCGGGCCTGCCTGCCTCTTCTCGCTTTCTGGCACACCCCGATAGTGAAACCGAAAATCCGATGCACGAAAGCCGTTGCTCTCCTGAGCTGACTCCCAGAGCTCTGGGGGCCCTCGGAGCACCCATCTACTTTGCGATCTTGCTTACAAAGCTCTCCATGCTGGGACTGTGTTCTCTCCTAGCTGGTCTCTGAGCTCTGACCCAGCTTGGAAGGTTTCTGTTCTGTGGGCACTGTCTTTCCTTACAGTCAGGCTGTGACACTGGCCATAGTAAAAGGAGCGAGAAAGCAGCAGCCCTGGAATAAATCAAGCGTTAGTGGTGCACAGGTCACTTCACCGTAGTCCCCAGGCATTTGAGCATAGGAACTCATTGAAAGGTGGAATTCCGGAGGTCTGGTCTTGCTTCTGCCCTACACAACAGCTGCCATCTCAAACGGGGTGGTGGTGGCCCTTGGGGGTGGGGAACTCCCCACTTACCTGAAATGTGTATGTGTGAGGGGGAGCAGCTTTTCCCAAGGTCCTCTCTGTGCTCTCGGGTGGGACAGGACCATCGCTCTGTCTCAGAACAGCTGATTGTCTTCCCCCACTGGTGAGTCCTTAAAAGTTGGGACTGACAAGAATGACACTCTAGATGGCTCTGGAGGAGATGTTTCGGTTGCGAAAGAATGCTGAGCTGGAGTAGATGCTCCAGGTCTCACTCATCTTGGCCTGCAGAACAAGGCATGTCTTGCCAGCTCCAGGGAATGGAGCAGTGCAGTGGCTGGATTCACATGGAATGGCGCTGGGATTCGAGGTCCTTGGAGATGAACCTTGGTGCCTCCTGGGAGTCAGGCTTTGCCCACAGGTGCTAACACCCTGGGGGTGTCACACAGAAGCAGCCCTGTCCTGCCCACCAATGCTATGTGTCCCCACTGTCCGCATGGCATGCCCTGCCTACATGGGACAGGTATGGTCGCCGTACCAACGCGAGTGAAGCGTCTGGTGAGAAAATCCCAGGCAGTACTTCCAGGCCGGTTACCGGCTGGGCCACATTTCTCCCTGGACGCTGGCTCCCCAGTGAGTCCTAGGGGAAACACTGCTATAGCCTCAGATCTTCTGTCCTGGCCCTTTGGGTGGATCACAGGCTTTTCTGCACGTGCTTCTTCTAGCTCATCTGATGCTTGGTAGATGATGAAAACACTCCCAGTGAGTTTTGGAAGCGGTTCCCATTTGTCTGCATGGGTATTCTCATTGGCTAGAGCCATGCTGGGGCCCAGAGTCCTATCACATTTAGTTTGCTTTAGAGAAGGGCCTGGTTGTGAAACCACACTGAAGGAGCCAAAGGCTACCTAGGAAACTGCAAAGACCATAGCGTTAACGTTGGTGGTGTGGCTTTGCAGCAGGAGCAGCCCAGCCCCCCACCCCCAAACCTTTGATCAATTTGATCCATCTGTATCTTTGAGCTGTTTGGGTGACAGATGCTCCCAGTCACTCTCCATGGTCACCAGGGTCCCAGCCCAAGGCAAAGCGGGGCATGATTGGAGCCATTACTGCACACCTGGGCCCTGTCGGCTCCCCGGAACCCAGGTTGGAACCCCAGGAATGACCATGTTTAGTAGCTGACCAAGGGCAATCAGGTGGCAAGAACACGACTCAGGTCCCACACACCTGGCTTGAATCCCAGGGCTGCTCCTTACTAACTGGTGACCTAGTGCTGGGCCTCAGGGTACAACACGGGGCTTGTTTTTAGTGACCTCAGGGTCCCTCTCTTTGAGAAAGCTCTAGAATTCTGCTTTGAAAAATGGGAACTGCCTATCTTGCCTGAGTGTACTGAGTGTTTTCCAACTAAAATAAACCTGACCTACATTTCCTGTGATTGCAGTGGCAGGGGGCAGGTCCAAGATTCTCAGGGATGAATGGGAGAGGGGGATAGGCAGTTCTCAGAGCTGACGCCTAAGACTCAACGTTGGGCAGAATTCTAATGTTTTCGTTGATGCTATTCTCCAGACAAAGCTATAGCAGGGCTGTTCCAAAAGTATCCAGCCATGTAATATGAAAAATGGAGGCATTTAGGCTGGATTTTTCCTGGACAGCCCTTTTAGAAGAGATCCTTAGTCTTGAAACACATATACTGTCTTATATTTTTTTCAGGGTTACAAATATGAGTTTATTATATATCATGTTATTATATATTTTTACGTATAATATATAAAATATAATAATTAATATAATGTGATATGTAATATCTAAAATAACCATATGTAATAATATGTAACCTATATAAGTGGAATCAAACATGATAGAAATTGTGAGTTACAAAGTGAAAATCCCCTGGAATCTTACTGCTACCTCCTTCCTGCTGCCTGCAGCCCCCCAGGATAACATTGTTAATAGGTTAATGTTCTTGTGGGTATTTTCTATGTAGAAACAAATGTCAATCTACTATTTTAGGGAAATGGGATCGCGGTAAGCATGCTGCTCTGAAGGTTGCTTTTCATGCTCAGCCATATATTTTGGACATCTGTCCATCTCAGCACATGTCCATCTATCTCATTCCGCTCAACAAGAAGTCTTCTTACAGCACTGGTGAAACTAGAAAAGGGAGGGAACCACGATGTCTATAAAGCTTGTTTTCTTTTATTTAGTATTATTTCTGCTAAATGGAGATAAAACAATCTGCTGGGTCCTCCAACTTCCAAGTATAGGCTCCTTTGTGGAATCAGTTTGCAGAACATGCTGACTGACATCCGGCCTGACTGCTAGTGATCACCACACTCTGTTTTGCCCTCTTCTTAGGCCCAGAGCTGGACTACATGTTTCAGATTCTTTAAGAACTACATTTTTGCTGTCAGGTATGGTCAGGTATGGTAGGTACACAGGTGTGCCTTTAGACCCCCTTCAGGGAAGGCTTGCTGCCCAGGGACAGGAAGTGCGTCAGTAGACAGTCTCTGGCTATCAGCTCCTTTAGGGTTGTCTACAGCTGCAGAAAGATGTCTCCCCCAACGTCACGCCCTTTCAGGTGTGAGAACACACAGAGAAGCCTGGGCAATATTCACTCCACTGGGTTGGCCAGGGCTTTGCCAAGACTATGTTACAGCTTGACTTGACCCTCTGCCCAATTCTGTTTCCTCCCTCCCTCTTTCCTTTCACAGGCAATGATTCCTAATAAATGTTATGTAACTTCACGTTCGCATCAACTTCCTGAGAATCCAGTCTGCGACTCTGTGACTGAGTTCTTTCCAGTGCAGTGTGAGCCGAAGCAGTGTGTTCTGTTTTCGGGCTACGGAAAACTCCTGGGTAATCCACCATGCTTTCTCCTTCAGTCCGCTGGATACAGACGTCAGTGATGCCCCAGGGGATGGTGGGACCACAAAATGGAAGGAGCCTGGGCATCATGATGGGCAGAGCTGCCCTGCTGACCTGGACATCCTCCCAGAACTGTCGAGTTAGAAATGAACTTCTGTCATACAAAGCCACTTTGGGGCATCTATCTGGTACTTCAGCTTAGTCTTCCCTGACTTACCTCCCCTCTGCACTTACCTCCCCAGAGACAAATAGAGGAGCTAGAGAATAGTGGGTGTCTATGGGGGTGGCCCTTGTCCAGGGGGACCAGAAGCTCATGTGCCCACTGTGCCTAGGCACAAGCAGGCTGGAGATTCCCAGAGGACTAGAGAGAAAAGCAAGGGCTGGAGTGGCTTTTCTGTGTGTAGATCTACACTGCAGTGAAATGTGGCCCGGTGCGTCCTCTCCTCACTCCAAAGCAGCTGCCCTCCCTTGGGGGCAGTAGTCAGAGAGCAGAGGGGAAGCAAGTTCTCATTCTAACACTTCCTGAAGCCTAGCATTCACAAGGATTGCTGTGCGTATGAAAAGGGGAGAGAAAACTCTACTCATAAGCCCCAACCTGTGCCACTACAGGTGAGGGGCTCCAAATTTACACAAGTGGAAAAGGAATCCTAATCCAAGAAGTTAATATAAAAATTGGGATGGGAAACCTAGGGCCTTAGTTGAGAACAACATGAAACTATTTTGGTAGGACACAAAATTAAATAAATAGAATAAAAACACAAAATTACAAATATACAAGAAAATAAATTTGCCAGTTGCTTGAGTTCAGGTTAACGGAGTGTATGCACTGTGTATTCATTTAATAGGATTCTATTCTGCCATTAAAATAAGTTCATTATATCTAAATGTGTAATTGGGGATCATTCAGAAAAGACAGTATTGTAAAAAGTTGTGTAAAGATAGGCAGAGGATGATATTAGGTATGCAATTGTAACAATACAGTATAGTGTTCGTAGAGACACGTGCGTCGTGTAAATGCAAAGCAGTGTGGGAAGGATTCACACCAACTAGTTTTATGGAGAAAAGGAAGTATTTTGGGATTGGAGAAGCACACAAAAAGGGCTTCAACTCCATACTTAAAATCTGGCAAAATGTTAACGTTTGTTAGTCTGAGAGTGGGAACATGTTTTTATTATGTTAAATCTCAGAAAATTTTCTTGACTTGAAGGTTTCATTAAAAATAAACTGCTCATTTGTTTTTGAATTTTAAAATGGCATCTTGTTATACATCTGTAAAACAGTATTAAAAATCCTTGCCTAGTGAGACATCTGTAAGCACTATTTCTAGACTAAGAAATATTCTAACAATTGTAATTCCTTAAAGCACTTTGTGTTTTTTAATATGTGGTTGCACCCAAAGTCAAAAAGTCAGAAACCTCCAGAAGGCTTCAAAAAGTGTTACAACCACATTAGCGCCATGATATTGCCTACTCTAAGCTGGGCGCTGTGTAAATGGTTTATACATACTCATTTAATCCTCCCTGCACCCCTCTATAGGACATAGGTAGATTATTTCCATTTTACAGATTAGTTTCACTTGATAACTGAGGCACAGGGAGATTAAGTAACTTGCCCAATGCAGCACAGCACAAGTGAACAAAGAATAAGCCCAAACCTAGGCTGTCTGGCTCCAAAGTGCTGTTCTGCACTAAAGGCTGTGTGGCCATCTGGGTGAATTGATCTTATACCCTCCCCTAGACTTTCTTCAATCCAGCTGCCTCTCTTCTAATAGACACACCACCCATGATGACATTCTCATTATCTCCTCTCTTTTTCTTCAGCATAGGAAATGTGGGCAAGGAAAAAAGGCCAAACTGATAGTTTGGGAGAGAAATAGTTAAGATCTGAAGTTGTCTACTATGGCCAATGAAATGTCATACTTAGTTCATTTCTGGGTGGTCCCGTGGCATTATAACACTCACTCAGTGGAATATATCCAGACGTTGGAAGACGAATGCTGTTTCATACTGAAAATAATGCTAATGAAGTTGGTTATATTTGGTGTCAATTACCACACACACAGCTTTTGAAGCTATATGTATTAGAATTTTTCTAAGCACTATTTTAAAGACAGTGTAATGAAGGAAATAGTTTGCATATTTAAGATATTTTAAACTTACGGTTTTAATTAACTGCCTAATGTTCAGAAAATAAACTGAAATCTGATTGTATAACTTTAATATTTGAAAAATTTTATCCAGAAGTTAACAACTTAATACAATACAGATTTGTACAAAAAACAGGGACTGTTATAAACTTTTGATCATACAGACAAAAATATGATTGAGCCAAGATTTAAAAAGTCAGGACATTTTGTAAATACTGATAAATACTGTGTAATGCCTTAATTTACTGTGGCAGATACAAAAATCAAGAATTCATTAACAGATTATATAAAAAAAGCAACTACATGAATTTCCTAGATGTTTAAATTAACAAAATATAACAGTAGTGATTTTTTTTTAAAAAAATGAGGTATTATTACACTGTAAACCAAAAACAGAGCATAAATAAATAAAGGCAATGTGCAATTAAGTGGTAAATGGATATAAATTTCAACTTAACAAGACAACAAAATTTTCCAGTTATTTATGGAGTTTGTCATTTAAAAATCTGGCTTGCTTGTGTACTTCTTATTTAAAAATGACATAGCTATTGATATACAAGCACATCATTAAACATGCAAACCAAGCCAATACAACTTTCCCATCTCTACCAAATAAAAACCTTACATTTTATTTAAAACACTTAAATCTGGTTTCTTATACATGATTCTTTTGTGCTTATTAGTTAGTAGTAACCTACATTAAACATCTTACTTTCTAGTTCAAGCAGTGTAAGGGTGAAGCAGTTTTATTTGCATATGGATTAAAAACAGAGCAAACAAAACCAAACCAACATGATTTTAGGCTTTCTAAGATTTTTAAGAAGAAACTCCTTTAAATAGTATATCCAAATGTGAAAGCAGAGTCACGTCTGTCTCAAAGAGAATAGTAAACCAAGAAGTACCTCCTTTCCCTTACTGCAGGAAAACAAGCTGATTAGTTCCTCCACCCCAAAAGAATTCTGCTGGTTGGGTGCAGGAAGCATAGCAGTAAGAAAATAGGGTAACTCAGGAAACCTGTGGGGAAGTACTATTTACATGTGAACCATATGCTGGTACGAAATGCTGGCTTCGTTATTATTGCAGAAAAGATCCTCAGAGTTTTCTGAAGGAAAACTATCGAAGTATAATAGAGAAGTCTTGATTTGGAAGTACTTGTAACATGCTAATAAAACTGCTTCCTTTGCTGTAAATTAAAAAGTAAACCATTTACTGTCTGACTTAATATGCAGTTTCTTTTTACATGCTACTTTACTAGAAAGTCCAAAAAGAGTACTTTTGAATTTACTATATTCAGAATCAGTGAAAAACAAACATTTTAATCAAGATGTTGAACTTGATTTTTTGCACCAAGCTAAGTCATTTTGACAAATGTTATTGTATTCACTTTCGTCAAATATCTTATCCTAAGCTTTACTAAAAATTAGTGTTTCAGTACAACTGGTGATCAAAAAATATTAGAAATAAGCCTTGTACATCAATCAAAGTATATATAAAATTTTTTCTTTTGTGCTTTAATTGACTTAATGTATCAATGATTAGTTATTTGATTTCTTTTCCAATATCCCAACCCTTAAGAAGAAATGATCATTATACAAATATTACAGAGTACTCAGAGTAACTAGTTTACTGCCAATGTGCATGCAGACTAACAGTACTTAAAAGAATATAACCTTGAATCCAATTAGTTTGAAAATAGTTACACTCTTGTACAATCATCTTTATTGATTTGTAAAAGCTGTATACACATCTAAAACCCTGAATTTATTTTGTAAAAATAAATCTGTAGCAATAAATGGCACTATCAAAATCTCATTATTCTCAGGCTATTATATAGTTATTTACATGCTTTTCAGCAACAGTTGAAAAGAATCTTTTATAGGACCAAAGCCAGTATATCAAAACCCTGTAAATTGCATTTGCAATTATCCTGTCATTTACCTCTATATGAAAATATGGCTACATGCCTTAACATTAATGATAACGTAGCTGTCTGTGTTGCTACTGTGCACTAGCAGCCCACCATCTGCCACTGGGTTCCACTATGTCCTCAGTGCACCATTTACTGCACACTGCGTTTCAGTGGAGTCCCTGTGACAAACTACTCACACGGAGAACGATAAAGTGCTATATAAAAGAGGGACTGAACCCATACCTTTGTCTGCCATCTGTCTTCCCCACTCAAGCAATGTTTGTGTTTTTAGAAAATCATGCCTCTACTAAACATAACTCATATTTGATTTTTAAAAAATCAGTATTTTAAAGTTGGTGAGCTTTGTTAAGGTGTTTTGAGACAAAAACATGAAAAGCTTAAAGGCACAATAAGAGGGAAGTGAATGCTACATATAAAATATATTTCAAGTCTTCTAGGTTACTCAAGTCCAAAACCTTCTGAATTCGAAATTCCAATGATCAATTTCTGTTTCAGGTCTTTTTTGCTCTTGTAGGGGGGAAGGCAGAGTTGATTGAAGCAGGTGTGGGCGACAGGCAACCTAGGGAGAAAAAATTTTTTTAGAAGATAGTAAGCCTTAAACACACACAGAAGGACTGCTAAGCAACTTTCAAAATAGCAGGACATATACACTCCAATTTTACTACCCTAAGAGGTGACTCATTCTTCCCTTCATGGAACAAATCCTTGTGAAGTCCCCACTATGCATTAGGCACCCTTCTAGGTGCAGGGCGAGGTTTACAGACAAGACCTGTGTCTGCTCCCATGAAGCTTTTGCTCTAGAGGCATTATTTTTGGAGTCAGACAAATCTGAATCTGAATACTGTCTCCCTCACTTACGGACTGTGGGACCTTGTTCAAGTTGCTTTATGTCTCCAAATCTGTTTCTTCATCACCATTATAGGGTATACTAAGCAACTGGGTTGTTTAAATATTACAAGAGCTATTCTGCTATGAACACCTAGCAGAATAGTTGATAATATGACTGCTCTTATTATTTCAGTCTTGACTGTCAAAAAATAATAAAAAAGCTCCATTTCCTCCCACGGTTGCCAAGTCACTCACTGCCTGTGTAGCTATGACCATCTGACTCCCTGTACTAGCCACCGATATTTGGAGTTCTTACAACATGGATTGACAAATTATCTCATGGTTAGGCTAACCAGATGTACCATTTTAAATGGGACAGAAAACAACGGTATTATCCCATTTAAAATGGTACATATGGTCAGCGTAGTCTTACTGGGCTAAATTCAAGGTGTCAGTAGGCTGATCATACGTACCGTTAGAAATGGGACAGTACTGTTGTTTTCTGTCCCATTTAAAATGGTACATCTGGTCAGCCTACTCATGGCCCAATGTGGCTGCCAGAGCTCTGGCCATCACATCCCTATTCTAGGGAGGATGCAAGATCAAAAAGGCCGCCCTGCTGTTTACCATCCTATGAAGGAAGCTTCTTCAAAGTTCTATGCTACTTTTTATCTCACTGCCAAAACATAGTCACACAGCCACATCTAACTAAAAGTGAAGAACAGTCTGAACTTGATCAAGTTTTGGATGATGTTGAGGAAGTAGAAGAAGAAGAAACTGGTGAAGAAATAAAAATCAAAGCATTTCAGGAGACTGCTCAGATGATTCAAAATCTTCAGATTCTTGCAGCCCTCCAAGAGCGACTTTATGGTCTGGTAGAAACACCACCAGGATACACTGAAAGCTGGCTGAAGGTGATTAAAAGATGAGTAAATGTGCTCAAAAACCTTCAAGTTAAATGTGCACAGAACAGAAGCCAAGTTCTATGATGAAATTCATGATCTTGAAAGAAAGTATGCGGTCTTCTATCAGCCTTTATTTGCTAAGCGTTTCGATATCGTGAATACAATTTATGAACCTACAGAAGAATGTGAATGGGAACCAGATGAGAAAGATGAAATTTCAGAGGAGCTGAAAGAAATGGCCAAGATTGAAGATGAGAAAAACGATAAAGGAAAAGACCCTAAGGAAATTCCTGAATTTTGGTTGCCTGTTTTTAAGAATGCTGACTTGCTCAGTGATGGGGTTCAGGAACACGATGGGCCTATTCTGAAGCACTTCAAAGATATTAAAGTGAAGTTCTCAGATGCTGGCCAGCCTGTGAGTTTTGTCTTAGAATTTCACTTTGAACCCAATGAATATTTCACAGATGAAGTGCTGACAAAGACACAAGGATGAGGTCAGAACCAGATGATTCTGATCCCTTTTCTTTTGGTGGACCAGCAAGGATGGGTTGCACAGGGTGCCAGATAGATTAGAAAAAAGAATGTCACTTTAAAAACCTTAAAAAACAACAACAAAGCAGAAACATAAGGACGTGGAACAGTTTATGCTACGACAAAACCAGTTTCCAGTGACTCTTTCGTTTTTGCCCCTCCTGAAGTTTCTGAGAGTGCAGATCTGGGGGGTAATGCTGAAGCTGTCCCTGCTGCAGACCGTGAAGCGGGTCATTGGTCAGTGTTATCCATTGCTAGAGAAGCTACTGAAGGTAACGAGGATGGGGAGTATGATGACGAAGGTGAAGAAGTGGTTGAGGAAGGGGAAGATGAGGAAAATGACCCAGACAATGAAGAGAAGGAGGGCCAAAACACGGCAGAGTGCAGGAGCAAACCTGCTTCCCTGGAAAGGATTAATTTCAAATTTTCTGTAGTCTGCTTCCTTGTTTTTGTTTTTGCAGCCTACAATAAAAATGTCAAATAAAAAAATAAGATAAAGAACATTTCTGAGACACTTGATAACCACAGTTTTTTTTTTTGTTTTTTTTTTTTTTTTTGCTTTTTGGTATGTGGGCAGCTCCCTGACTGGGAATCGAACCCAGGCCGCAGTGCTGACAGCGCCAGCGCCGAAGCCTTAAGCCACTGCACCATCAGGGAGCTCCCGATAACCACAGTTTTAAACTGCTGCCTGCAATGCACATACGACATTCATCGTCTGAACCCTCTGGGTGGATCAGCACCCGCCACCACCCAACTCTCCATGTGATGACACTGTTATCTTCATTGAAGATTTCTACAGATTTCTTAGACCCCTTCCTTCAGTGTTTACGAACTCCACATCACCAGAATAGCTGTCCGTGGTAGCAATGGGAAAGGGAAGGATAAATTCCAGTTCAAAAATGAAAAGAAGGACCGATCGAACTCAGGGAATATACGGGGCAGGAGAAAAAAATGATTATAATCAAAGTCGTGTGTACTCAAATTAGCTTTAGAAAGTATAAGGTGGTTGGGAAAAGAAGTAAGTAGATCAGCATTAACCCATCAACATTACTAGGAAATAATTTACATCTATCATCACTTCCATATGCAAACAGCACTAGATAAAAAGAAAAGGATTAGTAAGAGAGGTACTTTCAGTACTAGAGGACTTCTAGTACCAATTATAAAAGCCAAAAAACCCACCTCAGCATTTTTAATAAAAAAACACCTTTAAGTAAAGATGCAGTTTGGACATTATACTACTATAAGCAAGCTAGATTCTAAGAGACTCCAAAACAGCTGACTTAGCAAAGCCAAAAGTTCCTGGAAAGAAATTATTGCTAGGTATTGGGTGATGGAAAGAGAAGTCACATTAGGTGGTGAACTTATTATATAACAAGCTGACAATGCACTGTAGAATTGTATGCCTGAAACCTATGTAAATCTTGCTAACAGATGTCATTACAAAAAGTCTATCAATAAAAATGAATTAAAAAAAGAAATTATTATTAGCTAGTATTGGTATGTCTCAAAAATTAATAGAGGACCTTAAGCCATAGCCTCTCTCATTTCAAGGCCATATTTACTTCCAAGATTTTTCTATGAAGACAACTTTAGGTTGAAAGAAGCCTCTAATTCTAAACATACTATTATTAATAAAACTGAAAAGAGTAAAAATGAAATTACAATCTGGAAATTTACCAATTAGTAGAAGTTTCATTCTTTGAGATTTTAAAGTTTAAATCAGCCATTCCTCCTACAGGTACTCTGTCACTTCCAGTAGTAAAATGCAGCAACTTCTTTTGAAGGTCAAGAGGAAATCCAAGCACAACATCCCAAAAGTATCTAGAGAACACGAAGGAATTTTATATGAAATGTCCTGACAAAAATCCTGAAGGTCAAAATAAGATAATATGATGTAAGTTCTAAGGAAAAAACTCCCCTAAACACATGTAATACCCTTACTATGAAATTAAGGAAGGACAAGCTTCTACATATAAATTAGATGTTGATAACATTATTATAAAAAGAATATTTTTATAAAATTATAAAAGTTGCCCAACAGTGGATGGAATTTTTCTTTTTCTTTTAATACAGTGCTATTAAACTGCTATTTAAATGTGTAGCATCCCTGAAATTCTAGAACCAAAGTCATTTTTTAAAAAAGTAAAATCTCTATACTTTTGTAGAAACATATTTCTATCCCCTCTCCAAAGGGGACTGCTAAGTGATTTCACATTTTATATTCTCACATTTCTTTCTATAAATAAGACAGTATTTCAGCTGACTTAACTTGATTCAAAGATTCTAAGTTACACAAATCAAAGAACTACATACTCTTTCATTCCCTTTCTGCATCCTGACTGTCACAGTATGAAGCGCTCACCTTATAGTCAGGTCAGTCTTCGCATACCCATCATACTGAGTACTTCTCTGCAGAGCATGCATATCCAATTCAGGACTTCCACACACCAGAATTTCAACTTCTTCTGGACGAAGCAGCTGTCAATAATGATGATAAAAATGATTTAAAAGTGAAATGAACTATTTTCACTGATTCAAACTATAAAAATCACAAATTCTCACAGTAAATCAAACCATTTTTATTAAAGAAACATCTCCATTTATATTTTTCCTACTGAGGTAAGATATTTTTGCTTCTGAAAGTTTATAAATCTTGTCAAACTGTTCACCAGCAGTAGCAGTTTGACAGGAAAACAAGCAGATGACTAAGCATGAATACAAATTACAACTCGTCCTCAAAACCCAGCTTGAAACGCTCTTAGCTACTCCAGCATCTACTGATCTGCCTGCCTCCTGTCAGCATCCCCTGCAATAGTGCACAGATGTGTGCACTGTAGACTCTGGGTACACTTGGTTAGTCTGTCTTGAGTTGTTCACTGGTGGTTTTCTACCTACATAGTAGTCTCCCATCTAAAGAGATTAAAACTGAAAAATAGAAACCATGATAGGCCATTTAATTCTTATTTTTCCCTCCCTCCACCCCGACAACTACCAGTGTGTCACAGACAAAACTCAATTAGAATTCAATAAAGTGCTCTGTTTTCAAAGGTATGTTCAACAACAAGCATGTGACAAAGGTTACTCTAAAACAAGCTCTCTCCTTTGAAAAATATTTCAAATGGAAGACCCTACTCCAAACCTTCACAATAAAACTGAGTTGAGACACAAATGGTGTGATGGGGCATGCTTTGAGTAGCTGGGGTGAAGAGCATGGGTTCTTTAGAAAACTCTGCTTTTACCATGTATTTCCAACATGGTGTTCTAAATAGCAGCTGACCAGCAAGCACACGGCAAAGGTAAGTCAAACCAAACAGAGTCTATCGTGACTCTGGAGACAAACGACTTCCTATGGGTAAAAGGCAACTCAGGAGTTGCTGAGGGACCCCTGAAGCAGCAGGAAGCACTATGAATGTGTTTCTTGGTAAGAAGTTGAGGCTTTTGCCCTGGAGCTTATGTGCTAACTGTTTTCTATACTTTGTCCCTCAGTATTAAGACCTTGAGCCCCTGGAATTTCATCATCCACTCTGCTTGGAGAAAAAATTTAAAGCCCTAAAAGACAGTGCAAGACCTTAACAGAGAGGAGAAAAATGGAGTTTTTTTCCTTCTAGAGAGGTAAAGCCGAAATGGAAAAACTATTTTTATTTTTAGCTCTGCCTTTAAAAAGAAAGCTCTTTTTACTCTAAAAGGTTGTCTACTAGAATATTTAAAAATATATGTCAATATTATTGTATTATAAAACCTAATTGAAAGCATAATTTAAAGTTTTGAACTCACCATAAGGGCATTTGAAGCACACACACTATGAAATCCGTAATAGAATTCAGCAAACTGCTTATAGATGGATTTGTTGAGAAGAAAGTCAATATAGAGCTGTACATATTCTGAAAAGCAATTTTACACCTGTTACATAGTACAAGTAAATGATAAATGCTAATTTAATTAATTAAGAAATGATGTCTAACTTACCTTTCCTATTTTGATTGGTAACTGGAATTTTATCACCACCTGGCTTTAAGTTATAGGACTTAATTATTCCAAATTCTTCTTGAAAAACCTGATGGGAGATTCCAACACAAGATGTTTATTGGTATGGCTGAAATCCTAACAGGCTTCAATGAACAGGTTTATAAAATTCAAAAAGAACAGTTTATTTTCCCTTTCTATATGTACAAACTACAGAAAGACTATGCTCTTGCGATACTTGTATTAAGAACGAGGTGTCGTGAAAGCATGCCCAAGTTAAAAAGTAGGGCTTTAACTTAATCCTCCTGTTGCATAGTTTAATACTGATGTTCATAAAACTTGTGTGGTCACTTAGGTAATACTCGAGTCTTTTGGAGCTCTGTGGATTACTGTAATTTCCACCTCCCAATTACTGCTAGTGCAGTGGAAATAAGAGCTTTGGTCTGATACATTAGTTTCTGCCCCTAAATTCTTGTTTTGGAGCTACAAGAGAGGTTTATTTTTAGAAGTTGAAAAGCTCTGAGAAAGTAACTGAGTCCAGGGAATATGCCCGTTGCCTCGCAGAAGTAGCAGTACCCTCCTCCTTGTTGAGTTTCTTTAAGCACTTTCATTGGCTGCTCATTTACATGTGTCTGCTTCACTGTCTCTACTTTATCAAGTTAAGACCCTTTAAGATAGGGGATGGTATGTGTTGATGAATCCTGTTCATCTTTTCTAATAATAGGTGTTTAATAACAAATAGCATTTTTTACTTATGAAATACATGGTTAAGAGAACACTATTTGGCCTTAACAGTACCTGGAATGTTGAATAGAAATCTTCTTCAACATTGCCTTCATATGACAGGAGTTCACTTAATCCATGGGCCAACTCCTGTAAAAAGGAATCTGTTATCTGTGTTATAAACCAAATAGTATTACCTAAAATAGTTATTAAGTGTATCTACTGTAGCTCAATTACATGTAAGAGCAGATAAACTCTTTCAGATTTTGAAATAAATACGAGATGTATTTTGCAGGGCACAAAATGCTTGTTAATGATTTCTACCATCTCCCTTTGCATTGGAAAAGGTCACAGACGAGGAAAATGCCCAGTTCAAACCAAAGCAGCATATTAACTCTGGGGTCAATTCTTATGCAGCAATCTACAAGTACAGTTCCCATCATAATTCACTGCTAGCTGCAACATTACCATTTATAAATTTGTAGTGCTTTGAATTTATATTCTTAAAAAAATCTGCTGTTTTAGGATACATCTTTTAAACATAAAAACACAGTTTATGCATGTTAATTTGGTTCTGTATTTCAGTTACAGCACTGTCCTCTCCAAGAAGTTGAAAACATTGAAAAAAACATTTTCCTACATTATTATTCATGTTATCCATGAGCAAAAATTCACAAATAGAAAAGTTAACCAAATATTTTTAAAACTGTTAGGTTTTATGGAAAATGAAAATTTTAATTTATTCTAAATTATTAAAAGATAAAAAATAACACGGTTAGAATGATCTTACATACTTGCATACAGAATAAATTTTCCTTTCTATTAAAACCAGAAATGTTCATGCAAATCTAGATGAGCATACTTTTGGCATGATTGTCATCATTTGCTTCAATTATTAATAAAAATTACGGATGCCGAAGAGTATAACTGGGAGATCTGTGATTATTATGAAGAACCCTAGGGACTACTGGTGAATCCAAGGGAAAGGATTTACATCTTCTTTCAAAGATTAAATATTTACTAACCAAGTGTAAGGTCAATAGTTCATGAAGTTACATATTCAGATCTGCTTGATTTAGGGCTGTAGGCCTTTTAGTCCCACCTTCTATATTCCCAAACCCCAATTGTTTTTGAGAATTGTCTTTATACTGTCAATCTTAACTCTTAACTATAATATGCTCTCTCTAAAACATTATTATGCATAAAGTTAAACTGGAAATTAGGTGCCAAATTTTAATAAGATTTTATTAATAAATAATCCATTTATAAAATGATTTTTAAAAATTAGTCACATTCTATTATCCTAATGTAGCAGCAGTTTTCCTGCTTTCTTTCAGTCTTTATTGATGCATGAATAGAAATTTAGTTATTTAAATAATTGATCTCATAGTATATGTACAATCTGGATTCATTATTGAAGAGCTAATATAAGAAGGTGAAATTAGTTCAGTGAAATCTTCAGCTCCATAATATAAAACATGTTGGCATAATCATTCATAAAATATCCATTATTAACTAAAAAACTGGATCTAAATGAGTCAAGTTCAAATAGCCTTTGATCATCAAAGTAGGCAAATTATTGACAAAAACTGTAAAATCAGAAAATTTATTGGTTAAAAACTCTGGTTAAAACTAAGTATGTGGGACAAAAAAAAATCACAGAAATCTAAAACGAGAAGGTAACTCAGAGATTAGTCTACTCCCCTCATTTTACAGCTGTAAGAAAATTAAGTGAAACACTCAGGGTCGTAGCAAGTGTGTTGAAGACACAAGACTACAGAAAACAGATCTTTCAGTTACTTAAAGTCTACTCTGTTAACTTTTACGAACTGTCATATCCCACTATTTTCCTAATTATTGAGTCTTTGAAAAATGTGAGTTTATGCTCTCAAATCTGAAAGAACCCAAGTCAACTTCCAAAAATGTGTCTGGTATCAATTCCCTGGGGAGTATGGAGAGTGGTTTTCTAATTGGACATATGCTCTGGAGAGGTTTCTCAACTTTCACAGGAAGGCACCCACCCATACATCAAACTCACCTGACCATTAAAACACAGGGATATTTAGATACTTAATGAGCAACAGAAAATGTCCACATCTAGGTATTTGCTAAGAATATGACAAGAAATTCTCTGCTTACCAAGTTATCAAAACTCAGCTATAAAAAATACAAGGGATTGCCAGGAGATGTATATTATCCATTTATCTACTAAATTTTAACCTTGGCATAAACTTGATCAGAAATCTAATTTTTGAACTGAGGAATGTTCTAAGAGATAGTCCTATGAAATTCATGTTGTGTTGATTTTACAGCAGTTGTTGCAGACAATGATATTGCACAGTATCATCTTAATAAGGATCCATAGAAATGCCTTATCTCATGTAACTCCCCAATATATAAGTTTTATTATCCTACTGTTCACATAAAGAAACTACAGTTCAAAAAGGTTACACAACTTATCTAAGTTCACAGAGCTAATAAGTGGCACTGCCCAGATTAAAAGCTCTGCCTCTCTGACTTCAAAGCCTGTTCTACCATGTTATAAGAGATGAGGAGTGCCGCAAAGTGGGTGATGTGCCTCCAGATAAAAAAAGAGATGGATTACACGAGGAGAAGGGAAACGATATTTAAAAACAAGAATACCATTAGGAGGAGAAAGACTGTGCAGGTAGATGTTAACATTAAGGAATAAGATGCTAGTAACTTTATACTTACAGGCATAATTTGACATAAGTCGTCAGTGGTAACACTGCAGACGCCTACTGGTGTATTTTGATCACTAGGAACGATGGGAGGGCTCAAGAGTTTCTTGTAACAGCAGGGGGGGAAACGAATATCCAAGGTAATGCTGTTATAAACAGCTAGTCCCATAAGCTATGCATACTAAATGTTAAGCATTAACATAAAATCCATGACAACAAATGAGTTTTGAATTATGCATCAGTCTATTTCTTGCATACTTCTTTAAAATCTAAAGCTGACTTTCTCATTAATCCCACATACTTCCTCCTTTCCTTTAGTATTTCCCTTTTTACATAATATAATTCCTTGATCACCAAATCATGTAAAAGGGAGGAGTTCAGTCGACAGTAGTTAATGATTTTCTTAAAAAAGTTTATCTGAGATCAGATAGCAATTTCAGACATTTCTATGTTATTTAACATATAAAATTATTTTTCACATTTAAACCAACATGTTGGTGATTTTTTAAGTAGCAGCAGCAATTTATTCAGTAGAAGTCACTGCAAAACACACTACTGATTTTGATGATCATTTTAACTATTTAAAAATTAAACACAATGTGAAGAAAAGAGGTGAACTAAAAAAGCTTAGGAACACCACACACACACTCTCTCTCTCTCTCTCTCTCTCTCTCTCTCTCTCTCTCTCTCTCTTTCTGCCGGTAAGCTAATAGGACAATGACTCTCCTACCTGAAATAAAACCTGAAAGGCCTTTATTGGAGTTTACTCAAAGTTACAAAGCCACAGATGTTATATAGATAAACTTTGCCATGCTATATTTTATTAGTTATATGGCAAAATGTAACATCTGTTTATTGAAGACGGGTTTTAGATAAAATTTCTAACATTTCAGCTGTTAAATAAAGATTATTATATCAAGTTATTAAGGAAGTCATTAATTTTATAGGCTCAAAAGGAAATCTGAGCACACGAGCTGGACAAATTATGGCAATGATTTAAAAAGAATCAGAAGACAGCCAATCTTTCAAATTACTAAGGCAGAATGAAGGCTAATAATTTAAGGAATATGCTATTTTTTATGTAACCATATCAACAGTGACTGAGCAGTGTGTTCAAGGGATATTGAAAAGAAGTTCTAATATACTGCTGCAACTGTAATAATAGCAATAATGACAATAACTACAATACTACTGTTGTTACTATTTATGATCATCTACTATAGTGACAACTTCTAAGTACTCTTCATTAAAAAGAAAATATTTTTAAACTGTAAGTGTGAAGGCAGGTTTTTAACAGATGAGGAAGTAGGCTCATAGGATTTGCTAGAGGAAACTTCCATATGCAGGGTATAATGTTTCATCCCACACTAAATCAGCCTGCTCAGCTTGAAGCACCAGTGGGGATGAGGGAATTCTTCTGGAGTCACTGAGGCATCATGTGCTGCACAAAACAGAGTTTGAAAATCCTGCACTCTATGAGTACTATATTGCTCCTACTTCTACTTCCAATACCCCTTTTAATATAAGCAATTCTACTTTAAAAAACTGTTAGATTATGACTCTTTGTGCAATCTCAAATTATTTTATAATTATTATTACAGGTTTCACTGTAATGTTTATTGTAAACTCCAAGGCCTTACCATATTTAAAAATGAAGTATTAGAAACAAAATACTGTTAGAACTACTAGAATAACAAATTTTTGGTCTTGAAATTTAAAAACTGGAAATATGTACAGAACCAACTACATTTCTCTCAACCATCATGTCTGCTCTCAATTTTTAGTGTTCTCACCTTCAGCAGATCTCTCAATCACTTACTAATCACAATCCACTATCATCTCACATTTTTCCTTCATATTATTGTGCTTTGGGGGCATCAATCTTATTTTATACAGTTCTTTTTTTGTGTGACATAAATACACATTAACAATGCACGGTAGTGGCTATAATAATTTTATATTTACAGGTTCTCAAATAATGTTGTTTTGTTCAATGGTGTTTTGTTATAATGTTGATGAGATGCCAAAGGAACTTAACTCTTGTTTTTATCATTTAGCCTATGGTAAAACTGGTTCCGTTATAAGTCACTTCACTTAAAAGTCATAGAACCTATCAACAATGTTAAGTGAGAACTTATGGTTAGAACTTGCATTTCTAACATTTCAGCTGTTAAATAAAGATTATTATATCAAGTTATTAACTTGAAATATGTAACATATGCAAATATACTTAATATGCACTTTTAGGTAATGATTGAATAAAAACTAATGTCTATTGCAAAAGAAAACTGTTAGTAAATTTATGGTTTTGTGTATAACACCATTCTAAAAATGTGATAGCTAAGATCTAAGCCTTCAGTACGAATATTAGAAAGTCAAAGTATCACCCAAATCTAAGCCATAATAAAAATGTAAAGTATGACAAACATATATATCATGAAATCCAAATAGCTCATAGTGTAGTGAGATGCATCAGTCACTCAGGCTTTCACATATTCAACCAATGATTACTGTAAATAATACAATAAAAACAATTCTAAGAACTGTTAAGCATTCTGTATTGTGGAACTGGCACTTTGGACCTTTAGACACGACACTATACACAAAATTTCAAGTTTAGTTTACCATCTCAGTGTGTAGTTTTCTCCCTATAACCTTTCATTCCATCCAGTCATTCATTTTTTCATACACATTCCCCAGGATTTATTCCAACAAATGCAACAAAGATAGACATTCAAAGCCCTTCATCAGGTGGTTAACTTTTCTTCTGACAGGATCGTCCATAACTCCCAGTGTGCCCTCTGCTTCAATCACGTGGACCTCATATCGTATTGTAACAAGTCCAGCACTATGTAGTCTTTTTTCTAGTTTAGTCATTCTTCCAGTGTATGTCTTACTCTCTACAGCACTGTGCTAACCAGATAGAATGGCTCAATTTTTAAGTGTCTACCTTCTGTAGGAAGACTATGCTGAATCTCTTCCTTCTTAGAACTCCTTAGTTCTAAATGTCAAATGGTCATTTGACTCTGAGAAGAGACTACCTGGTATTGTCATCTGCCCATCTAAATGGTAAACTTCTTAAAGGTGAATATTTTTTCCCTCTTTTACCATATGTATCTCCAGTGCTTGCTCATTTATTTACTCTTCCCTCCTTTCTTCCACAATTATATTTCCTAGAATTAAAAAAGCTAATGTGGAAGGTATCTTGTCCAATCTCCCACCCAAAGCAGGAATGCCCTCTCCAGTACACCTGATAGGGATCAGAGGATGGCACAGGGATTCATATAATTTTAAAAACACTATAAAATAATGCCATCTGCTTTAAATATTCCCATTTCATTGAATTTTTAATTTTTATGAATCCTGGGATTTGGGGGCACATTAAAGACCTAGCTTTAATTTTCACAATTTCAATTTAGTAAACTGAGTAAAATAAGTACTAAAAGAGAACAGAAAAAGTTTACTATGAAAAAGATACTTTGATATTTTAAAAATGTCTCAATTGTCTGATAAATTAGATAATATATGAAATAGAAAATAGACATTTTTAAGATAAGCTTTTCAGTGACAAATATAAAAAATTCAGTCATTCCTTTCAATTAATTAAATCTGCTAACATATAGCTGTGATATTACAAATAATAAAGATTATTGAAAATCTATTAGTAAATTTGACAAGGGTACTTAATCTGAATAAAATACTTAATGATAATAGTTTTCCAAAATTCAGATAAAATTTTTATACATCTTTAGTCTACTAGCACCTCCTAGTGGAAAGTTTAAAGGATACAATTCCAACCAATCGGAATTCAGAATAGTTATCACATTTAAAGCTGCTAAACCAATGGCAGTGTGAATCCTTGTGGTATGTAAACATGCCTAAAAAAAGAAACATAATTTCATTAATATGACTGATTTAAAAATCAGAGTGGCAAAATATACATGTCATTTCATCTGTTAGAAGCAAAACAATTCAGTAACAGTTCTATTACAAAGCATTTTTCTTGTTACAATATATCGAATATGTACAGAGAACAGGCAAGAGCAGAAAGTGAATTAATCAGTTGATTTTATTTTATTAAAAACTATAGTTTTATAATTTATAAATTGTGATCAAAATTAATTCTGAGAATTATCTGGAGATTTCAATTTATCTATGTCATCTCTACTTCCCAATACCAGTAAGATGACATACCAGGGCTGTCTGGAAAGTATCCAACCATGTAATATGAAAAATAGAGGCATTTATGGCTGGATATTTTCTGGACAGCCCTCATACATATATTTATAAAATAAAGAAAAAAAGAGAATAAGAAAAACACTTAAAATTCTCTGAAGAAAAACACTTAACAGATACTGAGGATTACATAGGTGTTTTCTCTAAATAAAATAAAACCAAATTTAAATTGTAAAGATTTATTTCTGTCTTAAAAATTAATAAGTTATTTATTAAAATGGTCATTTAATGAGGCTTCAAATATTAGTGTAGAGCAAATTATAGTTTTATTTTTTAATTTCAAATGTTCTTTATTTCAATGACAAATTTTCATGCATTTGGCTTATTCAGAGAAGATATGGAAGCTCTCTTGCAAATGCACACTTTCAAGTCCTTATACATTTTGTGTAGGATTCCCAATAATTTCAATTTGACATTTTGATCATCAATTTGGTCAAACAATTTTAAAAATGTAAATAATAATCCTTAAAAAAATTATTCAAGATTTATGGTTGACAAAAAATCTGTAAAACCACAGGATGGATTAAAAAGAAGAGTAATTATTTAAGTCTAATAATTATGAAGAAATACTTTCATAAAAATTAACACTCACCATAATCTGGATGAAAAATTTGGCGAATTAGAAGAAGGAACCATTCTTTAGTCAAGCCTCCCATATCCAAACCAGCTTCCCCTACAAATGTAACTTTCAACTTCTTTTTCAAGTCTGCTCTTTTTCGGGTTAACTATTTGAAGACAGTATATAGTTGAGGAGGACAAAGGGCAGTAAAACAAAATTAACTGTTTTAATTTGGGAAATGTGTTAGGCAAGCTGTATCTTATTTACAATGTCCATCCATCCATCTATCCATCCATCCATGCAATCATCCATCCATCCAATAATTCCACCAGACACTGTGTAAAGTAGGTATTATTATGTTTGTTTTATAGATGAAGAAACAGAATTAGAGAGGTCAGGTACCTTGCGGTTACTGCCTCCTGGATTTTAATTTAGCAGATTCAATATAAAAATAATTCATTTCCTTTCTTTAATTTGCTTTCAACACTAAACTTTAAAAAATCATGCAACTAAATCAGTCATTATCTTACAACAGCCACACAAAAATCTGGCTGAAGAACTATACATGCATGAAGCTCGATAACACATGTACATAAAAATCCAAGTATGTTTGACCCTAAGTTGATCCAATATACCCTGAAGATCAGACATCTACTCATTTTATAGATGAGTAATCTGAGGCTTGGGGAAGTTAAAATGACTGGTTACACATCCAACCAGTAACAAAGGTGGGTCTAGAATCTAGGTTACATATTGATAAACATTAATTACTCATTTAAGTTGTTCTATATAAAATCCTTTTCTGGGGAATTAAGAACAAACCATTAATAAACATATAAAAATGAACATAAACTTTAACTTTGAATATAGAACTGATTTTAACTATGTAATCAATTAGTACTATTTTGCAATAAGTTATCTATACCTCATCAAGAGAATCGCTAACCAGATGTGTCCTCCTTACTTTCATATTGAGAAATAACATATTCATATCAGGTCTCTGTCTTCGAGATACTTTATCCACCAGACTTTGCTAATTAAAAAAGAAAGTAAACATTTTCATGTTTATTTAAACTATAGTTTCATTTAAAATATTTAAACACTTCGATAAAAACCACATATTCTTCTTATGCCACCTTTCACATAAACCATTTCATAAACTCAATTACACAAATTCTGATATATGAAAATGCCTTATTAGTTCATTTTGGAACACATGAACATACAAATATAGGGTGGGAACATTTGAAACAAGGTATATGCTCCTTATGATAAACTTGGCTTAAGGTTTTTTAGATATTGAATTTACTTCAAAAGCACAATTAGCCTACTTTCAGAAAGTAGTTTGCCAATATTTATCAGAAACAATAATGTTCATGTCCTTTTTCCTAATAATTCAAGTTCTAGGGATTCTAAACACAGAAAATATTTTACACTTCATCTTAGCCAAAAAGCCAAGCAGCAACAGCAGAAAGTAATTTATACAGTGAGATACTCATCACAGCATTGCCTATAAAAGTGAAACTGTAGAAATAACCTAAATCTGTATCTATCTAATTGGCTATAATACAACTATCCAAAATGACTATAATAAAAACTATGTAAAAACATGGAAAATGTTTAAGGAAGATACAACTGAAAAAGCAGGAAAAAACTGTGGATACAGTACTGAACTCTGTTACCTTTTAAAGGTAATACATTAACAGATAAAAAATACCAAAAGAGCACTTACCAAAATGTTAACAATAGTTATGTTTGGGTGATGAAAATATGGGTGATTTTAAAAATCTATTTGTCATGTTTTTTAAAAATATAAGCAATGAGTATGCAAAAATCAATACATTTAAACATATAATGAATATGTAATATAACTGTCCTTTATCATATAAACTCTACATGGGGCATATTTATCTAAATTTTTTCAGACTACCTCATCTTCTTTGGTAGCAAAGAAAACACATTATTGTTCAGATTAAAGATAAACATTTCAGAAATTTTAAATATATGCAGCAATTTGCTTTAGCAGATAAAACTTTAATATCACAAATCTATATAATAAGACTACTTTCATGATTTTGTATATTACTATAATAAAACACTCTAATTCAGAGCCTTTCTTCATATCTCCAAGGTCCAATGCCAAAGGCTTTCTCAATGGCTTTTTTTCCTTCTCAGGGTCATCCCTTTCACGCTCAGACAGATCTGTACTTCTGGGACAGCATTCTGGGTCATGGACCTGTTTTCCTATCCTTTCCTATCTTCTGTTCTCAGTCTAGCTCCGGGAAAGCAGTCACACTGGAAATATCCAACACACACATCTACGCTAGGATGCTAATGGAAGACAAGGATTAGTGGCTACTTCTCCCATCAGAAAATCATATTTAATAGAAAGTGCTTCAAATGAATGAAATAACACAACAATGGTAGAATTTTAGACACAGTCTGATGGGGAAGTTATTTATAGGTGAATAAATTTCTTTTGCAATTTTAGATTATAGTTCTTACTTACATTAACTACCTGCAATGTTGTCCTTGCGTCAAAATAGTCATTAGTCATTAATTCCAAGTTGTATGGCAGCTTACAAGTTAAAATGTTGGGAAACACCCCTAAGAACTGATAATGCCATTTGACTCTACAATCTCTACTCATTTATGTCCATGCTCTTTGGAAGACAGCCTGTGACACAGTCTGAGTTGCCATTCTCCTTCTTTTAACTGGAAGAAAAGTTCCATGAAAGAAGGCATCTGATATCTTAAAGTGTGAGTGACACAGCACAAAACTGCTCAGAGTTTAGTTAAACTTCTAGCTCTTCAGATTTTTTCTTACAAATATTAAAAATCATAGTAAAAAATTTATTAAAAAGGCACATGAAATTGCATTAATTCAACTATCAAAAAATGTCAAATTAAGTGGTTTTGTAGACTAATCTTTGAGCCAGTATCTACCTAAGCTTAAGTAATAATTCTGGTGCTAAATATACCGGTTTAAATGTACTTTTCACAGGAGTGGTGTGGCTATCACAGGAGTGGTGTGGCTATGAAACTCCCTGGATACACACAGGCAATAAAATTTCTTCTAATAGTCCTATACTCAGTGTAAACTGATTCTTGGAGGCCACCAGTCACTCAAATCTTTTGTCCAACTCTGTGACAGAAAAAAATACTAACCTTCTGGGAACTGAATTATTGAAGAACAATCCTTATTTTTATGCCATTTTGAAGTATTATAATTTATGCATTAGGATTCTTTTTATATTCTTGGGTAAGACATAGAAATCATTTCTTTTACTCTATGGATCTCTTTTTATTTTAAGAAGATTATGGCCAACCTTCTCTCTAATTTTTAAAGTTATGAGTAATCATATTACAAAATCAGATACTCAAAATACATGAGCATTTAAATGTATAGTCTAATTTTTAAAAAAGCTCACTTACTCTATCTATTAGATAAAGTACATAATTTTATTGTGCTGGGCTGAAACCCAAGCGGGAGGGAATGCTGAGGACAGGCCCAGAGATAAACTTCATCCTGCTCATAATTTGCCTAAGGCCAGCCTGACTGCTACCCCAGGTTTTAAGGGTCTCCAAGCATTTTGGTTTCCTAAGAATCAATAAAACATCTTTCATCTTCTTTGGACATATTTCTCAGTTTTCCAAGATTATACTTCTTGTTACATCTTCTTGTTTTTTTGTTGTTTCTGTTTGACTTTCGTAAAACATTTCAGTGGTTTGAGTGGTTTGCTCTTAAGGAGACTCACTGCCCTCATTGTAGTTTCCACCAGTGCTCTGCTATTCAAGTTATGCTGGAGCTGGAATACAGTATCTACAAAATGATGTCCAGTAAGTTCCCAGTACTTTGAATTTGTGAGAGGCACTTAATCTTCCTGCTATACTTAAAACATAATGAGAAGTTGATGAGGGGTATCTTTTTCCCAGATCATAAACAGCTTTAAGAACTTTTTTTTTGGAATATAATATGAATTTTACGTTTAACATTTCCTGATTATGCTAGAACAATTCACAAGACATTTATTTATTAAATTATTTACTATATTGATTATAGTCAGCATAAATATGCTTATGTAGCTGGCTTACCCTTGCGATGCTTATCATCTGTTGTTCTGAGTCTCTCTGAATAATGATTTTTTTTGCAGCTATAGAAATAACGAATGGGTACTGACAGAAGGAAAACCTGCTCAACAAGTGAAAACAGAAAAAGTAAAATGGTGTATTTTTAGTAAAATTTACTAAGGGAATCTAAGGTACCCCTTCTAACAATATAAAACATTACTTTTGTATTGTGTCTTACCATTTACAAGATGATTTTACGTGCATCATTTCTTTTAATTCCCACAGCCCTGTGAAGTATGTATTATTACTAGATGTGCAGTGCCTTTATTTTCAGAACAGTTAATGTTCTGAGATGTGTGCAAATCACCTGTATTGCTTATACAAACAATTTCAGTTTATATACAGTCACCTAGGAAAATGATGGCCACCATCAGAACCAGGAGGCAGAAGTGTTGATGGAGGATTAGGACAGGAAGTCCAATTACAGAAATTAAGAATTCA
Organism: Lyroderma lyra; assembly: GCA_004026885.1. Taxonomy (NCBI): domain Eukaryota; kingdom Metazoa; phylum Chordata; class Mammalia; order Chiroptera; family Megadermatidae; genus Lyroderma; species Lyroderma lyra. The sequence continues at coordinate 54,399 of PVJL010002388.1, read as the reverse complement.
TTATTATGTGGGTATTTCTGATGGGCAAGCCTCAGAATGAAGAAATCTATGAATAACTATAGAGGTAAAAAATAGAGTAATACATTTAAGACCAATAAAATAAAAGCTATGGGAATAAAGTATGTTGTTGTTAGTATTATCCTTTATGATATAATATGAAATGATATGTATTTGTAAAGATAAAAGATTATGATAAAGGTTATGAAAATAACTTCTTTCCGGGCTCAGAGTTCACTCTATGTTCTATAAAAAAGCCACAAACTACACAGAGAGATATGCATTTAGAGAGAACTAGTATGGCAGCAATGACTTTAGGTGTTAGACTCCCATCAGAAATGGCTGTGACAAACCCATCAGCTATAGCTGGAATCCATCTGAATACAGTTAAGCAGGGCATCTGTGACCACTGGGAGCCATGAAGGCACTATGAGGAAAAAGGAGGTAGCCCCAGTGTGAACTGAAAATGAACAGCTTTCCCCTTGGATCAAAATTGTTAAAAAACAAAGAAAACCAGTAAGAATGGCTCAGCAGTAATATAATAATTTTTAATCAATAAATGCTAACTAAAAATTTAGAAATGAAAAGAAGTATAATGAATTTAATACAATATAGATTTGGTCTTATTATGTACTTTATAAAACAGTGCATCTCAACCTTCCCCTAGTCAAGGCACATAGGAAAACAATACTATGTGTATGACACACTGAAATAATCAGATGAGGCTGCTCATGGCCAGAGGTGACTTGTCCCAGGGCTCCAAGCCCCGCTGTAGGTACAAACTAGCTGCCCAAGGCTGAAGGGATGATAGAATCAAAACTCTGGATTTCATTCTTGGTACACCAATGCTGCAGCACAGTGTTAAGAAGAGCTCTGTATTAAAAAATGTCACTGAAATATGTACAATAACTCTTGGAGTTATTTTGCAGTTTTGTCTACAACATTACAATTATATTAAAATGGGAGAAAAGGTATGTTTGTAAAATAAACTTGTCCCAAGAAAATAGCCATCAGACTGACCAAGGTCCTTAGAAATGGAATTCTTACTCAGTTCTGACTGTTTGGATATGGACTGAGATATGTCCAGAATGCAATTCTACATTTTAGGCCAATTCTGGTAGAAAGGGTCCCAGAAGCTTGCACCAATTTGTTAATTTATCTGGGCTTTTGAGGTTATTTATATCTACACCATATCTCTTAGTCTCCTTTAGAATAAAAGCACTTTCCAGGATATCTCATGGTCTGGGAATTCTGTTTGGGATAGTTTTGCTAGGTTAATCCAAACTATAAGTATAGATATAGGGTACAGTAATTTTCTTTGGGGGGGGGGGTAGTTCCCTGGCTGGGAATTGAACCCAGGCCACAGTGTTAAGCACCGAAGCCTAGCCACTACATCACCAGGGAACTCCCTAGTATTAAAGAATTTGGTCAGGTGTTTTGAAAATCTATTATACTATTGTAATAAATCATTTGTAGTGAAGCCCTTTCTCTGTAACATTCATTCTTTTTAATACTGTATGTAAAGGTCAACAACTTTTCCTACAGAACAGGGAGAAAAGGAGTGAACGTACACTCATATGTGTGTATGTGGACATGTGTGTGATCACTGTGTTAGATCAGTCACTGGTACACTATGGCCGACAAGATAAATATGGCCTACCGCCTGTGTTTATAAATAAGTTTTCTGGGACAAAGACACACCAATTCATTTACATTTTGTCTGAGGCTGTTTTTGTGCTATAATAGACCAGATGTTGTACAGCCCAACAAGCCAAAAATATTTACCATCTAGTACTTTACAGAAAAAATTTGTTGACTCCTATGCTGGACAATAGCATATAGAATAAAAAGCTAATAAGAAACTGCATATTAATATAGAAACTTTCCCTTCTTAAAAAGATGCTATTAATCAAACCAAAACCAAATGAACATGTATATAAATGCACAGAAAACAAAAATGCTTTAAGAAACATGATATTGCAAGTCTGAATATCTAAACTAATTTCTAAGTTTATATTTAAAGGTATGTGTATAGTTAAATTTATTTATACAAACTTAAAATCCAGTCATTATTTTGAATAGTATTTTATTTAGATGAGTAATCAAATGAGCTTCTAATCCTACCTGTGAGAGTTTCCAAAGCTCTGCCAGGTGTGATATTCATCCATGAGATCAATGTGATCCAATGTAGAATTATAGAAATCAGTATAGGGAATAAGGGGAGGGTGAACCAAATTGTTTGCAGCATCTGTAAAGATAAATTCTAACATAATGATCTTTTCCAATGTGCACATGATTCATTTTAATGTCTACCAGGTAGGCTTTATTTAGAAATTCCTATTTTAAGCAAGTGTAGCTACAAATGGAAAAGATAGTTTTACAATTGTGGTCAAAATGCAGCCAACAATTTCTTGTACTTTTTTTCAAAAATACTTATTGTAGCAATTAGAATAATACAGTAAAGGGAGTGCACAGATGGCCATCTACTCATACTATTCCCCCATCAGTGCATTCTCTCCTCGAGGTCCCTGAGGAATTAATAGAAGGTCTTGTTTTCTTAGGAATCACTACTTAGCAGGTCGCCGTAACACACAGTAATACCCAATGAAACATAAAGTTTTTCATGGTTATTAATTAACTGTGAATTTCATTATCAAAACAGAAAATAAATTACAACTCTTCACTTCAAAGGAATGGTTTAAAATGTAAGAATATCTCTATAGTACTTTGACATCCTTATGGAAATGTCTCCAATGTTTAACAAAAGAAAAGAAAATATGAATAATAATAAAACGTACTGAGTAAAGCCAGCACTTTAGACGCTGATGGGATCCACCAGGAACACTTTGTCAGAGGTGGAAATTCTTCAGGTTTTGCAGGAAACAGGCGTAAAGAAATAAATTGCAGCGATCTCTCTACTAATTGTTTGAACCTCTTCTGGGATAATCTGATAAAGATTTTGAAATATTTCCAATCAAAATTCAAATTTTCTACTTTGGCAATATATTTGTCATATACAAAGTACATTCTACATGCATAAACTTTAGAATATTCCACAAAATTCTATTTCTTAAATTATCAAACATTTGAAAAGATAAAAATTCTTACCTGGAATATTGTTTCTTAAGTAAGAAATAAACATTAATATTACTACATATTTAGTATTAACCATTTCATTTTTAAGGCTTTCAACATTCAGTCAATCCTATTATTTACAGATTCTGTATTTGCAAATTTGTCTACTTGCTGAAATTTAATTGTAACCCCCAAATCAATAACTGTGGAGCTTCAAGGTCATATGTGGACATGCAGAGGGCAAACGAGTTGAGTTGCCAGATGTGCACATTTCCAGCTGAGGTCGACCTTGTTGTAGCTGTCATACTGCAGGCAAGTGGCCCTTACGCAATCGATTTAGTGTTATGTTTTTCATATTTTTGTGTTTTTTGTTAATGATTTTGCTGTTTTAAAACAGTACCCAAATGCAATGCTAAAGTTCTGTCCAGTCTTCCTAAGTACACGAAAGATGTCCTATGTCTTATGGAGAATATACTTGTGACAGATAAAATTTGTTCAGACATGAGTTATAGTGCTATTGGCTGTAAGTTCAATGTTAATGAAGTAATTTATATTAAATAAGATGTCTTTAAATAGAAATACAGATAAAGCAAGGATACATATTGATGGGTTGATGAAATGTGACCTAAAGCTTACAAAAGCCTAACCCTGTGTTTACTGTAGGAGCAATAGTTTAGTATTCACTAATTCAGTGTTTGCAGTAGTTTTATAGAACATAACTACTGTGAATAATGAGAATCAACTGTATTTAAAATTAACTGAAAATATTTTGCCTCTTTGACTTGCATCAATCATGGAGGAAACTAATTTTTTTTTTTTTTGAGGAAACGAATTGTGAATGTGAGTCTAGTTCTATGAAAAGAGTATGGTACTTTTATAAATTGATATTGATGTTTAACCTGTTTTACAATGACTTTTTAGGGAAGGAAAAGGTACCACTTAAATAATGGTAAAACTTATTGATATACAGATAGGAAATAAAAAGATATAAATTAACAACACATATGATGTATTGTAGAATTATACACTTGGAACCTATGTAATTTTTACTAACCAATGTCACCCCAATAAATTTAATAGAAAAAATGCAAATTAAAATAGCAACATTTGAGCAAATTCTGTCACCATCTTTGAGATATACGAAAAACCAATAATAGGAATGTGTTATATAAAAAGCAAAAGCAGTAGACAGAAATCTCAATAGCTTGCACAAGCAAAATAGTTACTTAACATTAAAAGAAGATTTAATTATCCTCTATGTAGTAATAAAATATATACTTTAACTGCCTTTTGAAGCACTGTAAAGTAAAAGTATCATTTTTAAACTTAAAACTGTAAGTTGACAAAAGTTCTTAATATTATACAATTATTTACTTTTTAAACCAGTGAACTAGGAAATGATGGTCAGCTTCCACTAAGGTAGCTATCTGTCGTAGCAAGTGAGCATAGATGACATACGTAGATGTGTTATTAAATTGAGGATTCTGAAAAAGATATTAAAGATGATTGTGTTAAAATTTTGTTAACATGTAAAAGGAAAGACACTAAGTTTAATGAGCTAAGTGATAAATTCAGGAAACTAAATTTGAGGTTATGAAATACTAGGTGAAATCCTTTAAAATAATCTATTTGTTTAATTGTCTAAATAACAGAAACTTGGATTTCCGTTGTGGAACAGTGGAAAGAACATGGGCTTTGGAATTAAGACAGATCTGGTCTGAGTGAGCAGAGCTTGTTACTGGCTGATCTACAGTACTCACTTAAAAGCTTAAGCTTCATGTTGTCATTTCTAACTTTTACTATGGCTACATATATAGTTCCTCTTTCTTATTTTTCTAGTTTTGCCTTTCTCTTTATCCCTCTATTTTCACCCCCCTTATATTTCTCAACTACCTCTTGTCTATTTACCCCTTTTTCCTCTTTCCTTTTTTCCTCTCTCTCTACCCTGAAAATTCCTTTTACTGGACACAGTATGAACTAAATGTTCTATCTTATTTAGTATAACTTGTCTTACTTTTAAGTGAGACAATATACATGAACACCTTTTGTAAATTGTAAAGAATGACACAAATGTAGTAATGCTAGCTATGGTAATAGCATAATTCATTCTCAAAAAATAATAAAAACTAAAACTTGCTTTTCATTTGTCTGGACCTTAACTTATTTTTTTGAATCTGTACCTTTTGAGATGAAAAAGTTGATCATCTTTGCTTTAGCAAATATAAACAACCACTTTAACTTTTCCATTAGACTTCTAACTAAAGTATTTATTGAAAATACACAGAGAAGTTAGAAACTTAATACTCAGGAAATAAAAGACAGTTTTGAACTCCATTCATACTAGTTACAAGAAAGGAAGATGACTGAAGGAAGAAATACTTTCATTTTGTTTGTTACTGAATACCATGCGGGAAAGCAAGAAGTAATTTAAATTTTAATCCTGGAGATAATGCAGCTTCCCATTGTTTATTTGTTATAGCTTTAATTCCCTGGTTACAAGTAACTATAATCTAAAAAGTATCAAGAATGTTGCTCAAAATAATACTTAATATTTTATATCATTTCACCTACACATGCATAGATTGAGATCTGAATTAGATAATTTATATTAAATTTTTGCTTTCTTACCTGTAAAAGTATAAAATATGCTCTAAGGTCATCTTTTGTTCGTGGACTGAAAAAGAAGCATAATTGATTAGAGATATTTAATCTTACAGTGGCTAATAAAAAATTATCAATATTTCTGTGAAAATGGACTTGATAAAAGCCAGAGATGAGATTTAAGTCAATACATATTATTACCGAGACAGTATCATATCTATAATATGCTGAGAATATAGGTTTCTCTGTGTCTACTCTAGGCTGGGTCTGAAGATACTGAAAAACTGAGTTAACTAGGCTATATAAAATTTTATGAGGTGACTAATTCTAGAAACAGTACAGGGTCTGAAAAATAATGAACAATTTTAGAATACTTATTAATTTTTTTATTAAAGGATGAGTATCTCAAAAATATTTATGCACTAAAAAGAAAATATGCTTGCGTTTATGTCTATTCCTGAAGTGATAGATGTAGAAATGTCTGCAAAACAATCATACTTTAAATAAACTGAGTATTTTTCTAATTTAAAAAATCATATTTTGAATACATCTGAGTAACTAATTTATAATTTTTCCATGTTAATCTGGATTTTCATATTATCAAATTTGACCAAGTTTTTGTTATTCCCAAAGCTGATGAGTGTTTGTTTCTTGCACTCTCAAGACCTGTTGAATACACTCACAAATACTCAGAAGTGACTTCTTGAATTAAAAACTGTTCACCTATATAACGAGAAGCAATTTATAATCCTTGATTGGATCCTGCATTGAAAAACAAAACTCAGATACTAAAGAATGCTTTTGAGACTAAGGGGGAAATTTAAATATGGATTGCATTTTAGAGAGTATTATTAAATGAATATTAAATTTGGTGTGATATCTTATTATGGTTATGTGGAAAAATGTTATAGGAAATACATACTAAAGTAATTAGGTGTGAAGTGTCATTTACTTAAAAAAAAATACACATACACTCAGAGGACAAGAAAGCAAAAGCAAATGGGGCAGAAAGTTAACAGTTGGGGAATCCAAGTGAAGGGTGAATGAGTTTTCATTTTTCACTTCTCTGCAGTTTGAAATTTTTCAAAATTAAATGTTGGGGATAAAAATGATTCACATCCAAGTAGTTCCTTGAATTTCCTTTAAGAAAATAAGATGACTAAATAATATTTCTTTTCCCTGAAATAGTTACAAAATAAATAAGAAAACATAAACCATTGCCTAAAAGATACTAGATGACCTTTACAAAATGTAAAGCCACATAATCTGAAATATAAATATATAACATATGGTTTAAATTTGAAATAAATATGTGTATACATGTTCAGGGTCTGGCACAAATAACATCCCTTTTTATGAGTTGCTAATCTATAACTAAATCTTCAAAATAAAATCGTAACTCAAGTGTTAACTTCTGCCACACCCCGTATACATAAAAATTTTTAGTCAGTATTATTTCTTTGTGGAAGAATTATCTCAACTGAACAATGACTTATTTAGGCTTAAATAAAATTTAAACTATTTCTATCTATTATCTACATAATTGTGAGACTATTTTCTCAATGGGACTACTGTTTTATTTTAGAAATCATTTGAAAATATTTTTAAATGCTCAAGGCAATTAATAAATATTAAGATTCCTGGTAATAGGAGAGTTCTCTTTTTTCCATTTTATAGTTATGCCATTACAATTTCCAATTTTCTGTGCTATACACTAGTATTTCAGTACAGTATACAGTTCTGGGTATAGAAATTATGGTTAAGATCACAGGGTCTTTTGCCACATGCCTGGGTTCTAATCCTGAATCACGCATTTACTGGGTTAACTTGGGCAATATGCTTAACTTCTATGTAAATTAGTTTTCTCAACTGTAAAATGAAAATAATCATATTACCTATTTTATAGGATTGTAGTTATAGATTCAATGAGAAATACATGTAAAATTGATGATAGAAAGGTGCGTAGCCCATAATAGATAGTCAATAAACTAGATCTTGTTGTTAAAATAAATCCAAAATAAAACAAGATTTTTGGATAAAAACCACATGCTCCTTTGATACATCAAATTGTCATTTTAATCTGTCTTGGGCATACTTTTGAAGAACAAAAGTTAGAAAGCTTTGAGGGTTTGCTTATTAGAGGGAAATGAGATCCCAGTAGTTTCAGACCACTCTACTTCCTTATATTCCTAAGAATTCTCTTTACACTAAACTTTTCTCTTCATTTTCAAAGAAGCATTAGGTGTTCAAGTAGAAATATAAAATTCAAGGAAAATGCAAATTCATTATTGGAATGATAAATTAGGAAAAATACTTAAACAGTTAAAAAATCACATGAAACATTATGACTTCAATTGTTTTAAAAAGTTGACTAGACACATCAAAATTACAACTAAACTACAAACCAACCATCATTGAGAATCGCCTGAAGACTAGCTGAACAGAAGCCCTACAACTAAGGACATACAGAAGAAGATACATTGAGAGAGTATGTCAACTGCAATTGAAAAATAAAAAATTATTAAAAATATATAAAAAGGTGACTAGACTGCAAAATGTTAATTTTTTTAACACTATTCTGACTTTTCTAAATTTTCTATAATAACCATGAATTTCTTTGAAAATCAGAACATTATTAAAATATATAGGGTATATTCAACATTATTTAAGAATTGTACTTTGATAATATTTTAAATTGGGCTTAATATAAACATTTGAAATGTAATTTAATGGTATTCATTTGGCTTTAATATAAGCTATTATTTAAATTATAATGATGTTTAAATAATGTAAATTTAAATAATATGTACTTTTAAAAGTATATTTTTGTATATTCTACATAGTCCCAGTTCAAAACATTATCAGTTACATTGCCCATCATTCCTTACATAATGATTCAATATTTAGTTTCAAGAAAAAATATTTTAGTAGCTTATATTAGAAATAAAAAATATTTTTGGTCTGGCTACTACGAAGTCTCAGGCTAAATTTAATGCCCATATTATTTCATACTAGGTACTAATATAACTACACACCCCATATTTGTATAGCACATATTTGTACACAAATTTTATAAACAATTTAAAGGATTCAGAGATGCTCTTAAGATCACATATGGACCCTTCTGATAAGTCACAAATCTCAAGTTAAGATTTGTTATAAATAGTTTATAACTTCTTTCTGATCTGTTTTTATTATAACTACTAAAATCAATTCTGCGAGTATAATACATACGTACATGTGTGTGTGTGTGTGTGTGTGTGTATAGAAATAAAATGAATGAATGAGATGTGTAAATTAACTATCTATACGACTAGTTAAATATTAGTTATAATTACCCTTTCCATTCCCGTAACAGGCTGTTAATGATTCCCTTTAATACTGTCTTCTGAATGTCTTGAGGCTGTAGGCAAAAGAAAATCGTAAGATAATTAGGATTAGCTACTTGGTTGATTTTTAAAATAGTGTTTATCCATTCACCTATTGAAGGACAGCTAAGTTGCTTCCAATTTGGGGAGGTTTTGGCTATAAGATTTGTGTGCAGGTTTTTGGGTGGACATAAGCTTTCAAATAATTTTTGGGTCGGTAACTGGGAGCATGACTGCTAGACCATATTGTAAGCCTATGTTTAGTTTTGTAATAAAATAAAAATACAACTTACCAAAATATGTAAGATATAACAAAAGCAGTACTTAGAGAGAAATGTATAGCAGCGAATGAATATATTAGAAAAAAAGGAAGATCTAAAATCAATAATTTAAGATTTCACCTTAGGTATTTAAAACCAAACAGCAAATCAAATCCAAAGTAAGCAGAAAAAAATACATGATAAAAGAGCAGAAAAAAACAATTGAAAACAAGGAACTTACAGAGAAAATCAATGAAACTAAATGCTGGTTTTGGAAAAGATCAATAAAGTTGATAAACCTCTAGCCAGGCTAACAAAGAAAGGAAGAAAAAAGACACAGATTACTAAAACCAGAAATAAAAGAGAAATAATCACTACTAATCCCATGGACATTAAAAGGATAACAAAGAATTACTGTGAACAACTCTATGCCCACAACTTGAAAATCAAGATAAAATGGATTAATTTTTTGGGAGATACAATCTCCCAAAACTCACACAAGGAGAAATAGATAATTTGAATAGGCCTATGTCTATCAAAGGAACTCAATCAATAATTAATAGCCTTCCAAAACAGAAAGCACTAGATGAACATGCTTTTACTGGTGAATTCTACTGAAAATTTAAGAAATGAAGGATACCAATACTTTATAATTTCTTCCAAACAACAGAAGCAGAAAGAATATTTCCTAATTCAGTCTATGAGGTAAGCATTATCCTAATACCAAACCAAAGATATTAGAAGAAAAAGAAATTACAGATCAGTAACTCTCCTTAACACAGATGTAAAAATCCTCAACAAAGTATTAGCAAATCAAATCCAACAAGGTATAAAAAGAATCATATACCATGACCAAGAAGGATTTATTCCAGTTGTGCAGAGGTAGCTCAACATTTGAAAATCAATTAATGTAATTCATTACATCAACAGGCTAAAGAAAAATATGATCACATCAACAGATGCAGAGCATTTGACAAAACCTAACACCAATTCATGATTTAAATAAAACAAAACAAAATAAACCTCTCAGCAATCTAGGAATAGAGGGGAATTTCCTCAACTTGATAAAGAACATCTACAAAAAGTCACAGCCAACATCATTTTAATGGTGAAAAACCAGATGTTTCAGGTTCATCTTGTACTTTTCCCTATCTCAGTTCTGGAAATAGCCATTTTTCTAGCTGATTCCTTTTAGTAAGGAATGGTATTTAGAAACTATGTATGCTAAAATGCTCAATGCTACTGAATGTTATTACTTCTAGGCCCTTTCAGTGAATAGTGTTAAGAAATAAACACACACACACACACACACACACACACGTATTCATATTTATCTATTAAAACGCCTGAGTTCATTATGATACCTTAATACCAAAAACTTAGAAACACTGAAGATGTGTTTATAGATTTTTAAAAATCTTTAGACTGAAGATATATAAAGTGCTGTGTGTTAAAGTTACATGGTTTAGTTTTTTTTTTAAAGTATGTTTATGATATTCATTTGAAATACAGGTAGGTTTTGTTTTTTTGTTTGTATTATAGTGTAGAGGGCTCTTCCCTCATGTTACAGATTTTTAATGTTTTAGTACCCATCAAGCATTAACATCATTCCAACTCAGAAGAAGTTAGAGAAGTGTCCCAGGAGTGGAATTTTGGCGTCAGCCTAGCTTAGTGTTAGTAATAATGCCACACAGTTTTCCACAGTGGTTATACTAGTTTATACTAAACTAATCAGGCTATAAAGTTCTAACAGCTCTACAATACTCTCAATTCTTGGTAAGGTACTTAAAATTGTTTTTACTAATTCTGAATGGATGTGTACTATTACCTTCATTTCTCTGATGGCAAATATTATCAAGTACCCTTTCATATATTTAATAGTGAAGCACTGAGGTTAGGAATAAACAAAGAAATCTGCTATTACTTACTTTATTCAAAACTGTACAAGAGATTTTTAGCCAGTGCAATAAGGCAAAGACTTACAACCATACATAATATAAGGATTAGAGATAACTCATTTCCTACAAACAGTATGATTGTCTATATAGAAAATTCAAGAAATGTGATGTGTTATTAGAATGAATGGAGAAAAGCAAATAAAGATAAATACATGAAAGCATTTCCATATATGAGTAGTAACAATTAGAAAATGAAATTACAGTAGCATAAAAAAAAAATCAAGTACCTAGAAATAAGTGCAACAAGATACGTGTCAGACCTTTACCCAGAAAACTACAAAGCATTACCAAGACAAATCAAAGAAGATCTAAGCATTCGAGGGATGTACCATGCTCATGGATTAAAAGGATGTCAATTCTTCACGAACTGATCTATAACAGTGGGGTTCTCAAAAATGTGGTCCCTGGATCAGGAGTATCAACATATCCTGGGAATCTGTTAGAAACACAAATTCTTGTGCTCTACCCCAGACTTACTGAATCTGAAACTCTGTATTTTAAGAAACCCTTGCTGTGGTTCCAATACATGCTTAAGTTTGAGAATCACTCATCTAGAGATTCAGTGCAATGTCAATACAATCAAATAATTTACCTCCTTTTGCTGGGTAAGTGAAGCACAATTTTACTTTAGCAAGCCTTCCTAAACAAGGACTAGACATAAATGTATTTTCTGCTTAATTCTCATTTAGTTAGAAAAACAAAAACAATTTAATTTCTGAAAATTCCAACTAAATTTACTGTAAGTTTATAGTTTTTAATTATGTTACAAAGCAATTTTTATAATACATGATTTTTACAATGTGTAGCTGCTTTTGAAATACAGATGAGACAAACAATTATACTATCTGCATGTGTTCATAAGTAATACTTACAGTATTAAGTAAGGCATCATATACAGCATTCACAAATTTAGCATTAATCCCAGAGTCTTCAATGGTATTAAATGAGGTGGTGGCATCTTTCTGCAAATTCAATTAAAGAAATAAGTGTCTATAACATTTTAAGGATTATGCTTAGTAATATTTCAACTATAACTTTTCTTACAAAATTTCTAATTTTTTAAGTACCATGATAAAAAACAAACTTTTAGAGCTAAACTGCTACAAATAAAAATAAATGTGTAAAAGGAATTATTTTAATAACATTTTTTAAAATTGAAAGAATGAAGTCAAACATTAACATTTAGTACAAATAAAAACAATCTTCAAGATACCACTTAAGTAATATTTATTTGTGATACATATAATTTTATAAATTAATACATATTTTTAAACAGTTGCTTAAGTCAATACTGGGTAGAAAAAGAGGCAAGTTTGTAACTTTTTATGAAAATTTAAAACTAAAAGTGAAAAATACGCCTTATGTTTTATTACCTTAAATGCAGCATTTAGTTCTGGGAAAGAATCAAATGTTGTTAGATAAAAATCATAAACTGTTTTCCAATCCCCTGATGATTTAACTTTTTCTACATCTTCCCTAAAATGAAAACATAGATTAACCATAACAGAAATATTATTCAGATAAAATAGCATCACCTCTTTGAAAATAAAATGTCACCAAACATACAACCTGAAATACTGAAACTGAATTGAGAAATATGTTCCAGTTAATAAAACATAGTTTATGAACTTACAATTCTTAATTAAATTAAGATATTAATCCAGCTTCAACTTTCCCATTTACTTGTTCTTTAAAAATTCATTCTTAAAAAAAAAAAAAAAAAAAAAATTCATTCTTGACATGCTCCTTACAATTAACACTCCTTTCCTTCACTTCAAACTTCTTAAGAGATTTTGTTTACATTTTCTAGTCCCTACTTTCTCATAATTCCTTAGTCCTTCAAATTCCCATTTGGATTCTTTTTTACTAGTGACATAGCTTTTATAGTTCATATGTCACATAGTAGATAAAACATTATTTTTTAAAAAGAAAACATTCTATTATTTTATCACTGCCTTTATCTCCTGCTTTGCCTGTTTTGATTCACATTTTCTTATTTAGTGTCTTTTGCTGCAACGTTATCTACCCCTTACCTGTTAGTCATACATTTGTTTTCACTATCAACTTGAGACATCTAGTCTTTCGTGTCTTCACCCTTGGCTAGTAACTTATAATGAGGCATAAATTTGATTTATTACACAAAAATATTAAATTATATAAAGCACTGACATGAAGATGACTATATGTCCACACATAACAGTGAGCTGAATCTTACTGAAAGTCTTTCAGAGTTTTGGGCTGAGTAGGGATGACAGGTTCTGGAGGAACTGGGGCCTTCGTTTCGGATGGTAATGTATCTGTAGAGATACGTTGCTTTTGTCTAACATCAAGGCAAATTGGTGGTAGGTCTCTCACTGTGAAGTATAAAAAAAGCATTCAATGTAATCAATCACAGAATTTTTCCAAATTATAATGCCAGGATAACCCAACATGAACAGAAAAATGAGTTATTTTGTATTGCATTCAACTTGAGGTCCTACAACAGAAAAACCTACCATAGTGAAGGGAGGGTCTGTTCCCTACACCCCCAACTTCACTTACAATAGTTACTACGCTGTATCTTACATTAAAAGTTATCTATAGATGAAATCATACCTCCTTTTATATCTTTGTCCTTTTCTTTATAATTATTTTCTTTACATATGTTTAGAATCACACCAGTTACATTGTTTGTTTCCACTGTCAATCATAATTTAGGAAACACAAAGGAAAAGCAAAGTCTATTGTATTCACCTATTTTTTGGTTATCATATTCTTTCTTCTTTCCTGATGTTTAATGGTTCCTTCTTTTATTGTTTCCTTTCTGTTTAGAGAACTTCTTAATGCATTCTTTTAGAGTAGGTATAGTTCCAACAAATTCTCTTAGTGTTCTGTCATCTGAGAAATTCTTCATTTCCCTTCCTATGTCTGAAAAATACTTCCACTAGGTATATAGTATTCTGGGTTGGCAGTTCTTTCAGCTACTTCCTCTGGCCTTCATGGTTACTGATGAGAAATATGCTATTATTTGAAAGTTTTCCCCCCATATAGATAAGGCGTCATGTTTCTCTGGCTGCTTTTCAACGTTTATTTTTGTCTTTAGTTTTCAGAGATTTAATTATGACATGTTCTGACGTGGATTTCTTTGTGTATATCCTTTACGGGGTTTGCTTAGTTTCCTAAACCTATAGGATTTAAGTCTCTTGGATAAATGTAGGAAGCTTTCAGTCATTTTTGAGTATTTTTTCAGTCTACCCTCCTTTTCCTCTCATTCCAAGACTTCAATGACAACAATGTAACACCTTTTGTTATAGCTTCACAGGTGTCTCAGTGATTCATTTTTGTATTTTTATTAGATTTTTATTAAAATGTAGTTAACATACAATATTATATTAGTTTCACATTTACACCATAGTTATTGAACATTTAAATACCTAAAGAAGTGACCACGGTAAGTCCAGCAACCATCTGACACTGTACCATGCTGTCACAATATTATTGACTATATTATATATGCTGTACATTACATTCCCATGACTTGCTTTATACCTGAAAATGTGAACCTCTTATTCTCTTTCATCTTTCCCCGACTTTTAAAACATTTTCAAATACAGTTGACATTCAATATTATTTTATATTATTTTCAGGTGTACAGTATAGTGGTTAGACATTTATATAATTTAAAAAGTGATCCCCATGACTACTCTATAATAGTACCCACCTGGCAATAAGCATAATTATTACCATATTATTGACTATATTTTCTATGTTTTACTTTATATCCCCATGACTGACTCTACTGTAACTACCAATATGTACTTCTTAGTCCCTTTAGCATTTTCACCCTGCCTTTAAACCCTTTATCTATCACCCTGATAAATCTTGACACCATACATAATTATTACAATATTATAAACTATATTCCTTATGCTGTACCCTACATTCCAATTATTACTGTGTAACAACCAATTTGTACTTCTTAATCCTATCCCCCTTTTTACTCACATACCTAAGACCATCAAAATGTTCTCTGTATCTAGGAGTTTGTTTCTCTTTTATTTTGTTCTTTAGATCCCACATGTAAGTGAAATCACATTGCATCTGTCTTCTCTGTCTGACATACTCCACTCAGCACAACACACTCTAGGTCAATCTATGCCACTGCAGATGGCAAGAATCCATTCCCTTCCATGGCCAAGCAATATTCCATTGTATGTATGTACCACCTCCTCTTTATCCATTCATCTACTGACGGACACCCAGGCTGCCTCCACATCTTGGTCATTGTAAACATATGATGCACACAGCCCCTCAAGTGGCATTTGGGGTTTCTTTGGATAAATGCCCAGAAGTGGGATTATTGGGTCCTTCTTTGTCTCTTGTTATACCCTTTGTTGTAAAGTCTATTTTCTCTGGTATAAATATTGCTACCCCAGCCATTTTTTTTCTATTTCCACTTTCATGAAATATCTTTTTCCATCCCTTTACTTTTGGTTTGTGTTTGTCTTTTGAACTGAAGTGTTTCTTGCAGGCAGCATATGTAAAGGTTTTGTTTTCGTATGCATTCAGCTACCCTATGTCTTTTGATTGGAGTAGTTAGTATATTTACATTGAAAGTAATTGTTAATAGATATGTAGTTATTTCCATTTTATTATTCATATTTTTTTGTTTGTTCTTCAAAAAGTCCCTGTAACATTCCTTATAATACTGGTTTGGTGGTGATGAATTCCTGTAGCTTTTTCTTACCTAGGAAGCTCTTTTATGGCTTCTTCAATTTTAAATGATAGCCTTGCTTCGTTCTTGGTCGTAGGTCCTTGTTTTTCATCACTTTGAATATTTCATGCCAATTCCTTCTGGTTTAAGAAATCAGCTGACAATCTTATGGGAGCTCCCTTAAAGTAATTAGTTGCCTTTCTCTTGCTGCTTTTTGGATTCTTTGTCTTTAATCTTTGTTATTTTAATTATGATATGTCTTGGTGTGGGCCTCTCTGGGTTCATCTTCTTTGGGACTCTGCACTTCCTGGGCTATATGTCTATTTCTTTCACCAGGTTAGGGAAGTTTTCCATCATTATTTCTTCAAATAGGTTTTCAATTCCTTGCTGTTTTCTCCTTCTGGTATTCCTATGATGCAAATGTTGGTAAACTTGATGTTATCCCAGAGGCCCCTTAAACTACCTTCATTTTTTTGGATTTGTTTTTGTTTTTACTGTTCTTATGGGGTGTTTTCTGCTACCTTATCTTCTAAATTGCTGATTTGATCCTCTGCTTCATCTAATCTACTGCTGATTCCCTCTAATGTATTCTTCATTTCAGTTATTGTGATCTTCATTTCTGATTGGTCGTTTTTTATGTTTTCTATCTCCATTTTTATGTTTCCTCTCCCTTGCTGAAGTTCTCTCTGAGATCACTGAGCATCCCTAAAACTAGTATTTTGATTTCTGCATCTGGTAGATTGCTCATCCCCATTTTGTTTAGTTCTTTTTCTGGAGCTCTGTTCTGTTGTTCTTTTATTTGGGACATGTTTGTCTCTCAATTTTGGCTGCCTCCTTCCGTTTTTTTTCTATAATTTAGGTTGGGCTGCTTGTCTCCTGGTCTTAGTAGAGTGGCCTTATATAGTGGTGTCCTGTGGGGGCCTCTGGCGCAGTTCATTTTCTCTCTATTGTCCAGACTGAGTAATTTCCATTGTTTTTTATTCCAGTTCATTAATTCCTGTCCTTTCCATGACACTGTTGTGCGCATCCACTAAATATTTTACTTTGGTTATTAACACTTTCTCAAGTGTTAATACTTCCAAACCAATGGAACAGACTACTATTTTATAGATTCCAAATTCTACAATAATGAAATGCACATATATAGAATTAAATTCTACTCTAATGTAATTGGGATATATTTTCAACTAAGCAAATATAGCCATATGTTTGCATCTCAGCAGTAACATAGCTATAATGTCTATTTTCCTTTCCTATCCACTGTTACTAATCAAGCATCTATCCTTGGGTCTATCACTGACTTCAACAGACTGAGACACATTTCATTAGTGTTAGGGTATATTTTAAAGTAAATTTTCATATTAGAAAATAGTACAGAGATGACTATTTCTTATACTTAACAGCAATAGTTTTCAAACTTTACTAAATATCAGGATCTCTATGACAGTTTGTTGAAATGCAGATTATTAGGCCCCCCTCAAAGTTTGTGATTCAGTAGATCTGGGGTAGGGTCCCAGAATTTGCATTGTAACATGTTCTCAGATGATGGTGATGCTGTTAGTCTGAGGATCACACTGAAAATATGGTTCATCAGTTTTAGGAGAAGCAATAATGCTGACAATATAAAACCGATTATTAAATTTCTTTAATTCAGTTTTATAATTGGTTTTTATATCTTTTATTAAATATGGAAATACCCAATTTCTAGTATTGTAATTTCTATTATAAGAACAAATTGGACAGAAGTTCAATTTATTAGCAAGTAAAATTAGATATCTCACAAATGATTTCTTATGAATTATGTTTGGAAATATTTATTAATGGGAAAGAAATAGATGATAAATGGTCTCTTCTCTCCAACACCAGTCTTGTTACTATTATCTTTTAAGGCTCCTCTACAGTTTCTAGCCCTCTTCACCAGGCTTACCCTTTCCTACCCCTTCCTACACACCATTCCTAACCTGGCTATAAAAACCCACTATTAGATACAAACAGACTCATTCAAATACAAATTAACTTATTCACTCACAGAACATATACACACATTTTTATACCCACTCATTTTTATTAATACCATGCTGAGGTAAAAGAAGAGTGAAATCTAATTAGGAAGAGAACTGGATTTTGGCAAAGTCCGAGAGTAGCGAGATTCTTATGTAAGAGATAGAGTGATGCCAAGGCCAAGAGTAGTATAGGATGAGGTTAGAACCAGAAGCCCAGATGGGATTTATTTTTAGTTCAGAAGGTAACTTAGATGGAAGAGTAATGAAAAATGTTAACGTACTATGTTAACAGAACTTGAATCAGAAAGGCAGAAGCCTTTGCTCACATTAGTAAATGAAAGCCAAACTACAGGATGTGACATTCAGCTATTAAGAAAGGAAGAATAACAGCTCACAGCTGCTCTCATGTTCCTGAATATCAAGGCATTGTTCTACAGACAGGCTTTCAGCCTGTTCTCACAGATGGTTATTAAAATCTAATTCAAAAGAGAAAATCAATAACTGTGCTGCTGAGAGATTAATTAAATCTCAAACTGATATTACAAATAGAACAGGCAAATCTTTGTTTTATCACATGCAGCTTTTTCTGCAATACAGAATATCGTAATACACTGAAAAAAGCCAAAATATATTTGCCAGTGAAAACCTGTCATTTAGATTTCATTCAGCCAATACTTGGGAACGCTCTGTGCTAAAATGATAAGCAGCAATCATTTCCCTTTTAATATAGTGTTGCCAATTTTAGTTGGTTGCTTAGAAACATTAAGTAAAACACTTGAAGCCAGTGTAAGAAGAGTAAGAGTTATGTTGGGGGCTGGCAGTATATTTTTAAAAATGTAAAGATCATAATACAACTATGTATAAGGGTGTAAGATTATCAGGCAAACTGTGCCAGGCTGACTCTGGTTGAAAACTAGTAATAATGTAGCTTTCTACAACTGTAGCCACTAAAACAGAGACTGCCATTTTAAATTGGCCACACGATTGGGAGAATGAAGGTTGTTCCTGGTCAGCCAGCAAAGATGGCAACAGCAGCATCAGAGGTAAACAAGAATCTCTAAGTAGGCTAACCTGAGGAACCTGAGCCTGTCTCTTATCCCCCTACTGTTGGAAAGGAAATGCTGACATAAAAGGTTTGTTGCTGGTGACACACTGTTGCAAAATGCTATACCCTAAATTTTATCTCAGATAGTATGTAATTAAATAAGTAATAAATAATGGGAAAAGCACCAGCTTTGAAGTAAGGTACTGGGTTCTGCTGCTGGATGGGTTACTAACTTCCATAACCTTAGACAAGTCATTGAAACTCCTTAGGCCTCAGTTTTGACATTATAAAATGAAAGAAATGGCCTAAGTCAGTCCTTTTCAAGATTCCAGAGAACTTCAAGGACCACTTCAGGGGAATGGTGCTGTGTGGACATGTTGGCTCAGAGTAACTCAGCTTTCTTCTGCTTAATGTAATGTGCTCCAAGAAAAATTCTGTTTTTCAAAAAGTGTTTTGCCATGAGAATAAAAAATAACAAAAGTAGGTTTGAAAACCACTGATTTAATAATTTCTAACTTCCATCTCTACAATTATTTAAGAACAAAATGTACAGAAGTTATAAACCAATCAAAAAATTTAACAAATCCTCCCTCAGAGGGAACTATATAATGATCTGTAAGAGAGATGGCAGAAGTATGGAAACTAAACATGTATAAATCATCTCTACATCTGATTTTAGTTACAAATTCCTGACCTACAACAAGGTATAAATAAAAGTTCTGAAGTAAGGATCAGAGACATGGCTTCTCTTCCTGAATGTACATTTTATATTCACATGATGTGGTGGTTTTAAAATATGTCCATAAATCCTTTGATATTCCTCTCATCAAAAGATGGAGTCTAATTCTTCTTCCTTTGAATATGAGCCAGATGTAGTGACTCACTGCTAATAATAATAAAAAAAGGTGACAGAGGTGATGCTGTATAACTAGGTTACAAAAGGCAATAAAATTACTGCTGGGCTGGTTTTGTTAGAATGCTCATTCTTGGAATTCAATCACCATGATGAGAGGAAGCCAAGCTGCCAATGAAAAGGCCAGGTGCAGGTGTTCTACCTAAAACCCACCTAAAGTCCAAATCTACAGCCAGCATGTGAGTGAACAAGCCTTAGGTGATTTCAATATGAAAGGTACAAACCAAAACAAATAGACAAAAACAACTTGGAAGAATCAGAAATCATGCAACGAGAACCCTGCCCCCCCAATTTATCACTAATTTACTGAGAAATAAAAGCTAGTACAACTAGGAAATAAGATCGTGCTCTAAAAAGGAATTTTCAGAGGCAAAAAAATTCTTATTAATTAAAGCATATTATAATAGCAGAAATAAAAATACTCAATAAAAGGGTTTTGAGGAAATTCTCTAAAATATAAAGCAAAAAGACAAAGAAATTGAAAGCAGGAGTGAAAAAAAAAAAAAAAGAAAATTAGGATTTCAGAAAGCCTGGTTTTTGAATAATAGGAGATTCAAAAGAAAGGCCAGAGAAAGCAGGTAGGAGGAAATCATCAATACAAAACCTTGAGAAAATTTCTTGGAATTTAAGGACATGAACTGCTAGATGGAAAGGGCCTACCAAATACATAGCACAAGGGATGAAACTAGACCCATACCAAGGCATGGCACTATGCAATTTCAAAACCCCAAGACAAAGAGATGGTTGTACAAGCTTCCAAAGAGAAAGAGACAAAGACAAAAGGAGAGAGAAAGATCTTATACAAAGGACCAGGATCACAATGGCCTAAGATGAGAGCTCTCAAAAGACGAGAACAGAGTAGCTAAGAGCAATTTTGATGCCTGTCATCACCAAGATCCTGACTGCCTCTGAACTCTTCTTTTTTAACTGTAGAATGTACAGGTGAGCCTAGCCCAGATCTGTACTTTGGCTTGTCTAGCCAGTGGGTGTTAAAGTTCCTGCTTCCTACTTCCTGCTCTGCTATCTGAATCAGCTGAGGACACTCAGTTCACTTCACTGCTCTAACCTGGGGTACTCTTGACAGCTGGATAGGCTATATTTCTGCTAGACATCTAATACATAGTCCAAATCACAGCTGTCAGATATCCCAACTGCTGTCCTTTGCTTTCCAGGACTCACTCATGACCTTGTCCAGTGACTTCCTCTGAACAGATTACACATTCTTGAGGAAGCTGAAGCCAGATCGGATTTGGAGACTGTTAAGATTATCATCTCCTGGGAATCTTCACCTAATAGTGGCAATATTGTGCCTTACACATCCAGGTTTGTGCTTGCTATTCAGTTTTTCAAAACCAAGTAGTATTTGTTCATGGAAATGTAGAAAGGTAATAAAACTATATTTTGTTAAATTAAACTTACTGGGGTGCCACTGGTTAATAACGTAAGTTTCAAGTGTACAATTTTATACTACGAGGTCTGACAATTAAGTTCCAGAACTCATCCTAGAAAAAGTGCTACATACCTCACTCCTGAATACACTACAATTACCTCTAAAGTACTTCCTTTGGGAAGCTACGCACTGACATCGGCACCTAGTCCAGCCTTCAAAGCAATTTTAGAACTCTTTTTCTGGAATGGCCATCAGAGCTGTCATATTACCCTTGATGTCCTGAACGTCATCAAAATGTCTTCCTTTCAATATTTCTTATCTTCGGGTAAAGAAAAAAGTCACTGGGGGCCAGATTAGGTGAGTAAGGAGGTGTTCCAATATAGTTACTTGTGTACTGGCTAAAAACTCCCTCACAGACAGTGCAACGTTAGCCAGTACCTTGTTGTGATGCAGGAACCACGAGTTGCTGGTGAAAAGTTCAGGTTGTTTTCATCTAACTTTTTCATGCAGTCTTCTCAGCACTTCCAAATAGTAAATTTGGTTGACTGTTTGTCCAGTTGGTACAAATTCATAATGAACAATCCCTCTGATACCAAAAAAGGTTAGAACATCGTTTTGACTCTTGATCTGGACTGATGGAACTTTTTTGGTTGTGGTTGTGGAGAATTGGCTGACTTTTGTTTTGCACTTTGACACATTGTTTCAGGGTTGTATTGGTACACCCATGTTTCATCACCAGTGATAACATGGCCCAAAACATCCTCTTGCCTCTCCAAAGGTCTTGGCAAACTTCAACTCTCCTTCGCTTTTGTTCATCAGTGGGCTACTTCAGACCATTTTTGAACACACCTTTCTCATGCCAAGATTTTCAGTTAAGATTTTCCTATTTCTCTATTGATGTTTACTTGGTCTGTTATGCTTCTCACAGTCAGCCAATGATTTTGATAAACAATTTGATGAATTTTTGCAATATTTTCGTCAGTTCTGCTCGTTACTGGCAGCCCTGACCTTTCTTCATTGGTGACACTTTCTTTCCCCCTTGGAAAAACATTTAATCCACTTGTACACTGCTGTTTTCTTCATGGTGTTACCCCATAAACTTGGACTGACATGTCCCTGATTTCACTTCCACTCTTGCCAAGTTTAACAAGAAGTTTAATGTTTGTTTAATTCAAGCTCCGACATTCTTGTGACGGCACACAAAAACACGCAAGAACAATAATGAACACCATTCAGCAAAACACCACCAAGTCAACACAAACACAGCCGTGAGGTACACACATGCCAAGGTTATGAAACCCTACCAAACCGTTTGTACAATGCTGCCAATGTAAGCTCACGGTGGCAAGTTCATGAACTTGTCAGACCTTGTACATCATCTATATATTGCATTGTGTGCTCACTACCCAAAGTCTAGTCTTCCTCCGTCACCACACATTTGACCTTTCTTCATCCTCCCTCCATCTCCCTTCCCCAGCTGGTAACCACCATACTGTTGCCTGTATCTATGAATTTGTAACAAAACTGTTTTTTAAAAAGACAAGGGAATAGTAGTTACCTCTGGACAGAAAGGCAGGGCAATGAAATTGAGGTGGGCTCACTGGAGTTTTTAAGAGGCTATTAATACTCTTTTTCTTAATTTGATGCTAAGTTCATTAGTTTTCATTTCATTATTATTATTAAAACCACATACAAGTGTTGATTTCATGTTGGAAATTTTTAAAAATTTATGCAGTTACTCATGGGATAAGAGTAATGGAAAATCCTAACCATTTCAATCCCTTCTCCCACAACTTAGCTGCTCAGCAATATAAATTATCGTTCACATTTCCTGGATTTCATAAGGCATGAAACTGAATACTTTTAAATGCTGTTTTTCATTTATCCTTACAGCCTCATGAGGTAGCTTCTTTATTATCCTATTTTACAGATGGGAAAACAAGTACAGAGAGGTTAAACAACGTTTCCTGGCTCATACAAATGGTAAGTTACAGAGCCAGGATTCAAAACCACCTTGGGGTAAGTTACAAAACTCATTATTTCCACTATTGAATAATGGGAAACCCTCTACATGTATAAAACCAAGTAGCAAAACTGAATCCTAAATTTACATGAAAGGAGGAGTTCATAAATTATGAAATGTCAAATAAAACAAAGCTCAACAAAGATCAAACACAATGAATATGTTGAAAAATTAACCCTTTAAATCCTAAAACTTAGTTGTAGAAGACATTTACAACTCATAAGGTCTCATGTCCTCGTTCTATAAATGAGTAAATGAAAGCTCTTGAGGACTAAGTTTAATGTGTAAGGTCAGAATGAGTTACTGGTAGTAGTTAACTCAAAGACTCAGTTCTTATTTAATATCCTAATTTACAATGTGTGAGCCCCAAGTAGGTAGTAAAAGAGCTACATTTTGAAGAATCCCTCTCTCTATCAGTTTAGTACTTTGCTGCTGCTTTTGACTACTTTGGTAGTGGCCAGGAGCTGAAACTGGGAGAGACCGGAGTGGATTAGTCATAACAGGTGGTGTTTACATCACTGTCTATAGGATGACTTTTCTGAACATTTGGGAAGAAATAATTGAGGTGGCAGAGAAAGGAAGAAGTGTGTGGGGGGGGACTCTGACTCACAGGATGTTAGCCGTCAGAGCCAAATAAAGCGGTGCATTCGTTGGTTTTTGGAGATGTATTTTTACTAAGCTAAATGATGCCTGTGTTTATAAAATTGCAACAAAAGCATAGGTGAAATGTTCTTGTATGGGTCTAAGTTATAAAAATGTTCAAAAGTCCTTTTCATAGAAGGATACCTCTAACAGAATAGATGCCTTATACTGGGCATATCTTAAGAGATTTTAATATAGCCTTTAAATGGGACTGACATTTCAACAGGGCAAACTGGCCAACTCCCTCCCCGCACCAAAAAAGTACCTCCCACATATTTCTTAATTCAGTAAATCATTTATTGAGTAAAGACTCTATGAACCAGGGGCACTGGATCCTGGAGATACACAGATGAATTCAAAACTTAAGGACATTGTAAATGGATTCACTCTCGGACCCAACAATCCCACCTCTAGGAATATCCTATAGATACACCTATTCATGAACAAAATAACATATGTACAGTGTCATTCATTGTGGCATTCTTTACAGTAGCAAAAGAATGAACACAACTCATTTCTTTTACTATGATCTTATTAAATAAGTTATAGTATGTCCAATACAATGGTGTATGGTTGTAAACAAGATTAAGAAAGTTCCTTATGTACTGATATAGAAAGATATCCACAATACATTAGCTAAAAAAAAAAAACAAGGTGTTGGACAATGTGTATGTAGCTACCTTTTCTTTAAGGTAGAAAAAGAGAGTGTATATTTATATTTGTTTTCATTTGCATAAAGAAACACAGGAAAGAATACAAAAGACAGCAGGGAAAAGGATGAAAGTGAAATGCCTAAAACATACTTATTTTTAATAGTTTTGATTTTTGAAACACATAAATGTATTACCTATTAAAAAATTAACTTTAAGAAACAAAATTAAAAAGATAGTCCTTTCCTTCTCCAAAATAAAAGCTTAAAGAGCTTACAGACTGGTAAAGAGATAGACAAGTAAACAAGTACATGCAGCAAGGTATACTGAGTTCTTCACAGATACACTTCTCTCGTAGGCATAGTAAGCAAAGCCAAGTGCAAGTACTCATTCTGACTTACAGAAGGATCTTGGAGATGTAGTCCAAAACTCAGTCCATTCTCCAAGGAAACCTGGAGAGGAGGTCATTGAGGCCTTGGAGATAGTGCTTCTAGGGTAGGCATCATAAAGCAGCTATTGAAAAGCCTTTTCTCTCCCCAGAGGGCAAGCCCTGTGCTGGGGTTTTTTTCTGACAGCTTATTTCCCTGTCTGCCTCTCAAATTGCCCTTATAGAAAAACTATGAAAACTCTTCACCTGAGAATAGATCACAGGACCCCACACACTGATACAAGCACTATTTGAGCAAAAGACCACTCTGTTCATTCCTTGGCTATTTAAGAGTGACAAAGATCATGGGACGCATCTCTCCAAAGTGTGTAAAACCTGCACCATTCATTATGTCATGGCAGGGCTCTTCTGGAGTAAACTCATGAGCTGGGAGAGGAACAGAGCCCCTGTGGTAAACATCAGAGTTCATGTTTACCATTTTCTGAATTACCAAGAATACAAAGATATTTTAAAAGTTTGGGGAGAAATCGTTTCATTTCTTTTAAAGATGTTCCATGCTGTTTAAAGATGTTTTAAGTAAGTCTCAAAGGGGCATAATCATTTTAGAGAGGATACAAAATAGTAATGGAGAATGTGGTGCTAGCCCCTTCCACCATTACTTATCATGTATATTGTTTCTTTGAAGATGCATCATCCCTAGCAGCTGTTATAGTAGGTAAAACTCCTACACTTTGCTCATCTTGAAAAAGGACAGCCAACTCGACAGGCATACTGAGTCACATGATCTAGAGAGAGGAAAGGCATCCCTCAGCTGTGAGGTAAGCCCACGCTGGGCTTTTGCAGCTTCTCCAATACCACTTGAAGATCAGACAGGGAGATAGCTGTTAAGAGAATACCCAGCATAGGTCCTGCTACCAGAGAAGAGAAAGGAAACCTGTACTTACTGCCAGGAATGATGCATCACTGAGGAAACAATCTTATTGGCAAGAAAAGAGGCTTCCCGAAAAGATCAAGGAATTATAAACATGCTTACATTTCAAAGATATAATCTAGCTTCCCATTCAAAAAAAGAATTCTTTCTGTAGCAGCCCTGATATACAAACTCCATATCACACCTGAATTCAGGTAGCATCCAGACAGAACAGCTAGAAATCAACACTAGAAGTTCCAGTAAGAAAGGAAGTCTGCTAAGAGGTTTATTCTTCTAGAGTAGTGTATATAAATAAATACTCCAATTTCAGGTTGGGGCTGAGTCCAGACTCCACAAACTGGCACAGATGAGAGGGAAGCAGACAAGTGGTGGGAGCTCAAGTAAGCAGGCCATATTCAGAGTCAACACATCCGCTTAAGGAGGAGGCAGGCAGTTGTGGGCATGCAAGTTGGCAAGCTGGGTTCAGAGATCAAGATATCAGTAGAGACAACAGAATAGATTATAGTAATGAGTGCTGAATCAAAGGCTAAGAAATGTGAACAAACAGTCCAAACAAGGAAGGTTATGGCTATCCATCCCTTGACTCCTTATCCACAGCAGACATTTCTTAAGGTTCTTAACCTCTGTTCTGGGCTAACCTATGTCCACAAAAATATATGTTGAAGTTCTAAACCCCAGGACCTATGAATGTGGCCTTATTTGTAAATAGGGTCTAAGTAGAGACAATCAATTTAATATGATGACACAGATTCTCCCTCAGAACCTTCAAAAGGAACTAATGCTGCCAACATTTGGATTTCAAAATTCTAGCCTCTAGAACCACAAGAGAACAAATTTTTGTTGTTTTAATCCACCAACTTGTGGTACTTAGTTGTGGCAGCCCTAAAAAACTAATACACCTTCCAAGGAGACTACTGATTCAAGGTGAGAAGTGAGTTTCCAATTTCCATTTCCTCCTACAATTTCCTCTCTTCCATCTATAACAAGTGCTCTTCTCTCTTTACTGGAGCCAACATCTCGGCCCCTATGCACATATTCTTCTTTGATCACATCACCATACCACTTCTTTATTTTATCTGTTCATTTTATATTCCTACTGCAACTTCAGTCTCTCCCCTCTGCATTGGATCCTTTCTCTTGACCACACTACTCTGCAAGAATCCATTGTTCTCTTTGTTGTTTCAGTCCAAGCTACTCTAAAGGCAGTCTACATTGCCCCTCCATGTCACTATTCATCTACCCCTTAATGTCTTACAATTTGAATTCTCCTTAGACCATTCTACTAAATTATTCTCTTAAAAGACACCAATGAACATATTAACCAACAAATCCTTATTTCTGTCACCTGAATTTACTTCTAGACTTTTGTTGTTTTAAAAAACTCTACAATTATTTTCAACAGTCAGTTGGCTTAATTCCACTTTTTTTGAACAATTTAATACCATTTGTATACAGTATTTTTTACTGCTCTAGCTCCATCTATTTGGCTCCATAGAGGCAGTGCTATCATTAGTACAGCTTTACAATATATGGAACTACAGAGTAATGAGCTCCCTCAATTTTTTTCTTGTATCCTCTTAGACATTTATTCTTATAGACCAAATAGAGCATCATTTTCTTAAATTTCTCCCAAAAAACTGTTGAAAAATTTATTAAATGTAGAGAGTAAACTGGATGTATCTGACATCTCCATAATACTTGTTATTTCTCTGGCGAAACCACCTTTCAGTCTTTTGATAAAGTTTTATAGTTTTCTTCCCGTGGGTTTTGCTCATTTTCTTTTAGGTTTATTTCTAAGTATTTAATATGTTTTCTATCAAGTCTTCTAATTGATCAC
This sequence comes from Lyroderma lyra, assembly GCA_004026885.1. Lineage (NCBI taxonomy): Eukaryota > Metazoa > Chordata > Mammalia > Chiroptera > Megadermatidae > Lyroderma > Lyroderma lyra. The sequence goes on along the minus strand of PVJL010002388.1, from coordinate 26,625 downwards.
TCATCAAATAAAGAAAATCTATTGAATGTTCATATACTTGCATTGTGTCTGGCTGACTAACCAAACGTCCTTATTATTCATAAGTTTTGCACATCATCTTCTTACTCTAGGTAACATTCACCTAAAAATAATAACTTTGCCCCTTTTTGTAAATATATCTATAGCTTATTTCTTTTTCTCATTATATTAATTCACTATACCTACCTGAACAATGTTAGATAATTAAAATTTAAAATTTACTTTTTTAATAGTTTGAAAGTACACTTTCAGTCAAGATATACAGACTATGTGTACTTCTAATAATTATAATTACTTTTTTAAATTTTGTTTTACCATTCTTGATGTTAGGGAAAACAAGATGTGTAGGTGAACTTCTATTTTCAGCGCCTTCTTTCTTCTGGCTAACAGTTGAAATTAAACTGCTGAGAGTGGAAATTTGGCCTTTGGATCCTCTGTCCAAACCCTAAAAACAGAAAAGTTAACATTGCAGCATAATCCCAACTAGCTATATTTAAATTATTTTATTGCAGAAATCATAAACATTTATAATAGAGATTTTAATTGATGATAGATACATGGTAGATAAATAAAACATGTATGTTACATTGACTTACCTTTTCTAGGACCAAATTGTTTTAGGTATAAAATGAAAACAGTCACGTCATTTAACTGCTTAAAAATTAATAAAGTTTGGAAATGGGGATGACAACTACAGTTTCCTCATAAGGTTATTGTGAGGTTTAACTAAGAAAATGCATATATAACAGCACATGACATTGGGTGGTGAACATATAATGCACATATAGACAATGCACTGTAGAACTGTATACCTGGAACCTATGTAATTCTTGCTAACCAATGTCACCCTAGTAAGTCTAACAATAAAAACAAAAATAGCACAGCTTTGTACAAAGTACACACTCCATTCACGTTAACTGCTATTTTAACTTTGCAGTTAGGTAACACTATATTTCTGACTTTCACCAATATTTTCAATAGTTACCATGCATGTGATACTTCACAGGCTGATTCATTGAAGGTTTTCTTATGTTTTGACGTAACTTTAAAAGTTCAAGTAAAAAGATAAACTCTTTAGAGTTCATTTTTTCTAAGCACTGTAATTGTTACTTCCGATGGATCATGATTTTAAGAACATAGTGCTCAGCCCTTAGGGATATCTTAGGTACAGAAACAGAAGAGTCTTCCTATTACATGAGTAGCACAGAATCTATTCATTAACACACTTTACACAAAATAACTATAAAATTCATAAGGTTAAATTAATCTGTATTTTATAATTATAAATAAAATTACATGCTATTACCAGTGCAATATTCAGCTGTAGTCCTGCTATGGAACTACCTCAGGGCTTGTTCTCAGCTCTTGGCCCCTTTCTGCTTACATTATGTCCCAATTTCCAGATACTTAATAGAATATAGTAGTTAACGTCTTCCTTAACATTCACTTCTTTAAATGTAATTTCTTTGCTTTCCCAGTAGAGTTTCTTTTTCATCTCCTCTTTCCTTATTCACCAGTTTCATTTCCATTTACCTTTTTAGAATCAGTTCATATGCCATGTAGCAAAAACATTTACCCTTACCAAATATTCACTCTCCCACATTACCCACTCTCTTACAGATGATAGGTAAAACCATCTGGTTCATTCTAATAGGCCACAAGTAGAAAAGACTTTTGTGAACCAGAAGTACTAATGCACTTAAGTAATTAAAGTAGGCAAATCCCCAGCTCCTCTTTCTTTCTCCACTGTAGCAACCATGGAGGATACAAATTGAGATGTTAAAGCATCCACTGGGCTGCTGAGTGACTATGTGGAGCAGAGCCACTCTGAGGTTAGATTATACCATTAGCAATAAACAAATATTTACAGTTTTCAAACACTGAAACATGGGGCTACTTTGTAAATGCAGCATAAGCTCTTCTATCATAACTTCTCTGCAAAACTTTTTCTGGTGGTCATTTCTATAAAAATCAATCACCTTTACCTATGCTTGTAATTAAATTATTCCACTGAAATTAATAATTGTTCTCATACTAGTCCTTCATGTTGGACTATAAATTCCTTATTCATCACAGAGCCTGACATCCAGTGATTCTTGTGCATGGATCCTGTATTTTAAATTTATTATGTTTTTCTTTTTTAAAAAGAAGTTTTGTATAGAAAAGAACCCAGAAAGAATAAATTTCAAATACTATACACACAGAATTAAAAAATTTCTGAAATTAAGAGATTTTTAGAAATTAGTTAAACTCCTTTATTTCACAGATGAGGGAACTGGAATCATCTGAGACTCACATAAAGTCATTCAGCTAACAAGCAACAGATACATGAAAGACACGAAATGAGGACGTGAGGAATATTTCCATGAGTATACGAAGTTTTTTAGACATCTTTGGCTGCTCACAGAATTTATTGTTGTTTTTTAACTTTATTTTTGTCTTCTTCTTGGCTATATTCAGGCTCAGTAAAGTCTGAGCTAATATTTGTTAGGATTAGCCTCCATGATTCAGCCCATAAAGTTAAACATATTGCCTAACTGAAATAAACTAGTGTTCTAATAGGTTTTAGTTATCAATCTGACATAATCAGACAATATCATAGGGTCCTGTACATAACCTACAACACAATGGGTGCTCAATAAATGATTATCACTGTGATAACAACATACTACAAGTCACTTATTGAGTACTTGCTATGTACCTAGTACTCTATCATGTGATTTAGCACAATATTCTGTGACATATGTATCTATATCCCATTTTAAGAGTGAGAAAATTGAATTACCATGCCGATATCTACAGAGCTGGTAAGTGGGAATTCAAACTCTAGCTTGAATGCCCCTGAAATCTTTACTCCTGAACAACTAAATTTCAGAATCTTTTACTATAGTATTGATCACCCATTGAGGGTTTATCATGTGATAGTGGATGTGTTACACATATCAACCTGTTTTTACGACAATGCTTTGTGGCTGATATTATTTTCTCTACTGTTGTAGATATACAGTGAATGATTTTTAATAACTTTAGGAGCAACTCATCTAACCAGAGGAAATTAACATAAGCAGAAAAATAAGTGTACTTTAGGGAAATCTTTGATGTCCTAACAATCTAGGAAAGCCTCAATATTTTATTTTCCTCCTCCTTCCTCTACCTCTTCTCAATAAAAGGAGGTCCCAAAGAACACTGCTCAGTTCACGTGTGAAATCTCCAAATAATAAAAAAATACAAATAATTAATTCAATCAACAAAGCCATTTAACAACTATCAGTTCTAATCTCTAGTAGATTTATAATGTAGATTCCGAGGACAGAGAAAATCAGAGAAAAAGATAAATAAGGCCATGAGATGCAATACTTTACTATAAAACAGTCTTAGTAAAGACATAATTTGCATAATCCTGGTAAATTAAAACAATAAATAAAATAGGAAACAAATAAAAATAAACTACACATTTGAAAAAGTAAATTATTCCTTGTCATAAATAATAGGATATTTAAGTAAGAATTTTATGAACTCTTGGGGCCTAGTTTGCTTATCTGTATGTTTTGTTCTATCAGAACATCATAATAATGGGAACAAATGCCAAATTTGATTAACTATATATTTGATTTATAAATAATTAATAAAAGTAACTGATTTGTAAAATGAGGTTAAGGAATGGCCCTCAGTAATAGAGGTTTGTTAAGTTAGCTGTAAATATCTACAAAAACTTAATAAATCAAGGGTGTGTTTTCGTTGATAGCTGCAATGAATGTTATCTGAGACTGGACAACAGCAGTAGGATTTAGGGAGCAGTGTAGTTGGGATATGGGATCAGAAATGGAGAATGGCTCAGTGAGATGGGACTGGAAAGGCAGGGAGGAACTATCTCATGAAGACTTGAGGCTATGGAATATGCATTTTATCCTGGAAGACGACAGAGGAAAATCATTGAGGATTTATAAGCAGGGGGTGGCATGATCATATCTATACCTTAGAAAAATCACTGTGGCAGCAGTGTGAAGAATAGACCGAAGGGGAGTAATACAAGAAGTTAAAACCAGGGCTTTTGGAAGAAATGAGTCTAACCTGAGACAGTAATAGGGAATGAATAAAAATAGAAGCCTGGGCCAAAGCAATGGCAAAATGTAAAAGTTAGTTCAAGTCTGAATACAAAGCATAATTAGAAACAGAAAACCCTTCCATAAATTAAAAAAAATAAATGGAATAATCAAGTAAAATGCCTTATTTCAAATTTCAAGAGAACAGACATACTTTGACATGTCACCATAAAGAAGAGGGCATATGATTTAACACTATATAAAAACTTGAAGAAGATTTTAGACTGCTTATATAAGTATATGATCTGTGAGTGACTATAAAAGGAACTACTGCTGGCTAGGCAAAGATATGCTTCTCATACCAAAATAATTATTTTTTTCTAATTTACAGGGTTATTATTATGCTGCTGTTATGCAAAACTAATATAAAGTCAGACCTATGGGAAACATTGGCATGCATAATATGAGCTGACAAAGATTAAGAATGAAAGGCCAAAGAGATAAGATAGCCAAGAAGGTGATGTGTTAAAACTAAGAAAGGATAAAGTTTCAAGGAAAAATTAGTCAACAACATTAAATGATGAGTGGTTAGGTCTAAAACGTGCCTAAGAGAATCAGCAACTATGAAACCATGGGGACAATGAAGACAACAGGTTCCGGAAAGGGTAGTGAGAGAAACTATTATGAGATAGATTGGCAAATGAATGGGAACTTAGAAAACGGAAGTAATGAACAAGGATTGCTCTGTACAGAAGCTTAACAGAAGGTGAGAAAGGCCAGTGGCTAGAAGGGCACAAAGGTTTGCGGGAAGAAGTATTGAGCATGCTATCACGGCTGCCAAATCCAACGTTCACTGCTATGGTCCCCATAGCATCACTGCTATGCTTTGTGCAGGAATGGCCATGGATTGGAGCAGAGACATGCCCCAATCCATGGCAAGGCAGCCATCTGTAGGCTGTGTAGCCACATATTAGGTGGCCTGGTATAAAGAGTATCGATGCTGTCTAGTATGTCAGTCAGGGGAGGTCTTTCTAGATTTGAGATGGAGGAATATGAAAAAGTGTGACAAACCAAGAGTGAGAGAATAGAAGAGGCATGGAGAATAGCTGGTTCTTGCTGTCTGCTTCTTGATTCTAACCAATGTGTGTCATTCCAATAACCCCCCCTTTTCCAAAAGGGGCCACAAATGGCCTGAGTTTCTCTTCCTTTTAATCAAAAAGCTTAGAAAACAGGAAATAAAATCCTTGGTCTAATAAGTCTTCTGTTTGTTAGATGACTGTGCTCAAGGTACTTGAGATGACATGTCATTAATCATGGGTAATTTCAAAGGTACAGTACACTATAGCTTAATGAAAGCAAACCCTCAAAATAGCAGTTGCCCCATATGAGCTTCCATAAGAGAAATATTACACATAACCTAGTACTTTCATGAGGAAAAACAGGGCAGCATGTTGCATGATAGTAAACTGATTAACTAAAAATTAGAGAATCAAATCAAGAAGCTATTGGGTATTAATATGACATCAAACTTTAGACTACTAAAAATTAGAGAACATTACAAGTCTTCTAAGAACTGGATTTACCACAGTTATTATATCTGGTTTCCTGTGAGTGTTGGAAGTGTTATCTCTGAGTCCCACAGAAGCAGAACACTAAAGATGAAGTCCTGGAATGTGGCCAGTCTACAAACAGTGGGCTGGATGTGCTGAAGAATGGGTAGTAGCAGGATACCCAACTAGCTGTTACAGATTGAAGATAAGTATAGACAGGGAACAGGAGGGGAAAAAATACTTTAATTAAACTCACTGAGGAAAAAAACTCAAAATATTTAAACCTGGAACAATAAATAACAGACTTGACTGTCTAGGGTAGAGGCTGACAATGAGTTTAATAAATAGCAGAAAAGTTTTATGTACTAATTACATAACTAATCAAAGATCATATTTTACAAGTAACTAACACAGACCTCAATGGTCTTTTTGACCACATAATCACACAGATTATATGTAAGGTTATAATATAAAATAATTTCAAAAATTTAAATAGATAAATATTTAGAGTACCTGTTCTGCTCCTGTTAATGTAATTACCGTCAACCATATTTAAAATTTTATTTTAATACACAAGTTCATCTTTTCAATCTTTACTGATGAACAGACTAATCTGAGTTAAATTTCTGATTTTATTATATTTTTATTAGATGCCAATAAGAATGATATTTATCATTTTCTGTAACTTCTATATTGAACATCAAGTTCCATTATATTCAAAATTCTGGTAAAATTTACTTTGTTCATTTTCTATCCCCAAAAGCTGCCTTAAAAGATAAAAACATTTTTGTTCAACATTCTAAAACAATCTTTGATTAAAGAATAATTGCTGGCTCTGTTTCATCTTGAAACACTTTTAAAAGCCATAATATTTCATGCTATTAGTCTCTGAATTAAAATATTTTAAGTTGAATTTCTATGCCTCTGAAATTCATTATTCATAGCATATTTTCAACTACTAGCAAGTGAAAATTAATGTTGCATTTCAGTTATCTATTTAGATAGGTCAGACTGGCAGAAGTTTTGTTTACTGAAGAGACAGCACACGACAAATGCATAGTTCAGTCAGCTCTGGATGAAAATTGCCACAGGGGATCTAGTCACAGGATATGTTTAATTATATTCAGTATCTTCTATTTGAGAAGAGATATACATAATGTATTTTAGAAAATGCTCCATACAATAAAAAATGATTGGGCATCCTAAAATGTCCAGTAACACTTGGTTAGTCTGAAAATGCACTTGTAATAGATTACCTGTCATAATAATGCCAAATAAAAAGCATTAATAGTAATAGTACAAAGGAAATTCAATATACACTAGGGTAGTGTTCTCAAACTTTCTGGTCTCAGGACTCCTTTTCACTCTTAAAAATTACTGTAGGTATGTACTAATTCCTTTAAAACTAACAATAAATCCATCTATGGAAAATAACTATATGTTCCCAAACAAAAAAACATTATGAGAAGAACAGCATTGCTTTACATTGTGCAAACTTCTTTTTTTAATATCTGGTTTAACAGAGATAGCTGGATTCTTATATCTGCTTCTGCATTCAATTTTTTGCAATATGTGCCATGTAGCCTTTAGAAAACTACCCTGCAAACTCATGAGAAAATGACTGGGAACAAGACAAGACAAATAACATCTTAATATCAGTGTAAAAGTAGTTTTGACCTCCTGGACCTCTGAAAGGATGTGGAGGACCACACTTGGAGGACTGTCACAATATGGATAAACAGTAATTGGAACTAAGAATGAATTTAAGAAATCTTCAGAGAAGAAGAAGATACTTAAATCTGCACTGCTATTTGCCACATGTGGCTACTGAGGTCTTGCAATGTTTAAGTCCAAACTGAGACATCTAAAAAGTATAAAATATACAACTTTCAAAGACTTAGCATGAAAAAAGAGGTAAAAGATCTCATTAAGCATCTATATTGACTAAATGTTGAAATGGTAAGTTTCTGGATACGTTGGTTTAAATAAAATATCTTATTAAAATCAATTTTACCTCTTTATTTTTATTCCTTATAATGTGACTATTAGAAAATTTTAAATTACATATGCAGTTCACTTTATATTTCCAACTGGACAGAGCTGATCTAGATACTGATTTTCCTAAACTAGATCCAACCCAACATACAATCTTAGAAAAAAGAAGAACAGAATTATTATTCTGAGTCACAATTTCCCTGCATCATTCTGGAAGAAGGGTTTTGTGAATAAGTAACCAATTTAAATATGGTATAAAATACTTATAAACAAAGAATAAAAGATGTCTGCATGAAGAAAATTTGAGTTTCTTGCTTTGGTAATTTCTGGGATCTACACAGGGACAAAGGCAATCAACACTTGTGGCCACACCTCACTAAAATTTATTTTTGAAATCCAAAGATGAATATTTCATTAATAGATTAAGTGCTTCAGTCTCATTGATTCCAGAAACTACCTATGATGCCCAGAAAAACTACAAAAGAGCGAGTGACTTCCTGAGATACTGAGCAAAGGTTATTGTGTCAAAAGACTGGTGATTAAAAATCCATTTATATATTTTAATTTTAAAATAAAAAGTATTTGAGATACTGTGCTTTACCAACTTTTAAAATAAACTGACTTAAACTACCAATTAGAGCCACATTAAGTACCCTCAACTGTACTTAAGAGTCTACAAAGGAGACAATTTTAGGCTTTGTAACTGGGTAGATTATTTTGTTTTTCTCTTTTTCATGTTTTTTCAGTTCCTTATTAGGATGCTGGATTACAAAATTAACAGTGCTAACTTTGTTCTACATCCTTCCATTAAGATGTGAAAAGTTAGTGACTTTTAAGATGAGAACTTCCCTCCCAAGGTAAAAAACACCAGCCAAGTGGAGTTGCTTTCTTTAGGTGATAGAAATCACCTCTTTCAAAGGAGACTAGGAAATAAGGATGTGGCATCCAAAACAAAATTTTGACACCAAAATGTGACAACACAGTTGATCTTATAGATAACTGAAAATTAACCAACTTACTATAAAGGAAATGTTTCGTCTTGAAGCTCAAAAATTTTAGGACTTACTTCGAAGGCAAGGCTGGATGGGAGATTTTATTCACTTAATTTACAACATAGGAAAAGAAGAAATTGCATCAATAGATTATTCATATGCAGTAAAATACTACTTTAAAAATGTGTGATTCCTCAACCAATTTCCTATTATTTAATAAAAACATCTGGATCAAAATCAACTTAATTTTCTTCAATGACTAGGGTCAAACTTCAGATTGACTTTTCAATTCAACTGAATCAGTAAAATTTCACCAATTCCTACTTTTAAGAGGCACGTTCATTACAATCATCCCCCCAAAAGTATTTTTAACTGCTTACAACATGTCACCAAGTTACAAATATCAACTTAAGAACAACTAGTTATTCATAGAAGGCTTAGGAGTTTAACATTTTTGCAATGCAAGAATAAATTCTTCACCCGTAGACTAAAACGGTATTACTAGGAAAAAAAAAGTGAAAAACAGGGAAATACACACAATGATTTATTTTTGTAATATGCGTGGTTTACTAAATTGCTTAAAACATCTTCGTCACCATAGCTTTCATTCTTTGCCTTCTTACCTCTTGCTTAGAACATAGTGGTCAAAGGGCACAAGATTTTCCATACACAAGACCGTTCCAAGCACCTGTATGGGCAGGGTTTATTAAGTTCACACATGCACGTTTATTTGGAATCATGTTGGCTGGATTGACTTTTTATGTGAATACTTTTCTCTGAGAGAACTCATCTGGAAACTGGAATCTCTTCTCCTTATTAATCTTTCTTCTCTTTCATTACTATTATTGAGCTAGGTTCCACACTGCGTGGATTCTTCCATGCTTACACCGTATCACATGGCCACCACTCGAGTGGGTGCACCCATCACCTCAGGAAGGGATTACAAAGCTCCATCCTTCGTTCGTACTCTCCCTCCTCCTTCAGTTTAACTACCTCTAATCACTACCACCGATTTCATTATGTTGTTCTTCTATTTAAGAAACTCCGATGGCTTTCCACTAACTACAGGAAAAAAAAATGTCCAAATTCCTCTGCCTAGTGATCTGGCTCCAGCCTCCATGCGATCTTAACTTACCTCCCACACATTCCCCAGCATGCTTCCATTGGGCTTGTTTTATTATTCTCTAATTCTCGCCTTTGAGCCTTGTTCATGTTGTTTTCCCCACCAGATTGCTTTTCCCACTTTCTTTTGCCCATCCAAGTCCTATCATCCTTGAATGGCTAGCCAGCTTAAATAACTACTTTTACTTCAAGGCCTTTCTGCAGAGTTCTGCACACAGTGATTTTTTTTTCTCTCTAATCTTCTAGTTTCTATGGCTCCTTAGGACACACTACTTTGCTTTGTGATGCCTTCATGTGTTAGCTCTGCCTACCTTGTGGCTGGAATCTTTTCAAAAACAACAAAACCCTTGTCTTTTCTGTAAAAAACCTTGTGTTTTCTTTAACATCTAGCCTGAAGCTAAACATAATAGAGGTTCAATAACTGGTAGTTACATTTGGGCACAGCAGCTCCACAAGTCCATTTATACATACCTGACAGGCCATACACAAACGTTGTTACTGACTTCCTGTCAAATCCTCTCCACATGCCTGTATGCTTCCCTCAAACTCTTCTCACTTTCTGCCTACTTCCCAAGTCTCCTGGCCTTCATAGTGGGCAAACCTCCCTTTGAAATTCGAAACTGATCATTCCTCCATTTTCCTTCACCTCCCTGATCTAGATTCAAGAAATCTAGCTTTCTTGAATCCAGCTTCATTCCTTGCTATTCTGTGTTGGGCAGAACCTCCATTATCCGGTTTACCTGGTGTAAATGTTGAAGTAGACAGTCAAACTCATCATTCTGACCGGCCACTGTTATTTCTGCTCCACCTTTGACCATTTTCTCCTGCCCCCTTCACCAGTTTTTTTCTAACTTCTGTATTGCATCAGCAACTAATTTATAATATTGTCCTCCATTCCAATCCATCAAGCTCAATAGATTCAATATTCACATTATCAGCCCTTCATACCCACGCACTACTTCAAATTCCTTACTCTCAGCACTGTGGACTTGCATCCCCTCTCCACAGCCGCAAAGCCAAACCCAAACACGGACAGTCCTACGAGGACTCTATCTTGCACTTTTTCGGCATCTCTAACTGCCATTTCTCTCAATTTCCCCACCACACCTAATTTCTGCTGTGCCTCCAAACCTTTCACTAGTCTATTTCAAATGCTGCTCCCTAAACTAAGTGGACTTGGGCCTGTGTGGTTAAAATACAGATTCCACCGAGCACCAATTTTCAATCTTAGTTCATTTGGGAATTAAAAAAAAAGAATGCTTAAGTCCCAACCCTGGAAACTGATATAACTCGCCTGCATTTGGGCCTGAACAAACATGGCTCTGAAAGTTCCCCCAGGTGACTCTACTGTGCATCAAAGGTTGAAAATAGTGGTCTAGTGTGAGATCTGGAAATCAGGACTTCAGCATGCCACAAGGTAACTCTGTGTGGTCAGGGAAATTTAAGACCATTATAGTAGGGACTTTCTGGCTAAAATGAAATTCCCTCACACTTTGGTGATTTTAGGATCAATTAGTTTAGGGGGTCCTCTTTCTAGCACTCTCAATCCCACCCTCTGCATGTGTCTTTAAATTTCCAGCATACAGTCCCAACTCTTCAGGCTTAATTAGGGCCATCATAATCTGGCCTTCTACTTATTCACAGTTGTAGCATTGTAGTTGTTTGTTTGTTTGTTTGAAGACTATTTTTAAAATGACATTCAGACTTTATGGCTCTTTGAAATGACAGAGGAAGCTATCACTCTAAATTATTTCTAAACTCTCAATAAAATATGATACAATGATTTTTTTGTAAAAGCTAGTACTGTAGGGCTACATTATTTGAGTCATAAACTCAATCTACATAGACAGAGCTATAAAAAGGAAGAATTACTAAAATGGCTCAAAGAAAAAAGTTACTGATGGCAATCACATTCCTAAGCAAACCTCCAGAAGCTCTATTTAATCCACACGAAGGCTGAAAAACCACCAAAGAGGCCACTAGCTATCTTCCCTTGCCCCGACACCGAGGCCTTCCGGACCTACCAGTGAACTCAGTCATCACCCAGGTTCCTGACTTTCAAGCACATGTTTTCTTGACTTAGAGTTTTCACTGCTATAACTCAGAATTCCAGCTCTAGAAATCTCTCTAACACACACACACACACACACACACACACACACACACAGTCAGAAGGTTCTCATCACCCCCCTTGCTCCTCTAACTCTTGCCACAACCCACCCCTCCCCAAAAAAGTGCTTTTCCCTCCTGCCATGATTCAAACCATGGGTGCTAACTAACAAACATATGTCAATTCAAAGAGTCTGAATGTCATTTTTAAAAGTCATTAAAACAAACAAAAAAACAAAAAGAAAAACAAAATCAATGCTACAACCTGGAAAGACTCTGTAAGTCACCAGAAATTGCCTTCAGAATCTCAAGTTTTTCTATTCATCCTCATTCTCTTCTAATTTAACCTATGTCTTTGCAAGACTTAAATCAAGATTTTTAAAAACATCTTTAACTCTCTTCTGTTTGACTAGTAGTACAAGTCCATAATCCTTTATTCACACTTTCAAAATCCTGTAAGCTCTTAAAACTGAAAGGTTTTTGTAACTCATATGGTGACAAAATATGGACCTGACCTGAGCTCTCTGACAATCCAATCCAACATGTATGAGGGCTGTTCGGAAAAAATCCAGCCACAAATGCCTCTATTTTTCATATTACATGGCTGGATACTTTCCGGACAGCCCTTGTAGTCTGACTTCACATCATTTACTGTAAACACACATGTATTTATTTCACTTGCTTGATTATGGGGAACTAGCCAGGACCCCACTGTCAATATTATATGTATGTACTGAATTACCTTTCTAAAACTCTGAATTGAAAAGCTCCAACAGTTTCAGATAACAGTCTGTAGACCTGTGTCCACACTGTACCAATTTCTCCAAGTTCTCATTCCAAACCTTCAATTTTTCAGTTACACTGAGATAAACTGTGGGCAGGTGCTCATTTGAGGACCTAAGCCTATTCATATAACTGGTTCTGTAAGCATATGCATTCGTTGTTTCAAACAATTGACTTAGAAATGAAGTGTTACAACACTATTTCCAAGTTAAGAACTTCCTAGATCAGCTCCAAAAGGCTGGGGTACCAACAGGAAACTGGTTCTGCCAGCAGATGGGGGACAAATTCCTTCAAAGTATTTCCCAAAGTACTTCCTAACCATAACTCTAATTTATCAATCAATGGTAGCTATATTTTTAAATGTATCATTTCATTACTGTCCACACTTTGCTGCTGTGATTTAACATAAACAGCTTGTTCTAACAATTTCCAATTATCACAGTATGTAGATATTTTTGGAAACCCTATGAAATCAAAACACTATGCCCAATACTTTAAAGAAGAATGAGTTATTTTAGTAAATTATTAGGTACTTAAGAGGAACGTTTTAAGAAATGAACTGCAAGTAGGATTAAAGAAAATATATCATGCTCCCTAAACTTTTACTAAAATTTGGTCATAGTTGCATGACAAGTGATGGTCTTCAAAGTAAACTCTCAGAAAGTATTTAAATATTATGTCAAATTTTAAAAAAATCTCAAGAATCAAAGGTTAATTTCTTGTATGTGCTCCAGAGTAACCAGAGTCATCTCCACCAGTAAAAACAGGGAAGGGGGGCTGTACCATTACATCATCTGGCAATGTGTAGTTTGAAGCCCAAGAGCGCTCTCCAAATAATCCTGAAGAAAATTCAACCAGGAAATCATCCCTGTCAAGCTGAGACAACTTGAGTTTATATTAAAAGGTTGAAAAAGCGTCCCCACTTTACGTCACATGTCTGTACCATATGAAAAATGAAACCATCACCGAGGCATCTACCTCCCACTAAGTGACAGGAACGGGAAGGTCACAATTAAGTGGAAACTCGCCGCGGAGCCCGTTCAATCGGAAAGGGGAAGGGGGAGAAAAGCTAAGAAAAGGGTATAATCTCCGTGCCCCGAAGGTAGGCAGGCTGGCAGCTCAGTGGAAAACCCACTCGCGCCTGCCTGACACCTTATCCTTACCCAACAGATAATGCCGATTCCAAGAGGCTGGTCATTTCCTTAGAGAACGTGGGAGCCCCCCAAGCCAGAAAATAGCCGCAATCAGCCATCCGACCCGGCTACCCCAACATTTCCCGAGGGTAGAAGGTGCAGCTGGCCAAGTGCTCGCGCTGTCCCCGAGGCACAACTCTTTTATTTCGGCCCGAGGAAGGGCGGCCTGGGCGCATCTCCCCGGGCGGCCCGGGGGTCACCGCAGGAGACGCGGGCGCGCGTGTGTCCGCGTGCTCCCTCCCGATGCCGGCCGTCGGGGCGCCCCGCGGCCCCCGCCCGGCACCTACCGCAGTCGCGCCGGCGCCCGCCGACACGATGGGCGGCAGCTTCTCGCGCTCCGGCTCCTTCCCTTTCTTCTCCTCGGGCGCCGCAGCCGCCGCCACCGGCGGAGCGGCGGGCAAGGGCACCCGATCCGCCTCGCTCATGTCGGGCCGGGCGGCGGGAGCGCGAGGCGGCGGCGGCGGCGGCGGCCGGGCTGCGGCGGGAGCTGGCGCTGCTGCCGCCGCGGCCGCGAGAGGGCTCTGGGCTGCCGCTCCGCACCGCCGCCGCGCCGCCTCCGCCGCGCCGGGGCCCCGCGCGCGAGCCCGGATGCCCCGCCCCGCCGCCGCCCCCGCGCGCGCCGTGCCCGCCGCCGCCGCCGCCGCTCCCGCCTGGTCCTCGCCGCGGCCGCCCCCGCCCGGCCCCGGGTTCGCCGCTCGTGGGAGTAGGGCGCCGGCGCCGCCACCCGAGCCAACCCCAAGGGCGCCGGCAGGAGGCGCCGCGGCCGACGCCGGGCCGCCATGTTGTTTGCGGACTGTCGCGGAAGATGGCGAGGAGGGGTCGCTGCCGGAGGGTCTGGACTCTGGGGGACAAGGCGAGGCCTGCAAAGGGTCGGACGTGTATGGAGGGCGCCCGAGCGTTTCCGTAGCCCCTGCACTGACCGCCCTGGCTGGGGGCGCCTGGACGCGCGGGGACTGGGCTGCTGGCCTCCTCCCCAGCGCCCAGGCATCTGCGGCGGGGCCGCTCGCTGCTGGCCCCTGCCCGCCCGCCTGTCCCCGGAGCGGCAGTCTCCAGTCTGCGCATCCTCCCGAGACAGGCTTTCCTTTCGTAGTCGACCGACCCTCTCTAGATGCCGTGAGGGTCCCCACTTACAAAGGAAAAGCCTGGGGTGGGGAGTGAGACGTCGTGGTCTCCACCCTCCCCACCGCCGGGCGGGACGGCCAGGCCACACTTTCCATGCCTGGCTCCTGTCGTCCCCACGTTGCCAAACTCGCCCCTCCCTTCCCGTTCCCACGCGCCTACATCTTGCTCTCTCCCTGCATCCCTTCGCTGCCTCCCATCCCTTCTTTGTTGCTTTCCTTTTATAAATTGCAGATGGACAGACCCAAACTCTGCTGCATGACCCTTAATGTCGGATCATTAATAGGGGTAAGCATTTTAAAACTGAAGAGGAAAGATTTTAATCATAATATTAAAACAACCCCCCCACCCGTATCACCAAGCCACCGAGACAATTTCCTTTCTTATATGATCCCTTTCCTTCCTGTCTGCTGGAGCGGCGGAGACACCTGCTGATCTGAGAGGATAAAGAGAGTAAGAATGCGGACTCTAGCTTATTGAAGTCTTCTGATTTTTAGGTTGTGGCATTTGTTATTTGAATCGAAGTTGAGTGAATTTTCAGATCAAGGATAACCAGATCCAAATATGAGACCCAAATATACCTCTGAAACAAACCCAAGGATGATGTTTGAGTTACTGTTTTGCACAATTCAGTTATTAACATAATTTAAAGTGCATCTTAAGATAAGGTGGCATGTTTTTCAAACCCAGAATTTGGAACAAGCAGATATGAAACAATGTAATGAGTATAATAATTAGTACTCAAGATTATCTTCTAAATTATAAATTCAGATGTAAGTCTTTCTAGTTTTAATATAGTTGCTGTCATCACCTATTTAAATGTTAATTAGCAAAAGGTATGGAGTAAGTGCCATGTAGTCAGCAAAAAGTATTTCAGTGCTAATTAGCCTTGGAGTGAAATGATGTATACAGACATTACTTTGAAGCATTCTCCCCCTTTCTATTTTTCTTGAATTCTTTTTCAAGATGTTCTTGCCTTTCTTAAAATACTTATCCTGTACAAAGAAACATACAAGTATTTTGTACTTTTAGCAGGTCAGTATGCTAATCTTTTGGTATTGCAAACATTCAAATAGTATTTTATAAATGGAAGTCTTTATTTTTACTACAATTCAAGGTATTCTGTGCTGCCAGGTTTGGCTGACAGAATAACTACTAGGGGAAAAAAATAACTTCTTATTGTTTTCAAGTAGATGTAGTAAGTTGTGATAAAAATTGTTGGATAAGAAACCACTCAAATTACATGCCTTATGCTTTCTCTTTTCATGTGTGAGACTAAATAAACATATAGTCACATTCAATAGAACCAAATGCTTAAATATTGGCAAAACAAAGCAAGTCAGAAATTTAAATTTCTGTTACTGCACCAGAATAGATCATCTATTTCTAAACGAGTCCACAGATTTATTTCCTTGTGAGTTACATACCAAAAATGAGAAGTAATTTGTTGATGAACTTTATTTCCTATTACACATACTGCTCTCGAAGCACCGCCCCCTCCCTCCTTCATGACATTCACTCCAGGACTGGAGGGTTGGAGGGTGGGCAGGGGACTGCTGCAAAGCTGCAGAGTGATGGCTCTGAGGAAGCTAGTGGGCTTGGAGACACTTCCCAACTGTCAGGAACATGCTTCTGGTGGCCCAGATGGAAGAGAGGGTTGTCAGACTTTTCTACAAAGGTGTAGAGAAGATGCTTTTCAGCTATGCCAAGTGTCAGAGAAAGTGGAACAATGATGGCATCTGAGCATAAACTTGTTAGCCTTGGAAAAACTGGGCGTGAGAGGCAAGAGAAACATTTCACCTTCCTAAGTCCAGGTGACAAACCTGAACTCATTAATTATACCTATGGGGAATAGGGGTTTGGGAGGAGATGGGAAAGTTAAACTGGTTATTTCCATGGAAGAGAAGGAAGGACCATTTACCAGGTAATGGAAGGTCTGAATTACAGATAACATTCTATTGTAATTGTATACAGTAATACTAATCTGGTGAACAATAATAGCAAAGTAAGTTTTGATAGGTCATTAAGAGTGGTTTATACTAATAACAATTACAGAAGGAATAGCTTTGAAATAGTGAACTTGTTTTTTAAAGAAAACTTTTCCCATTTTAACTGAATGTTGTCCTAAAGTAGTAAACTTAGGGAAATAAACTTACTTTTGCCACGTCAACATTGTTAAAAGTATTGTTAGAATGTCTCCTTAGGTTTAATGACTGTGGCTTTTTAAAATTGTTATTAAATAACTTTTATTTATTATATAAACAATACATTGTTACTACAGAAAAAAGAAAATACAGAATAGCAAAATGAAGAAAATAAACTGGATCCTACCCAATATCAGATAATCACTAAGACTTTGCAAAATCATCCATCCATCCATCCATCCCTATGTATGTAATCTATCACCTGTCTGTCTGTCTAGCTATCACCCACCCTCCCTCCCTACCTACCTATCTAGCCACACACATATGATGCTTCTTGATTTGTTTTTATAAAAATAGAACATACTGACCTGCTGTTTGAATCTGTGCAACTCATTCTTTAGCATACCTGCAGTGGTGTGGAAAATCTGTCTTTAGAGAATAGTTTCTTTTTTAATTGCACAATATTGTGTAGAGACAAGACTAAGGAACAGAGTAGATGATCATGAACCTTTATATTTTGAATCAGACCTTTCTGTTTTCTCTCTGGATTCCCATGGCCAATGACCTACTCAAGGCCCTCAAACCTCTAACCCATATTATTTACATAGCTTGCCAATGGGTCTTGCCTTCAGTTTTACCTGTTCCATTTGCTACTAGAATGACCTTTCAAACTACATGACTTCTTCTCAGTCCTTTGTTTAAAAATACTTCAATGATCTTTCAATGCATAACTCTTAAACCCCTAGTACAGCAGTCACTTGAATCTTTACAAAAAAGACATTTTCTTCACATCCTAATTAGAATCAATTGTTTCTTTCTGCTGCCAGAGCATGTTGTACATACTTACATTTATATACCTCTTACATTAGATCTTAGTATTTGTTATCCCGATAGGTCATGGCAGAGAGAGGAAGGGCCATGGCTAATTGCTCCTTGAATCTACACCGGTAGCATGGTATCTGGAATGTGCTGTTGAGGAGGCACTTGCTAAGCTCAGAATAAATGAAATGTGTTCTTGATGTGGCTTATGAGGGTCTGTGAAGACAGTTTCCAAGAGGAATTACAATGCTACTGGAGTCAAAAAGCTTCCAGTGATGGGCTATAGTGACTTTGATGAGTGGTCTGGTTTTTGCTACCTTTGTCCTGCCTGAAATGAGAATGTGTTGTGTGGATATGGGTCTACAGTCTTGTAACCAGGGGGCTGCAAGCGTGAGGATAAATGTTAGAATGCTTAGGACAGAGCAGTGGAAAGATAAAGAAATCTGGGCAATCCCCGAAATTATGGAACTGATACACCAGCTTGGATTGTCTGTCTGGATGTGTTGTTTTGTGAGACAAATTCCTGTCTTCTTTAAATCTGTGTTAATTCGTCTTTCTGTCATTTATAACTAAACACATTCCTGTTGCACTCAGCACACACATATACACCTTCCCCCACCCCAAACTAGTTTCTATTGGCTTAACCTATTGTTTTAGTTGTAAAGACACAGCCCCAATCAAGTAAAACATGTCATCTTAATTCTAAGATTAATAGTTCAGAAATTGCAGTAACCTTTGTAAGAGTGTGAGCTTCTTCAGAATTAGAAAAGATGCCTCTGTATTTCAACTCAAGGTATTTGAAAGTAAAATTAGGAGTTGTGACAACTGGCTTTTAATTCTGGTTCTTCTGGTTTTTAACTATGTGGCCCTGGCAAAACGACTCTGTCCTTGAGTCAGTTCCTTAACCTTGTATGGGATGTGAAGCAAAATGAGAAAACATACAAATGTGCTTTGTGAATTTTGATGCATTTTAATAAATTTAACCTGATGAGCACTCTCTGGGTAACCAGAGACTGTGCTAAGCACTTTCCGCAGATTCTTGCATTCGTCTCAGGAATTTTGCTATAGAACAGGAACTCACCCCCATTTTATAAATGGGGAAATTAAGGACTCATGTCTAGTAAACTGCAGATTCATCTCTTTACTCCCCACAAAGCACAGTTGCTCAAAAAATGTTTATCACAGGAATAGATGTACATTTTATTCCTTTTGAAGCCCTGTAATTGCACACCACCTTGGATGTTGTAAATTTATAGATTTGGCCAAAATAAAGAACTACTACTAAAGCCTTATCCAGTACCTCCCTGCTGCCCAACATCCTAATGGATCATTTTGTACTAGAGATACTGAAATAATCACCCTTTATTAAGATGGCAATCTAAGTTAATAATCTTTGGCTAACAATTTCTGTTGCCTCCAGAGGTTTTTGGTACAGATACAGAATATGCCCAGCCTTTTGCAGCCTCCTGGCCCAAAGGCTTAACGAATGTTATTGCATGGCTTCACAGAGGTCTGCTTTTTGGGAATCTGCAAATGCTGTGATGTGACAATCATGTTTCGATCAGGAGAGCAATAGAGGATGTTCTGGAAAGATTTTAGTAAACCCTATGTCATTGAAACACATCAGGCATTCGAGTTTATCTTTAAAAGGCAGGCAAATATGAGACTGAGATACCCATATCACTATTTAGGCAGAGGCGTTAGCCTAATGGGATGAACTCCATGTGGCAAATTTCACCCCAAACAAAGGAAGTACATTAAACCTTCCTGGAGTGACTCTATTTCTATCGTATGTTTCTTCATAGGGTGTCCTGGGATATGGGGATTGCCAGCTTGAGGTAACCTCCAGAATGTCTAGGAGTTCCTGGCTTCAGAGTCTGTGCTGACGCCTTCCGATGGTCACGGACCACGGCTGCTTACCTCCCACCCTTCCTTTCACCGCACAGGAGCTTCGCTTCGTCACAGAATACTAAATGGCACTAAAACATCTACTTGAAATAATGCTGTCAACATAGAAATGGTAATACACTGGTGAAAAACTCATGGCGAAAGTCAAGAAGTTCCATGACTACCTTGGTAATGATAGGCTTTTATAGCTATAGTAATCACAAACCTCTCGTGGAAACCCATTTCCAAAGACAAATCTGGATTCTTTGTCATGGAACTTTGTCTTTTTCTTGTCTGAGAAGCTCTTTATTTGTCCTTCGATTTTAAATGATAGCCTTGCTGGCTAAAGTAATCTTGGTTGTAGGTCCTTGCTTTTGAACACATTGAAATTTTTCTGCCACTCCCTCCTGGCCTGCAAAGTTTCTGCTGAGAAATCAGGTGACAGTCCCCATGGGAGCTCCCTTATAAGTAACTAGTTGCTTTTCTCTTGCTGCTTTTAGCATTCTCTCTTTGTCTTTAACCTTTGCCATTTTAATTATAATGTGTCTTGGTGTGGGCTTGTTTGGGTTTATCTTGTTTGGGACTCTGTGCTTCCTGGGCTTGTATGTCCGTTTCCTTAGCCAGGTTAGGGAAGTTTTTGGTCGTTATTTCTTCAAATAGGTTCTCAATTCCTTGCTTTCTCTCTTTTCCTTCTGGTACGCCTACCATGTTGCAAATGGTGAGATTTTATTCTTTTTTATGGCTGAGTAATATTCACACACACACACACACACACACACACACACACACAATATGACATCTTGTTTATCCATCTATTGATTGATATTTAGGTCATTTCTATATCTTGGCTATTGTAAATAATGCTGCAGTGAACATAGGGTGCATATATATTTTTGAATTAGCGTTTTGGATTTCTTTGGATAAATACCCAGAAGTGGGATAGCTGGGTCACATAGTAGTTCTATCTTTAATATTTTGAGGAATCGCCGTATTCTTTTCCATAGTGGCTGTACCAATTTGCAATCCCTCTACCAGTGCATGAGGGGTTCCTTTCTCCATATTCTTGCCAACACTTGTTTGTTCATTTATTAATAATAGCCATTCTGACAGGGGTAAGGTGATATCTCATTGTGGTTTTAATTTGAATTTCTCTGAATATTAGTGACATTGAGCATCTTTTCACATGTCTATTGGCCATCTATTTGTCCTCTATGGAGAAATGTCTATTCAGGTCCTTTGCCCATTTTTTAAATCAGATTTAAAACATTTTTTTGGTGTTAAATTATATGAATTCTTTATATATTTTTGGATATTAGTCCTTTATCAGATGTATCATTGGTGACTATCTACTCTTGTTTACTAGGTTGTCTTTTCGTTTTGTTGATGATTTCCTTTGCTGTACAAAAACTGTTTAGTCTGATGTAGTCCCACTTGTTGATTTTTTTCTTTTTCTTAAACCCAAGGAAATGTATCCAGTTTACACACACACACACACACACACACACACACACACATTTCTAACAGTGATTTCAAAGAGTTTACTGCCTATGTTTTCTTTTAGGAGTTTCTGGTTTTGGGTCTTACATTTAAGTCTTTAATCCATTTTGATTTTATTCCTGTTTATAGTGTAAGAGAATAGTCTGTTTTCATTTTCTTGCATGTAATTTGTCCAAGTTTCCCAATACTGTTTATTGAAGAGACGGTCTTTACCCCCATTATATATTCTTGTCTCTTTTGTCATAGATTAATTGACCATAGAGGTGTGGGTTTATTCTGGGCTCTCTATTCTGTCCTGGAATCCTTATTTTACACCAGTTACTCCAGGTGATTCTGAAGTGGGTGGCAATGGGCCTAGTCTAATGTATTTGGATAGATACCATTTTCAGGGAGTAGAAGTGTTTGCCTTATAAAATTAGTTTGGAAAATGTCTAAGGAAAATAAGTTAATTTAAAGATTTTAACTAAATCATATTTAATGAATTGTATTTTTAAGGTTTGAGTCATTTGTTCACATCTGACAAAGATAAATGCTCTTGAAACGTAACATCCCATTTTCTGCTTTGCTAGTGTAAGAAATGGTGTCATTGCAGCAATGGTGGCGATTGCTGTGCCTCTTACCTGGTGCAGTGGAGGGAATGGGCTTTCCTAGTGAAGACTGAGCTGTTGCCTCAGATAGACAACAGTCAGATCAGAAAATTTAAACAAAACTCATAGTTCCTTTATTCTTCAACTCTATAGAAGTAAAAATGCTGCATGGAATTGGTATGTGCCCTTACGTCATCCTGCTCATCACATCCACATTCTACTGATGATGTAGTGAAATAGTGAAATGGCAGGTCAAAATGGCCAAAAGAAAACTGTATTATTGATTAGCCCATATCTTAGAGGACTAGGCATAAAAAGATTTCAGTAAAGGACAACTTGTTAATATTCTTTTTACTTGAAGGTGCTCATTGTATCTGTGATTAACCTTTTACTTTCCTAAAAAGATGGTGTTTTCTAAGGAAGGAGAGGGGACCTTCTGTATAATCCCAACATGCAGTTTTAAAAGGTCTCTATTTAAGAAAAGGAATCTTATATAATTCTAAAAACCTTATCTGTGGCATGGGTCTGAAATCTTCCTGTCTGGCAACAGAGGTCATTAAATGACTAACTGCTTGAGGTAGAAATTCCTTTGGTCAGGATAGTAGGCAGAAGTTCTGAAATGGTCCCCACAGATGTCCTGCCCTATACCCAGCCTCTGTGAATGTGATGAGAGCTCACTTTATGATTGTTTTTTGTGGTACAGGTGGACCTCACCTAATCACATGGGCCCTGAAAATGGAGTGCTCTCTCTGGCAGGCAGCAGAAGTCAGAGTCACAGTGTGAGAAGGACTCCAAATGCCCTTGCTGGCTTTGATGATGGAGGAGGCTAGGAGAAGGACATGTGAATGGCCTTGAGCTGAGAGTCCCCAGTGACTGCCAGGCAGGAAACAGGGTCCTCAGCCCCACAACAGCAAGGAACTGGATTCTACCAACAACTTGAATAAGCTTATAAATGGGCTCTTCCCAGAGCCTCTGCCCAAGAGTCAGGCAGCCAGCAGACACCTTGACCTCAGCCTTGTGAGACCCTAAGCAGAGAACCTAGCCAAGCCCACCAGGATGTTTGACCTACAAAATGGGATCATAAATGCATTTTATCTTTAGTAGCTAAGCTTGCGGTAATTTTTTACACTGCAATTGAAAACTGATACATAGGAAAAAAATGCAACCAGAATATTCAAGGTAGAAGGGTCCTAGAATGCTCCTAGTCCACTGATTCCCTAGACAAAGGAGGGCTCCAGACATAGGAAACTGTGTGAAACCACAGGCTATTTCAAACTTTAAAGAGCCTATGTTAAGTCATACATTTATTATGAAATCCTGCTAACCAGTTGTACTTGATCTTGAGAACCATCCTTTCTCTGTTTTCAGCCCCACTAGAACATATGCCCCACTTGGGCAGGTATGCTGCCTCTTTTGTTTATCATTACCCCCAATGCCAAGAACAGAACCTGATACTCAGTAGGCACTGAATAAACATCTATTGAAAAAACAAAAGATTTTGGCTAGATTATGTCAATATTGTAACAACAATTACTCAATTGTTGCCAATTATTTGTTTTGAATTCATTAGAGAGCAAATAAACTTATTTGTATAGATGCAGTTAGATAGGCCAACTCATTGAAACCATAGGCTTTATGGGCAGGGGAAAGGAATAAAAAGGACATTAGCTATAATATTGTTTCCAAAAAAGTCATTATTTTTTGTCTACCCTCCCATCCCTAAAAATACAGATGAGAGAACTAGTTAGGTTAAGTAAATACAGGCACAGCTCGCTGTGTTTCATAGGTGTTGCGTGTTTTACAAATTGAAGGCAAGACCCTCTACCAGCAAAAAAGATTATGACTCGATTTTTTTGTGATACTATTTGCTTTATTATGGTGATCTGGAACCCAGCTTGCCACATCTTTGAGGTATGCCTACTGTTAGTTCAAGTGTGGCACTGGCTCCAAATGTTTATGACGAGAAATTGTTCAATCAAATAAGAACCTATCCAAGTTTTAAACTGGTAAGTGCTACTGCTAAATCAGCTGTGTGAGAGAGAATGGAAACAAACTTAAAAAGCAGGCTTCGGATTCAGTTATTGGAACACAAAGTCAGTTCTACTCAGTTTAATTAAACAAAATTTACTGAACACCTGCTATATGTCAGATATTAATAGACACTCTCTGGATGATGGGGATGATCAAACTTGCCTCCCCGGTAGGCAGTCAGTCTGGGAGGGGAGCGAAGGCGTGTACCCACAGGAGTATAGCGTGAGGGCTGCCGTCAGGAAGGCACAGGAGCTGTGGGCGTGAACTGGGCGGAGAGTTTAGCTGTAGCTGGGAGGGCGGGGGCACCACGGCGAGGATCGCTGAATGGAGTTTTCTCCAAAGTTGAATTACATTTTACAGAAGAGATGTCTCAATAGAAACGTACCCCTTGATTTCAATGGCCTGAAATCTAGACAGAAGGAGAACCAGCTGTAGAAAGGCTATGCCTCAGAAATAGGTATGCAGAAACTTTTTTAGTGGAAGGTGTACCTGATTTGCATTCTGTCAGCCCTCGCTATATAAACGCTTATTCTCTTGTTCCTCCGTAGTTTCTTAAACGGCGTGATGCTTCACCTCGGATTAATGTGGAAGATGAAGCATTTTAAAAATGAGACAGCTGCTTCCTATCTGGAAGGAGGCAGGAGCACCGCCACCCCATTGGGAGCTCGCAGGTTCTTCGCCCCAGGCCAGGGAACTGATCCCTAGACTCCTGGGCATCCGGCACTTAGACTCTGTTTCCAGTATTCTTTTTACATTTGTGAAAATTGTCCTCACACTTAAATACAGGATTGATTAAAAGGCGTGGCAAAAACATACAAAGAACATGTGAGAAATAAGATGCTTTTTTTGAAAGCTACTTTTCTTACTCAGCGGGGACTGCATGAGGGGTGGTTGGTAACCTTGGGGGCACTGCCCTCTAGTGGTGACACGAGGGTAAACGCAATAAACATTTCCTTGCGGGCAGTCTCAGTGTTTGTAAGCAGCTGCTCGCTACAGGCTTCGCACTGGGGTGGGCTCTGAGAGTACTGAGATGTTAAGACAGTTCCTGCTCTTGTGGATTTCTTGGTCTAGAAGTAGAAGTATTTAACCATAGCACAGTGTGGAAAGGAACTACAGCAGGAGTATGTACAAAGATGTATGAGTACACAGGAGAAAATTCATCAGTACTCCCTTAGTCCCTGTACGAGGGCTTTTCAAAGACATTACGCTTGAGCAGCAACTTGAAAAATGCATAGGTGCTTCCTAGGGGTGTGTGTGTGTGTGTGTGTGTGTGTCTTCATGATTGAAGGAGCAGCCTGAGTAAAGAAACTCGTCCTTTATTAACCATTAAAATGCAAGATGTATTCAGGTGACAGCATGTGAGATTCAAACATGCTTCAGCCTGATGCTATAATCATGCTTCTCTGTGTATACCCACAATACACTTCACAAATTTATTGTAGATTGTATATAAGAAAGGTTGGGACAAACTAATCAAATTGGCATTTACATCATAGTCTAGATTTTACTCTACTATGATAATGGTAATATATAACATTATATATAATATGTAATACAATTTCTATAATAATATGTAAATGATGGTTTCTTAATAATAATCTTGATTACTGTTATAACACACACTATAGTGCTCATCATCCCCTTCCTAGATGAATAATACTGATTTTCTTTTACCATCTCTTTTAAAATTCCTATTCCTTAATATGTGTGTGTGTGTGGGGGGGGTGAGGGCTTGAAAAATTCACTTATCAGACTCCCGTGGTTTGTGGATTTGCTGACTTACTTTGTGGATGAATATTGTTTTCTTTTGCTGTGCAGAACATGTAGCACTTCCTGGCCTCTGGGCATCCAGCCTGCACTTGTGCAGAGCCCTGGGCCATCCCCAGCCCAGCTGCCATTGGGCTGTATGCCTGGGCAATTTTCCTGGCGCCCCTCCCCCTTTTTCAGGTCTGTGGAATGAGGCAGGGGTGGAGATGTAAGCAGGGTAATCATCTGTGATCCAAGATTCTTTTTGTAAAATCAGCATCCTGTAAGGGAGCGAACATGGGTTCCGGAGGCAGACGGATGAAGATCAAATCCTGACTGTGCTACTTACTGTGTGGTATTGGCAACTGTCCTGGTCTTTTCAGCTCTGGTTTTCTAATCTCTAAACGGAGATAGTACTATCTACCTCCAGGATTGCTGGAGAGATTAGAAACACTGTATGGAGAGTGCCTGGCCCAGAGAGAGTGATCAGTAAAGACTCACTTCCCTTCCCACTCCCTGCTTCACTGCAACCCCACCAGCTGTCCCGCACGCCCCCTAAGTCTGCGCGCACTGGAGCGCGTTCACCTGTGTCCCATTTCGCCCGAACTACCTGACGCCCAGAAAGAGCCTCACCAGTTGAAACACAGCCTCCTATGCCTCATCTCATTGGTTTCTCACCCATCTCTGTGAGGGAGGGCATCTTAACATCTCTTCCCATCATTTACTGAGGGTGTAACTGGGATGAAATTACTCAGTCGCCACCCCCCACACGCCCCCACAGGTCAGGTGGGAGGGAGCAGACAGGGGAGTAAACCAGGTACTAGTCAGCTCAGCAGGTGCTGCGATACGGCTGGAGGGTGCAGGAGGAAGGACAGCTGATCCAAGTTGGTCCTTAGGATGAAGTGGGCAGGCCAACTGAATCAGAAGGACAAGTAAGACTGTCTCTGTGGGAACCGAGAGGAAGTATGCGTGGGGGTTGGCGGGGCGGCC